>OY282514.1:70137145-70346024 GCA_958296145.1 Hydrotaea cyrtoneurina | reverse complement strand
GAATGTAATACCAGCAGGAGTGGCCTACAGACGAGAGCGTTGGTTATTAAATTGAATAGTCTTCATTGTTTCCCTTCAACATCGCCGCAATGTAGATTGACTATCGCTGTTCTATAGATTTTTTGATGGGATCTTATATCCTTCGTCTAGTCTATACTTTTAGGATATTCAGCCGGGAGACTTTATACAGGGACTCTCATCGTTAAATGGCCGGTTTATCGCACTACAGACTATAGAGACAATTCGTTCTTCAGTCGAACTGTGGTCTCACCGGAGTCCTAGTATTTTTGCCCTAGCCTGATCAACTGTAAAACTCTCGGTAATCTGTACTAACATATGTGGAATACTTTTCCCATTGGCTGTGACTTTCTCTAATTTAAGTCAAATGTCAAAAAACACTTCTTTTAAAATCATTAAGTTATTTATTTATCTATTCATTCTTTCATTTATTTATCTATTCATTTATTCATTTATTAGTTTATTCGTTTATTCATTTATTCATTTATTCATTTATTCATTTATTCATTTATTCATTTATTCATTTATTCATTTATTCATTTATTCATTTATTCATTTATTCATTTATTCATTTATTCATTTATTCATTTATTCATTTATTCATTTATTCATTTATTCATTTATTCATTTATTCATTTATTCATTTATTCATTTATTCATTTATTCATTTATTCATTTATTCATTTATTCATTTATTCATTTATTCATTTATTCATTTATTCATTTATTCATTTATTCATTTATTCATTTATTCATTTATTCATTTATTCATTTATTCATTTATTCATTTATTCATTTATTCATTTATTCATTTATTCATTTATTCATTTATTCATTTATTCATTTATTCATTTATTCATTTATTCATTTATTCATTTATTCATTTATTCATTTATTCATTTATTCATTTATTCATTTATTCATTTATTCATTTATTCATTTATTCATTTATTCATTTATTCATTTATTCATTTATTCATTTATTCATTTATTCATTTATTCATTTATTCATTTATTCATTTATTCATTTATTCATTTATTCATTTATTCATTTATTCATTTATTCATTTATTCATTTATTCATTTATTCATTTATTCATTTATTCATTTATTCATTTATTCATTTATTCATTTATTCATTTATTCATTTATTCATTTATTCATTTATTCATTTATTCATTTATTCATTTATTCATTTATTCATTTATTCATTTATTCATTTATTCATTTATTCATTTATTCATTTATTCATTTATTCATTTATTCATTTATTCATTTATTCATTTATTCATTTATTCATTTATTCATTTATTCATTTATTCATTTATTCATTTATTCATTTATTCATTTATTCATTTATTCATTTATTCATTTATTCATTTATTCATTTATTCATTTATTCATTTATTCATTTATTCATTTATTCATTTATTCATTTATTCATTTATTCATTTATTCATTTATTCATTTATTCATTTATTCATTTATTCATTTATTCATTTATTCATTTATTCATATATTCTTTTATTCATTTATTCATTTATTCATTTATTCATTTATTCATTTATTCATTTATTCATTTATTCATTTATTCATTTATTCATTTATTCATTTATTCATTTATTCATTTATTCATTTATTCATTTATTCATTTATTCATTTATTCATTTATTCATTTATTCATTTATTCATTTATTCATTTATTCATTTATTCATTTATTCATTTATTCATTTATTCATTTATTCATTTATTCATTTATTCATTTATTCATTTATTCATTTATTCATTTATTCATTTATTCATTTATTCATTTATTCATTTATTCATTTATTCATTTATTCATTTATTCATTTATTCATTTATTCATTTATTCATTTATTCATTTATTCATTTATTCATTTATTCATTTATTCATTTATTCATTTATTCATTTATTCATTTATTCATTTATTCATTTATTCATTTATTCATTTATTCATTTATTCATTTATTCATTTATTCATTTATTCATTTATTCATTTATTCATTTATTCATTTATTCATTTATTCATTTATTCATTTATTCATTTATTCATTTATTCATTTATTCATTTATTCATTTATTCATTTATTCATTTATTCATTTATTCATTTATTCATTTATTCATTTATTCATTTATTCATTTATTCATTTATTCATTTATTCATTTATTCATTTATTCATTTATTCATTTATTCATTTATTCATTTATTCATTTATTCATTTATTCATTTATTCATTTATTCATTTATTCATTTATTCATTTATTCATTTATTCATTTATTCATTTATTCATTTATTCATTTATTCATTTATTCATTTATTCATTTATTCATTTATTCATTTATTCATTTATTCATTTATTCATTTATTCATTTATTCATTTATTCATTTATTCATTTATTCATTTATTCATTTATTCATTTATTCATTTATTCATTTATTCATTTATTCATTTATTCATTTATTCATTTATTCATTTATTCATTTATTCATTTATTCATTTATTCATTTATTCATTTATTCATTTATTCATTTATTCATTTATTCATTTATTCATTTATTCATTTATTCATTTATTCATTTATTCATTTATTCATTTATTCATTTATTCATTTATTCATTTATTCATTTATTCATTTATTCATTTATTCATTTATTCATTTATTCATTTATTCATTTATTCATTTATTCATTTATTCATTTATTCATTTATTCATTTATTCATTTATTCATTTATTCATTTATTCATTTATTCATTTATTCATTTATTCATTTATTCATTTATTCATTTATTCATTTATTCATTTATTCATTTATTCATTTATTCATTTATTCATTTATTCATTTATTCATTTATTCATTTATTCATTTATTCATTTATTCATTTATTCATTTATTCATTTATTCATTTATTCATTTATTCATTTATTCATTTATTCATTTATTCATTTATTCATTTATTCATTTATTCATTTATTCATTTATTCATTTATTCATTTATTCATTTATTCATTTATTCATTTATTCATTTATTCATTTATTCATTTATTCATTTATTCATTTATTCATTTATTCATTTATTCATTTATTCATTTATTCATTTATTCATTTATTCATTTATTCATTTATTCATTTATTCATTTATTCATTTATTCATTTATTCATTTATTCATTTATTCATTTATTCATTTATTCATTTATTCATTTATTCATTTATTCATTTATTCATTTATTCATTTATTCATTTATTCATTTATTCATTTATTCATTTATTCATTTATTCATTTATTCATTTATTCATTTATTCATTTATTCATTTATTCATTTATTCATTTATTCATTTATTCATTTATTCATTTATTCATTTATTCATTTATTCATTTATTCATTTATTCATTTATTCATTTATTCATTTATTCATTTATTCATTTATTCATTTATTCATTTATTCATTTATTCATTTATTCATTTATTCATTTATTCATTTATTCATTTATTCATTTATTCATTTATTCATTTATTCATTTATTCATTTATTCATTTATTCATTTATTCATTTATTCATTTATTCATTTATTCATTTATTCATTTATTCATTTATTCATTTATTCATTTATTCATTTATTCATTTATTCATTTATTCATTTATTCATTTATTCATTTATTCATTTATTCATTTATTCATTTATTCATTTATTCATTTATTCATTTATTCATTTATTCATTTATTCATTTATTCATTTATTCATTTATTCATTTATTCATTTATTCATTTATTCATTTATTCATTTATTCATTTATTCATTTATTCATTTATTCATTTATTCATTTATTCATTTATTCATTTATTCATTTATTCATTTATTCATTTATTCATTTATTCATTTATTCATTTATTCATTTATTCATTTATTCATTTATTCATTTATTCATTTATTCATTTATTCATTTATTCATTTATTCATTTATTCATTTATTCATTTATTCATTTATTCATTTATTCATTTATTCATTTATTCATTTATTCATTTATTCATTTATTCATTTATTCATTTATTCATTTATTCATTTATTCATTTATTCATTTATTCATTTATTCATTTATTCATTTATTCATTTATTCATTTATTCATTTATTCATTTATTCATTTATTCATTTATTCATTTATTCATTTATTCATTTATTCATTTATTCATTTATTCATTTATTCATTTATTCATTTATTCATTTATTCATTTATTCATTTATTCATTTATTCATTTATTCATTTATTCATTTATTCATTTATTCATTTATTCATTTATTCATTTATTCATTTATTCATTTATTCATTTATTCATTTATTCATTTATTCATTTATTCATTTATTCATTTATTCATTTATTCATTTATTCATTTATTCATTTATTCATTTATTCATTTATTCATTTATTCATTTATTCATTTATTCATTTATTCATTTATTCATTTATTCATTTATTCATTTATTCATTTATTCATTTATTCATTTATTCATTTATTCATTTATTCATTTATTCATTTATTCATTTATTCATTTATTCATTTATTCATTTATTCATTTATTCATTTATTCATTTATTCATTTATTCATTTATTCATTTATTCATTTATTCATTAATTCATTTACTCAATTTTATAAAATTGTTTAGTTTTCCAATATCCCAACTGATCCTACCGTCTACCTTTTTCACATCGACCCAAGGTGGCTCTTCGAAAGTCTTTCGTAGATACTCTGAAACACACACCCACACATCTGGCCGCATGTATGTAAATATATTTATAAATAAATGCATTTAACCATTTTTTTATACACATATTCATCTCATTTTTATGGTTTATTGAAGTTTGAGTACAACAATGGCACAGCGTGAGAGAGAGAGAGGTAGAACGATTTGAGAGGGCCATAAAAAGGCTACACCATCGCAATGCTTGTACTCGTTTCCACCTCCCCACTCTACACCTCATGGTGTGAGTAAACAGCATTTCCGTTTCCATTTCCCGGGATAGTATTTTGTGTATCATTGACTGACTGTGTTCGGGTATGTATATAGTATGAATGAGTAAACCAATGTGTGTGTGTACGGATTTGATATATTTCGCTGTGTATGTAAATAAGACTGTGTGTGTGTGTTGGTTACTTTACTTTCATTTTTAACCATTTTTATGATTATTCGCCGTTAATAAAGTCATACATATTTCCGGGTCGGTATTGTGGTCTTCTTGCCGCCCCTTTCTGCTTGTTCGACTCCTTCTTCATGTGGCCTGGTCTCAGTGATGAATGATGAGCTTTAAACCCACTGCAGCGATGTAGATTTTGCCCTTGCAGACATACTGGCAAGCAGACGGAGGTAGGACGGACGTACGTACATATTGCCACACATTTACAAATTTATTGATGGCACGGGGTTTTGTGTCTTGTCTTGTCTGTATATGTTTTTTTTATGTATTCACGTCGTGAGTAAATCAAAAGATTAGCGTATGATATATATCTGTAGATGTATTGTATATATGTATGTGTAGAGAGACAGACATGTGTGTGATATACTATATAAACACGATTTCCTTGTGATTGACTTGTGCCATTATGTAATAAAAATCTTGCCTCAACAACTGATGTGCCCAGGCGGGGGATGGGTTGAGATACAAGGCAGATTATTATGTTGGCCATGGCAGAGGTGGAGGTAACATTTACGGTTAACTTTATTTCCCGTAATATTACGCTTTACGGGCGTGTGTGTGTGTGCGAGTGGGTTACTTAAAGAATATGTTGTTTATGGTTGTAACTTTACCGCCATCTAATGGGAGAGATTTTAAAAGACAAAATTTTTTTTAAATATTTCCTTCATGGAGTTTTGCCGGAAATGTTCAATATTTCTTTTACTAGTATCCGGTGTGGAAATTCAGGAAATAGAAAAAGATGTCGTGTTTTTGGTAGGACTGGGTTTTTTTTTCGTTGCCCTCATAGCAGTGATTAATTTTGAGAACGGGGACACGCGAGACAATTGTGTTATAGACTACCGAACTTGAAAAAGGTCCTGTTGGCCTCTGGACGTTTCTTTAGGGCTTTGTGCGATTCGACTGGATTTGTTTCAAATTCGATTTGTTTAGTTGTCTGATAGATTTCAGTTAAACGGCTAGCAGTTATCCGAAGTCGAGTGTTTGCTCTTGATTTCAATTCCAGATAATGAGTTTGAAATGGGAAATAATGGTTTTTTTTCATCCTACGGTGTTGTCTCCTACAGCATTATATGTTGAGCATGTTCCATGGGTAGACGTGTATTGTCATTTTTTCCCTTATTTCTTGGAAGACGTTACCACCAGTTGCTTTAGTTTGAGGTGATGGAATCTATCATAGATTATCTTGTTCTGAGTTCGACGTTTTAAATTTTATTCTCTCTGTAGCCACGATTTTGCCGTAGTTGGAGGTGAAGCAAAGAAAGATAATCATTCTGAAACCGGCAATATGTGTTTCTTCCATTTCGAAGAAAATTTAAAAAAAAAATATTGAAAATGAAAAACATGTTTCAAATATTCTTATACGAATATTCTATGCACCACATAATTTCTAGAATTTCGATAGCTTAACTATTAAAAAGACTGCTCAGATTCTTAGTAAGTTTTCCCTTACAAAACTAAGCTTTAATTTAAAGGAAGGCTTACTATGAAGAATAACTCAGCTTAGATTCTGAGAATGGTTTTCTCCATTTACTATACTAACTGTAAATGGAACATAACATAAACCTGTAATGTCCAATTTATTTGTTATAATGTTGCATTGCTAACATTGGGATTTGTGCTCATAATTCGCATTAACTTCAGTTATCAAATTATTTTTGTCTGAAATACATTATCACCTTAAGCGCCCCGGTAGGCGAGTTGGTAGCGTGCTTGCCTATCAGCGTGGGGGTTGTGGGTTCGATTCCCACCAGAGGCTTTGGTCTGTCGCTGCAAAAATCTAAACATATGGTCTTTGTCACCCGGTTTACCCTTGGACCCAAAATTAGAATATAAATTTACTTTGTATTGTAATTAATAATAAATAAAAAAAAAACATTATCACCTTCTCTATGATTTTTACGATTTCATAACTCTTCTAATCTGTTTTAGTTTCTCAGTTTGTCACTCAATGTTATCACAATCATTGGCATGTATATAATTCTCATTCAGTTCATGTGTATTTAAAATTTACTGAATATAGGTGGATACTCTGCGCATTCTTTCTATCTTTATAATACTTATACAAGTCTCAATAAATCAAATCTTTGAAATTTGTTTATGAAAATACCTTTTCATTTTTTTGTTTAATTTGCTATAATTTAAAACTTTCTTGTCTTTTTTCTTGCAGGTGAGTGTCCGGTAGATTATCCATTGTTTTCAATCTCCTTACATTGAAGGTATATATTTAAAGAATTTTTATATATTATATTAAAATGGGAAATAGAACTATAAATACTTCTTTCGTATTCGGCATTGGTTGCAATCAACAAGGACGGCAGGGCGTCACCTAACTTCCGAAATGAAAGTCTACAGGTCTACAGCTGGACTACAATATCCTTACATTGAATTTATACTTTCTGTTTCCTGCTTTCCAATCCTATCTTCAAGATGTATCTCATAACTGAAGTCAATTATTTTCGACTGTATGCAGATTATTTTCAAAATCATAATATTTATTAACCCTTTAAAAACACACTCTCCATCGTTCTCTCTATCGTGCACCCTTTCTAAAGTCAACCCTTTCGATTTGTCGCAGCTTCTGTTGACACCCATTGGCAATCATTTTGAATGGTTATTACCACAACCAATGTGACTTTCAAACTTGGTGTCGGACCGAAACGACAATAAAGGGGTCGTGCGAGACTGCAGGATAAGGGATTTGAACAGCAAACGATTGAGATCTAACAAACAACACAAAATGAAGAAATGAACCAAAGAAAAATTTGTATAAGGAATTATTTATGATTAAGCACTTTTCTGTTGCAGCAATACTACATGGAACCAAAATAACGACATTCATTTCAAACGTTCGCACACATCTTTCCAGAGAGTGGAGGAGGACCATTTCATCTTTATTAAATAAAGATTTTTCCTCTTAGAGAACTCACTCACTCACTCACTCATGCGGAGCGAACGCATAGCTAAAGCGCAAAGAAAAATCACTGTAGCAACACACAATGATGACAACAGCAGCGACTACTATTGGATGCAATATAAAGGACTTCATATTTCATAAGGATATACGAAGCTTCTTTCACTCTCCCTCTCTGTCTCTCTCTGTGTGTTTGTGTGACCATGTGGACCAGGGATGTTGAATGAAGTTGTACAAGTGTGCGTGTGTAAATACTTAACATATTTTTACTGTAAGCAACAGCTGTGACTAAATTTGTGACAATGCTAAATTTTTATCGTTTAAGTCAAAAAAACAACCGAGAGCCAAAATAAAACAAAAGGAAAAGGAACTGCAAGTGTTATTTCCCCTCTAGCGAAAAGCGACAACATTGTGGGGTTTTCTTCAGAGTGATGATGATAATGACAATTTTGCATTGGCAGCTGGATGTTTACATTTGCTTCTTTGCCTTTTTTTTTTGTTGGGTAAGGAGAATATTCTATGGTGTGGACAAATGGCGTGGGGAAAATCCACTTTTTATCTTCCATAAGGGTTTTGTATTTCAATTTAAATCAATTACTTTAAGCTGCCTTTTTAATGAACCCCTTTTGCAGTGTAGGGTTATATGAGAGCTTTGAGGTGATACAAATTAAAATAATTTCCAATGGGAATAAGCTGGAATATATAACAAATATTTAGGAAAAACTCAATCGGAATTTGAAAAAGTTTTTTATACGAATTCTCAAAGCCAAGCTTAGTACAGGAATCAAAGCTTCGAGCAGCGATTTCTATAGGAAAGCTCTGAGCAGAGATCTCTAGGGAAGCTCTGAGTAGATATTTCTATAGGAAAGCTCTGAGGACAGATTTCTATAGGAAAGCCCTGAGGACAGATTTCTATAGAAAAGTCCTGAGAACAGATTTCTATAGAAAAGCTCTGAGTAGAGATTTATATACGAAAGCTCTGAGTAGAGATTTCTATACGAAAGCTCTGAGCAGAGATTTATATACGAAAGCTCTGAGCTTTCAACATGTTTTACAACATGTGCCCAGAAAAAGTTTCCACTGGAGACAAACATTCCGGGAATTTATGAAGCATGAGTGGCATCACATATTAAATTTAATTGTCCTCCCTTACTTTTCCTCGGCATGGTCAGTTCAAATGTACCACTTCTCGTCAATCTTCAGTGTTACCCTTTAATTTTTGCTTTCTTATCCTTTTCCGGCGTTTCTTCAAAAAAGTACGTGTAAAATTATCCTTTAAAATTAACTGATTAAAAAACATTGTCCTTAGTTGACGAGATTTTTTTTTTCCTTAAAAAGAAAAAATGGACAAAAAAAAAACTGCTGTATCAGCTCGCACAGCTTCAATCTCGACGGGTAAAATTGTTGCTGGCATTGCCATGGGTGACATTCGAAAATAAAAAAGAGCGAAATAAGAAATATCATTTCTTATTAATTTTACGCACTGACGGGAAAATGACAAACAAAAAAAATGCTAGAAATTCATAATCAAGTTATCCTGATAAGAAAAGGGTTTATTATGGTTGGCACTGCCGTTTTTAATAAATTTCTTGCATTTTCCGCTTACCAAAGCGGAAAAGGAAAAGGAAATGAAAAAGAAAATAGGATTTATCGTGCACATTCTTGCAAGCATTCCGTTTTGGTTTATTTCCAACCCATTTTGATTTGAATAATAATGATTTTTTTCCAAAGAGATTCTATGTTTTGAGTTAATTTTCCTTTTGCGAATTTATAGAACGACATTTGTCAACATTTTGGGGATGAATTTTGAATGAAATGTAGAAGATTACAATACTCAAAACCTTTCGGCCTTTTATTCAACGTGTTGTCGTTATTATTAAATTAACTTTGAATGGTTCGTATATGGAAACATCTGGAAAGACATTAACTATTTGGCATTGATCAGTGAAACCAACTGACTGATTAGTTACTAACTGTAGAATAAAATATTTAAGGTCCAACAGTTTATCATTATAATTCGAATATATTGTAGTGACAGTTTTTATTAGTGGACTCTTTTAGACTCGGTAGCCCATTCTGATATCACGGAAGCTAAAGAAGAAATGATCCCTAGTCCTCACCGCTGAACCGTCCTAATAGCCCTAAAAAGCTCTTGAATTGGTCAATACCAATATTGACCAGGTAGTCTAGGTTTCTAAAGAAATGATACCAGTTCGCCAGGGCATGCGACAAAGTTGCGGCTAGTCACAACCTTCACTCTTATTGCATGTCATCCAATCGGACAGTGTCCGAACGTGACGGACACAACTATTGAGACTTCGGATCTTGAAGGCGACATGACTTGAATAACTCTGACCTTTTTCGGTGATTTCGTTTTGGTACCTGAATAGTGATTATCAATATTTTTAGAAAGCCGATATTTGCTTCTTATTTCTTCCTATTTTGAAATACGACCTCGACCGTATCATTTCCTTTTTCCACGGCCAGCTCTTTAACGGTGATCATGCTGTGGTTGAGGCTGGACGTTGCCAGATTAGCAATAAGATGTTGCATGATTGGAAGTAAGCTGTTATAATTTTAGATGCCAGCTTTTTTAGTGTTGACCTGGACTCATTCTCATTAAGTTTCTGACTTTTATTTTATGAAGAAGATTTTTTTGTAAAGTTTTTGTTTGCTCGAAGGACCAAAATTACTTACACGTGTTGTCGTATAGTTTATGTTAAAGTTGTGATTTACATTAAAAAACTGTATCTATGATAGGTAACAATGACGTTAGATGGTACAGGTGGCTGTCAATATTCCATCGTATACTGCCGTCCTAAGAAAGAAAATCAATCGCAAGTGCCAATATTGAGATAATGTCAGTTTCGGAACTCTGAATGAAATTCTGTGTTAATGGCAAGCTGTATCAGCTTTTACATAGTCAGCAGTGTTACTAATACACGTGAAAGAAGGGAAGTTAACCCTCTAATATCTAACAGTGCCTCGAGACACTCCTCTAGAGGTAAGACCTATTTTCCAGTGTTTTAAAATCATTTCTGAACATTTTTAAAAATATTTAATTTTAAGGCGCGAAAGATAAGATACGTTAAAGCTTAATATCCCAAAACTACCAAAATGGGCACGTGATTTTCTTTCTTGGGAAGTTAGTATAGTCAGCAGTTTCTCTTTGTGCACTTTTCTATAACTTCTTTTGTACATCTCGAAAAAATGTAAAGGTTCAATAATTGGAAGTTGCACAATCTTTTACAGAGCCAACACAGTTACTAATACATGTGGAAGAAGGGAACTTAACCCTCTAATACCAAACAGTGCCTCGAGACACTCGTCTAAAGATACATACGTATATTTATTATAAACAATTTGTTATTAGAGAGTTAAGTAAAGTGACAATGGCTCGAAGGACCATTTTAGTTGCAGCTGATATGACATCATTGCCAAGTCCTCAGCCAGCAACTCGTACTTTTATTCATTATTTTATTATTATCTGTCAATAATTGCCCACATTGTTCTTGATGGGCAGACTCTTTTGTTTTTGGACATCTCGAAGGACCATATTTTCCTTCCTGACACAACGTCCTACTTATAGTCCCAATTCCCACTAGGCAATTTTCAGTAGTAGTTCTCAGTTTGTAGAAAGAGAGGTAAGGGAAATGGAAAAATTGCTCGTACTGTCAATTCCTTTTTGTGTTTTTCGTATTTGAAAAGGCAATAATGAAAACATAAAGTGCCTAGTGTGAATTGGGACATATTGAGATCTGAAAACCTTAACTCTCCTCATATCTATTCGTTCATATCACCTTTTCTATATATTAAATTTATATAAGTAGTCAAATGCAACAATTTCCTATCTTTTAATTATTTCTAATTCATTTTCAATTGTTCCTTGTTGCATTATTTAATGCCTATCCTTTTGACCTTTGCGTTTCCCTTCTGTAGCTGGCTTTAATAACTTTTTGCAAATTATTTACCCGTTTTTACAATGGATTAATTTTAATTAAACCTGGTCCTTGTTATCGCCTTTTGGCCTCCTCTTTGCTGTGTTATCCTTGAGGTTTCCCACTATTATTACTATTTGCCATATTTTCACAGTCAACCTATCGCCGTAACCATCTTTTGCCAACCTCCGCCGTATATGTTTCTCCGCCCAACGGCTTAAGCGGTTTTTTCCTCGGGTATTATCGCGAAAACAATTTCCAACTAAATTTCGTTATTTCTATCCGGTTTTTAGGGCCCGAAAAGGCATTTTATGGTTTTCAGTTTATTCTAGTTTTTATTGAGTCCCCATACCTCTCTCCCTTTATTGTATTTTACACTAGCACACGGCAGTTTTTTTTTTTTTTTTTTTTTGGTTTGTAATCACATTTCGGTTAAGGCATTTCCACATTTTGTGTGTGACCAACGGATTTTGTCTCTTTGTGGATGGACTGGTGGGCTTGGGAATGCCATTCCAATTCCATGGCAAAGAGTTATGAGTGTGTATTTTTTTTTGGGGTGGGCGGGTGACGTTGGTGTCGATGTTGATGATGACGCTGTAGTTTTGTGTTATCAATAATAGTAATATTTTTACAAGCCAAAAAGGATTTTAGAACAGTTTTCGGCAATTTTTTTAAGCTGAAAACAAAAGATTGTCGTATTTGTTTTTTAGAGAGGAGGGATGGTAAAAAAAAGTTTAAAATGAATTTCAATTCAGAGTTTTTATGTGATATGTTCAGCATTTTTTTTTTTTGTTTTTCTTTCTGAAAAATAGATACTTTCCCTGGAAAAGACTATATTACTTTATTATTTGGGAATCATTTATGCGATATGATGTGACAAAATTGATTAGTTTTTGTAGGCGTTTTGCAAATTGAAAATCCATTCACATGCATAAATTTGTGAAAAACTGTCAAAACATTGGCCACTATTTGTTTACGGCTTCCATAATAGCGTAGCACCTTTGAAAGAATATGAAAAAAAATAGTACAGATGTAATGAGTAGTTTAATTTTGTATTCAGTATATCATACAAAATAGAGTAGTTTATTAATTAGTTTGAGTTTTATTGTTTTGTTTTTTTAATTGGCGCCCAACGTGCGACCGCGTTCGTTAATCCTCCCTAAAAGCTTTAGAGAATTTGTAGAATCTTCTTCGTAATGTAGGATGAAGGATGTGTGAAAAAATGTCAATGCAGAAGGTTACAGAATTATTACGAAGATATACGCTGAAAAAATGGTAATTTTAACAAATTCGCATCAAACATGTATATATTTTTCCATACCACACACATTAACTCGTTTGTAGGTTATAAATATCAAATATATCTGTATACATTTTTGTGTTACTTTTTATGTTTTTTTTAATTTGTTTTTTACGAAAACTGCTGCAAATACACTCAATTGTTGTACTTTGTTGAATTTAATAAGTTTGTTGTCTGTTTTTCCCAAACAAGCTATTGCTTATACACAAATACATAATATTAACAGCAAATGAGTTATATTTTCATTCAAATAAGCTTACATTCAATAAGGCTTACAGTGCCATCTCCATGTGAAATTTAATTTAGAATAGTTTGGAAGTGTTTTGTTTTCGGTCGGGAATTATTTTTGGAAATTATTTTTGACAATTTGCCTCCATTCATTAGAGGCTTTAAGCGCCCTCTCCATGTGAAATCTTATTCAGAAATACTGGAGTTTTTTGTACTTTTTGAGGAATCGTTCTTATTTTTGAACACCTTTCTACCTTTCTAAATGAAGCGAAAGCTACATTTGCTGTCATGCCTTATTTAATATTCAGGCCTCCAAATATGATTTCTCGTTTTTTGTGCTCATTTTCAAATGCGCATTTGCACACATTTCTGCCATGTGTAAAATCTACACTTGTATATGAATGCAAATGAGGGAACGCAGCAGGGCCCACGTACGACAACAACAGATTGAGAATAAGCACAGGGTATTCGATGGATGCAATTAGATATGTCTAAGTTGAAATTATTCGTAAAAGTCAATGAATATTCTTGGAAAAAGGGCAATATTTTATAAATGTTTCCGTCATGGTTACAATTTTTTCATTGGAACGAAATGAAAATGCCACAATACTCAAAATACCATAACACTAGTACATATAGGATATATGGATAAATATTTTCGATGTATTCGGTACTTCTCCGAAATTTGTACGAACTGGCTTACTTACATTGACGTAAGTCACCTTGAATTTGTTTAAAAGTTTATGTCTACTATTTCCTTCGTTACTACTTCATCATTTCAATAATATTTTTCACTGTTTGTCATTGGACGGCAATTAAAGGGGAACACCTGAGGCGTTATCGTTTTCGTTAATAAAAGTGCTTTAATTATATCAGTTACATTTTCTTATTATTCCGATTATCTTCAACTCCAAATTGCATACATCATTTTGCCGCATGATTGAAACATCTCAAACAAATGTACACTGGAAACGTTTACTTTGATTTTAACTTAATGAAATATTGGGGGTATTCACTATCTAAAGAAGAAGGTTGAACGTAAGAGATCATAAATAACGGAGAAGATTGTTGCTCTTTTCAATATTTCCACATTAACAAGATATTCAAGTATTTCAAACAATTATTCAAGTAATTGGTCAAATTGGACCCTAATTCGAGAGAATCTCCCCGTCTATTCAAGCATGTAATGTTATGGGAAATAATTAAGTAACCAAGTAATTGATCCAATTAAGCAATGAATTGTATTATTGTTTGTCCCAATAACTGAGCCCAATCAACTAAGTAACCAAGTAATAAATTAATTGGGTCAAATAATCAATTAATTGTTTCAATTAATCTGTTAATTGTTCCAATTAATCTATTAATTGGGTTCAATTAACTAAATAATCAAGAAATTGGTCCAATTAATCAATTAATTGGTCCGATTATCAAATTAACTGTTGCAATTAATCTTTTAATTGTTCCCATTAATCTTTTTTTTTAAATTCAGGTTTATTGAGTATGCTATTGATACAACACAACATATTGCTATCCCACGAAGTCAATATGTTCCAATTACTATATTAATTGCTCCAATTAATGAATTAATTAAGTCAATTATTCAATTAATTGACCCAATTAATATATTAATGAACCCAATTAACAAAATAATAAAGAAATTTGCCCAACTAACCAATTAATTGGTCCAATTAACCAAATAATTGTGGCAATTAACCAATTAATTGTTGCAATTAATCCATTTATTAGTCTAATTAATCCATTAATTGGTCTAATTAATCAATTAATTAGTCTAATTATTAAATTAATCAGTCAAATTAACTTACTAATAAAGTAGTTGGTCCAATTAACCAATTAGATGTTGAAGTTAACCAATTAATTGGTCCAATTAATCTATTAATCTATATTATTATTATTGGTCCAATTAATCAACTAAATGTTTTATTCATCCAAGTAATTAGTTTAATCAGCTACTATTAATTCAATTATGAGATCAACTAAATTCTACATTTGATTTCTATTACACCTGTAATTGTTATTGTTTGCCTGATATGATTTCCTATGCCATCATTTCCCCAACCATCGTGAATACCCCTACTATGGTTGCGTTCACTCACTCCCTACATTGCCGTGTTGTGGAATTGTTTGCGCTCTTTAAGTAAACCTTTGCATGCATTTACACGATAATGTAAGTACCGGCACAAGTGCCCAAAATGCATAACATTTTGTCGGAAGTTTCAGGCGTACTTCCACTTCCTCACAGCAGTGCCACAACGTAACGTTGTTGTTGTAGATTTCTGTATTTTAAGTAGCTACACACTTCCGACCAAATTGCCACATTCGGCAGACAAACGTTCATGAATTCTTCTCGAAGAAGGCGAGCGCGAAAGGAACGTTGACTACGGGGTCTGCACTTGATGGCGATGAGACCGAGTAACCACAAAATTGTACCTGGTATTGCAAAACATACACAGCCCGAATTGATTCGTTGCAAATATTACTAACGATGCTGCAAATGGATGTGGTTGTTGCAACAGAAAATAAACATTGCCACAACATAATCAATGATGAAGATTGCAGATAATCTGTAATGTTAGGAAATCATTTGCTGAAATGGTATTGAGCTCAGGTGGTAAATGTTTGTCACCTTTTACCCTTTAAAGCTATGAGGCCTTAAGTGGGGACTATGTTCTTGAAATAGACTTGTACATCCTCAACGCCAATCTGATACTATAACATCAAATTTCAGTCGAACAATTGTGATAGACACTTGTAGTGGCACAGTCTGGTTTTCTGGAAGGACTTTAAAGATTAAATGCTCATAGCGCCAGCCATATTCCGCTAGGATTATGAAAATTTGTATGGCATTTTAGGAAATTCTTGTGTGGATTTTGGTTTTACTTTCTTACAACATTTTTTGCCATATCAACTTATCTAAACTTTGCACCCATTGCCTTCTCATCATAAAATGTGTTTTCAAACATTCTGGTTTTTTGTTAATTGCTTGACCTTTTTGTTTTTGGCATGTTAACCTAAAAGCAATATGATCAGCTCAGCTCAGATTTTCATTTTAATTTCCATGCTCTTGTCTTGTTTCCACACACTTTTCGGTGTCGAGGCTTTCACTAACAACCTCGAAACAAAGTCATGAAGTTGCACAAAATTGATGAAAAAAGTAAAACGTTTCTGTTAAAGGACTTCATGCAATACGGCAACAACAAAATTAGTTGAAAGACCATCATGGAGAAGCTACAAAATATTAAAACTATAAACGCGTTTTTTTTTTGTGCTAAGGAAAGCGTAAAAAATCAAGAGGATGAAACAAAACCAACCCGCCATAGAAAAAAAACGCAAAACAAAACGTGAGTAAGGGCGGTGGCTGAAAGTTGGCCTAGGACGAATATTATATACCCTCCAGCAGGGAGAGCGTTAGAGAAGGCTTGCCAAAAGGGTGTACGAACTTTTTTGACAGACAAATTTAAAAAATTTGGTTTCCACTTAACGGGCCGGAAGAAGATGCATTCACTACCTATCTCACCATACTCAACTACTGTCTCCTCTCATCATATCTGCCCCTCCGGTATTTATGCCACGCAATTTTTTTTGGCTACACCCCGCAGCGTTGCCGTATGGGCAGCATTCTTAGCATCTACAGCCTTTTCACACTCGTCGTCGGTATTTGGACCTCTACTTTTTCCTCGACTATCATTTTGTAACTCCAGTTTTGAAACCTGTTAAACGACTCAACATCCTTCAGCGGCTGTTTCCATCACTTAAACTCTGGCTGCTATGCGAGTAAGAGCCACGTAAACACACTTCTCTAGGAAAGACATTAGCCGCTCGGAGCCGGCTTTACACAGTTGGTCCCGGTCAATGGGTATACAAATTATATCCTACTTAGCTCACTGATTCGAGGGAATTTCCCCATCTGTTACTTCAGGGAATGTTAAGGACATTTGTAAGTAACTGAATGGCGCCTAGAGGGATTCGACTTTATGAACTAAAGATTAACTGGAGAAGAGAATATTCGAAAATCATGGAAGTTTCTGGTGTATGGTATTTTCTGCAGAGCACAGACAAGACAATGTCCTAAAATCATGGAAAAATAATAATTTCTGTTTCTTTCTGTGGGAAATATTTTTCCGTATGGTAAAACATCTGCACATTTTTCTTGTGTGTTGTCCAGCGTCTACAGTCAGACGGAAGGACATGGTCTTAGAAATTACTTTGGGATCCCCATCCATAGCTGCAGGTGTTACCAACGGAACGACATACCGGAATACACACCCTCATCCTATGGTTGAGGGCATAAAACGAAAAAAAAAAAAAAATAAACAATTTACGGTTAAAAGATATGGAGAGAAGAACATCAGCAAAACATCAGAACAACCACCGAAGAAACTTTATGGGTGGCAGAAAAAAAAAACTGTAATGTTAAAAGGGTGCAAAAATAAATTCAATTAACTTGATTCGCCACTTAAGCTTTTAATAATAACAACTTAAGTACTTACGTTCTGCGCTGTTTTTTCCGCTATTGCTATTTACTCTTTTTCTTCTTCTCTTAAATATTAATGGGAGTGAAAAAGGGTAACGAGTGAAGAAGAGATATTAAAGATATTTTTGAGGTTTTTTTTTTTAAAAAAAAAAAGAGGATTTACCGGGGCGATAAGGTCGCCTCGGAAAGGTCCTATATAACCTTAGGCATTAGAATGGCATACGAACAAAAATACTAAAATATTCTGTAGACTTCAGTCTATTAGACTGAACTTAATAACTCTAGTTGACAAAACTACAAACGACTAAACTCTAGTCTAATGAGCTCTCGTCGACTTTACACTAGTTGAGTTAACTGTAGTTCACTAAACTCTGGAATTCAACTGAATAGAATTTAGTCGACTATTCTCTAGTCGACTACAGTTCAGATCAGTAAACTATTCTTTAGTAGACTAAAGTCTGGTCTGCTAAACTGTAGTCTACAAAACTCTGGGTGACTATTTTCTAGTCTACTATTCTCTGGTCTACAACTCTCCAGTCGACTTAACTCTGATCTGCTAAACTGTAGTCGACTACACTCTGGGTGACTATTTTTTGGTCTGCTAAACTGTAGTCGACTAAATTCTAGGTGACTATTCTCTAGTCTACTATTGTCAATTCTACTAAACTCTGGTGTGCTAAACTGAAGTCGACTAAACACTAGGCAAATAAATCTATTCGACTCTAGTTAACGAAACCCTAGTCTACTAAACACTAGTCAACAATACTCTAGTCAAGTAAACTCCAGTCAAGTACACTCTAGTCGACTGAACTCAAGTGGATCAAAATCTATTCGACTAAACTCTAGTCGACTAAACTCTAGTCGACTGAATTCTAGTCGACTGAACTCTAGTCATCTAAACTCTAGTCCACTAAACTGTAGCCGACTGAAATCTAGGCGACTGAACACTAGTCGACTAAAATTCTAGTCGATTAAACTCTAGTCGACTAAACTCTAGTCGACTGAATTCTAGTCTACTGAACTCTAGTCAACTAAACTGTAGCCGACTGAAATCTGGGCGACTGAAATCTAGGCGACTGAACTCTAGTCGACTGAACTCTAGTCGACTGAAATCTAGGCGACTGAACACTAGTCGACTAAACTCTAGTCGATTAAACTCTAGTCGACTGAATTCTAGTCGACTGAACTCTAGTCGACTGAACTCTAGTCCACTAAACTGTAGCCGACTGAAATCTAGGCGACTGAACTCTAGTCAACTTAAATTTATTCAACTAACTAAAGTATAATCGACTGAAGTCTACCGTCTGAAGGGTATCGACTAAAAGGTCCCAACTGAAGTAAGGCCATATAACAAAGTCTAGAAAGTCAAACGACTTTGCTGATCATCAACAACAGCTCCATCTGGTGTTTATAGTTGGAGAGTAACACTGATGGCAATGCCATAGTTGATGACGCCAACGTGTCTTTGGCGATTTCTCCAATGAATTTGTAAAAATAATTACTTCCTACTTGATCACGTCCCTTTCTAAAAGAAAGTCTTCAATTAATAAACATTGTTCAACCATACTTCATAACTTAAAGCTCTCTTTTCCCTCGAACACATTTTTCAACTGGCGTATTCACATTTGATTTGGTTTGAAGAATCTTCGTTAAATCTAGAAACTTTCATTTAAATCCTTCCTTCACCGAAGACTTCTGTGTATCCAGCAATGAAACTCCTCTGGTCGTTTCGTTACAAACCCATGGTCATCCTTATCGTACCCTTTTCGCCTTCATGGACGGATTTCATAGTAATAACGAAGACCTTTTTTATCCTTGCCATTGCTCCCCTCGAAATTTTTTAGTTTTTTTCTTTAACACCACGAAAACAATTGTGCTGTAAATTTACTGTACAAAATTAAGTCAATTCCATAGTGTTTTCCATCTTGCTGTCATTTCCTTGCTAAAATTCCTTAAGTAGTATCGTTCAGTTACATCTACGATAACGTCGTCTGCTGGCATTTTGCAAATAAATTCATCAAATTATAAAGTAATGATAAAATCATTAAAATGTTACTTTCGGTAGCCAACGGAGGGGAAAAAGGGTTGATTTTTTCGCTGAACTATTTACTTCTTTTATAAACGATATTGTCGGGTTGTTTTTTTTTTGTCTTTACTACGACTTTTGCTGCGGTACAGCTGTGTTGATGTGTTAATTATGTTGAACATGCACACATAAAATATATTTCTTGGCAGAGGTTCGGTCAAGGGGAATGACAGAAAATGAAAATCATAGAGATGTGATATTTTAAGAAAGAAGGAGTTTGCTATTTGGTTTTTGTTTGCCAGTTCACGCGTGATTCACAACATTTGTCAGAATCAAAAATGTTTAACCTGCCTTGCAAATCATTGAGTTTTATTACATAGTACGGAAAATCTCGCTTCGCGAAAGGTATTTTCATTTTTATCTCTCGTTTTGTTACTCACACTCAGAGACAAAAAAAGTAATTCTCGTGAAAGTAATTTTTATCTACGAAAGTTATCTTTTTTATCTTTCATGGGTGATCAATACATCCTTTAAAAGTATTGCTCTCTCTAACGAAAGAGAAGAAAAGATAACACTCACTAATAAAATAACTTTCACGAGAGTTTTGTTTTACATTCTGAGTGCGTGAGACAAGAAATATAAAAATACTTGTGTTTGGAAATTGACCCAGGTCAGTTTCTTCTATTGTTTTGTTTGAAGCAGTTGAAAAAAAATGGGTCGTAAGAAGTGCTTCGAATAGAATTGCAATAGAATTGCTTTATTGTTATTTTTGATTTAATTTTTTGGTTTGAAAACAATAAAAAAGAAAAAAATGTTATCCGCTGAAAGTTTAATTATTTGTTATACATATTTTCGTCCCATTTCGCCGTTGTAAAGGGATTTCCTAAAAATGCAGTTGATGACGAATATTTTTTCTAATGATTAAACTCATGAATGGGAATTAATTTCTAATGAGTAGATATAACTCTCGCGCGAGTGCTCGGTAGATAAATCTCGTGAGTGAAAAAAATAATTGTTCTCTTCATATTTTAAATTACTTTCACGAGAAAAAAATATTTATCTTGAGAAAAATTTATATTTATCTTTGAGGAGAAAAATTTTTTTCTTATAAGGTATTTTTCTCTTGTGAAGAGAATAAAAATTGAGTACTCTCCGTACTATGTTTTATTATCTGTGAAATGTGTGTCACCACCAGGAAGAAATGCGTCAACCACCAGGAAGATGATTACTCAAAGGTTCTTACCGAGATGTAAACCTAGGTTTTCTGTGTGATAGTCCCAATTAGTATCTATCTCACCACGGCTAACTATTTTTATTACCATGCCTCCCCATCTTATATTTCCCCCAAGCTGATCTCCCTGCTGCGATATCGTATGGGCAGCGTTCTTCGTTTCAGTGGTTTTTTTTTACCTCATTGTTTTATCCGTGTCAATGGGAGCGATAGTCGACATTTATGACTTTTGACTATATTCAAATATTCAATAAGTGAACTTAGTGTTTTTCTTTTCTGTCGCCCTGAAATACAGTTTTAATGGGATTTATTTTAACCAGCCGACCTGATTACATCATTTACACAGCAGAAATCTGGCGAACGGTGTCACTCTTCTACAGCGCTTCTTTGTGGTTATTCGGTTATTCATCGTCCGGTTATTCATCGTCCCTTTTGCTTTACCCTTTTAATCTGAAAAACTAGGAAGGGTTGATTTTTGACTTCTTATTCTCATATAATTACTTAACATTTGTTGTTGTTGTTATGTATTTAAAAAAATCTATCATGGTCTTTGTTACGGGGGGTACTGACTCGTTGCCAGCTGGCTGGGGGAAGATAAGTCCAAAGTGTGGTGTCGTTAAGATAAGAATTGAGAAAAAAAGGATTTTCTGCACTTCATTTCATGCAATAAATCAAAAATGATTTTATATTCTTTTCAATGACTTTTAAATGATATTGTTTTAATTAAGTGGGGGGGAGACTCAGGCTACTTGCCAGTTACTCTATTTCTAAAGGAGTTTTCGTTGCAGCGAATTATTCTTTCTTCATGCCGTAGTTAGTTGGTTTTACTTCAGTTAAGGTGAATAGTGTATTTCCCCATACGCCCTGGTCCCCTGCCTTTGTTGGCATTTTGAATATCCACAAAATTGAAATCTATTCATAACCCATGTCCAGGACATGTTTAGTTTAGCATTGAAATATATTTACATTTACTAAACATTGTTAGTAACTTAACCATAATTACAAGTTTCTGTTAACCAAAAACAACTACGGACGGCAGTAGCAACATCAACATCAACAGCATCCCGACCAACAATTTGCCAAGAACAACAAGTGCTGCTGCATACAAGCTGGAACAATCAACAACCTTTCGACAACAGCACGAAAATCCTTTGACATGAACTGCTCTGTAACCGAACCACTCATAAGGATTCAACATATGAAGCAGATGATGTGGATGTTATTGAGATTCGAAGGACCCGAAACAGAAACTGTTGTTGTGCAAAACAGTTGAAGTTGCATGTGTTGTTGTTGTTTCTATGTACAGAGTCCTTGTTCAAGATGCAGATTTACAACTATTTGCAGGACAACATAAAGCTGTACGGCAGCACTAACTAACCAACCAGTAGCAATAATCAACATGATACATCCTTAAGATTTGGTTTAACAACTGTACACGAGCTTTAGGCCAAAAACAGAAGGACATTATTATATCGTTGCCGGGAGAAGGAGAGCGAGAGACGGGCTGACTGAGAGTGGTGCACAGTTTGTGCAGTTTTAACATAAAATCGTTTCGTTATTTTTGGTAAACACAGGAATATTATTTGTAATAAACTATAGTGAGGATATACGGTAGACTAAGTAATGACACGAACATACTGGGACACTCACAGTTGTGAAAGGATGCCAGTGGGCTCGGTGGAAAGTACTTCACAGTCTTATTGTTGGCCAGTTTATATTGAATAGAATTTTTCTCAAATTGGCGTGTAACTACAGAAACGGCATTTTAAGCCGACCCAAGATGGTAAAAACAAAACAAAAAATGCGTCCGAACGATGAAGCCACGGGAAGACGTAGGTTATAACTTATTTAGGAAACGCTAGATCTGGGTGATATCATACTAGCCAAATGGAGAGGGAAATCCAATTTTAATGGCATTATAATGTTGGCAATTCTGGCTTAAGGAAAAAATAAATAAAATTGCTATTTGCAGGAGGACGACTGTGGAAGTGGAATGAAAACCCATAAAAATAAGATTTGAATTAAATAATTTAACGAGCAAAAGTCTGGCTTGGACTAAAAAAAATCGATTAATCTGTTTGAAAAAGAATACATTTATAATAATTCACTTTGAATTTGAATTTTATCCTGGTTTTTGACATAAATGAACAAAAAAAAAACTGGATTTGGATAAAAAAAATCTGGGTTTGGATAAAAAAAATCTGGGTTTGGATAAAAACATAGTTTTGGATAAAAATCTGAGTTGATATGGAAACCGGTTTTGGATAAAAATCAGACTTTGTGTAAAACCAGATTTGGATCAAATCGGGGTTTGGATAAAAACCGGGTTTTTAAATAAAAATTGGATTTGGCTAAAAACTTAGGTTTGGATAAAAATCGGGGTTTAAATGGAAACCGGATTCGGATAAAAACCTAGGTTTGGATAAAAACATGGGTTCGAATGGAAACCAGGGTTTGAATAAAAATCAGGCTTTGTATAAAACCTGATTTGGATAAAAATCTAGGTTTATATAAAAATCTAGGTTTGGATACAAATCGGGGTTTAAATGGAAACCGGTTTTGGATAAAAATCTGGGTTGGGATAAAAACCTAGGTTATATAAAAATCTAGGTTTGGATAAAAACATGGGTTCGAATGGAATCCAGGGTTTGAATAAAAATCAAGTTTTTTATAAAACCTGATTTGGATACAAATGGGGTTTGGATAAAAAACGGGTTTTGGATAAAAACCGAGTTTTGGAAAAAACGGGTTTAATAAAAATCTGGTTTTGGATAAAAACCTGGGATTGGATAACAAAAAACTGGATTTGGATAAAAACCTGTGTTTGGATTAATTAAAATGGGTTTGGATAAAAACCTACCTTTGGTTAAAATTCGGGGTTGAGATGGAAACCGGTTTTTGATAATACCCAAGGTTTGGATAAAAACCTGGTTTGGATAAAAGTCGGGGTTTGTGTAAGACACCAGGTTTGGATAAATAAAATTGACCTTGATTAAAAAAATGAATTTGAATCAGACCCGGTTAGGTATAAAAGCCATGTATGGAGGGCCATGTTTAATGTTGAGTTTGACTGTATTCTCGTGCTCGTGCTAAGGCTTCGGTGTGAATGCTGCAACTATTGGTGCTATCCACGAACTGGCCGATTTTTAAGTGTACTTTTCAGACCAAGGTTCTTTTCTTGAATACGCCTTCTCAGTTGAGTGTTTCCAATCCAGACTAGTACCAATGTTCGCAAACATATATATGATTACATGCAAACATATATTTTCTCCGTGTACAGACAATCTATCCACGCGAGTTGGCCTACATATAACTGAAGTAAATCGAAAGTTTCCGCAAAAATGGCTTAAGAAAACTAAAAATTAAGTGATGATTGAGCTGATACCCAATCGTGATGTTGCCACATAGGCTGAAACCGATACTTTCATACTGACACTGACCGAATCCAACCGTGCTGGTTACTTTCTATTACACCCACGTATACTTTGACATTCACATACACCAACACCAATTCCCTGCATACATATTTTTGCCATAGATTAATATCGATGAACGTATACCGACAGATTTTACCAGAAACTCTCTAAAGGATGTTATTACTACCACACACAAATGCACAGTCGAACTCCAACAAGGACTATCTATCGAACTAACTGACAACAATTTATGCGCTCTATCATTGCTATTAGTGCTATACATTTTCTGTAGCATATTTTAAGGAAGTGATGTCTCGGTTTTCTGGCAAAGACAAGAAAAAAAAAACACACACACGCAAAAACGAGAAAGACAACAGAAAGGGGTTGCTTTTGATTACAGTTTTGATGATATATGAAAATCCCAATTTGTTTAAAAACTGTGTGCAAATTGAAAAATCTTTTTCTGCTCTCCTTTTAAGTGTTCATAAGTGAAAGGACCTTTCCGTACATAAGCCGAAAGGATAGCAAATTGAAACGACAATTACTTTTATGCAGAAAATGTTTAAGGATTTGAATGATGTCCATAAAACCGGGATGATTTTATCCCCCCCCCCACTTCAACTCTTATGGATACATTCTAATAATGGATCGATAAAGGGACAAAAGGACTCACATCCGTTCATGATGGTTTAGTCAGTCATCATGTGTTTTGGTGTTGAGGCTATTGGCATGAATGGTGAGTTCGGGCAAATGATATGGTCGCCAACTGATGTGTAGTGAAGTGAATAACATAAGTGTTATGAAAATGGCTTGACCTTTTTCCCCATGAAAATGGGTACATAGTATTTTTAATGGTCAATTGATATTCAATAATAGACTTAGTTACACATAAGGTGGATGGGTGCAAAACTTTAGAGAGCGGAAAGTTTTATGCAGGAAAATAGAAATTCACGTATGATTTCGTGTTTCCAGAAATGAATGCATTACTTAAGGTTTTCACAATTGAAAAATTCGATTATTGCCGAACATGGCGAGAAAATTGAAGATTGAACTGGGTGGGATAGGAGGGGGAAAAAATGTTTTAAATATTTTGAGTTTAAAAAAACTATTAGGATTTTTTTTTTTAAATTCCCAAAAGTATTTTGATGTATTAACGAATGAGTCGTCTTCCTTGGAATTCTTTAATAAAGGTTTGTCCAACATGTGGTGTTATTTCGAATCACCCGGTCTTTCGGTAGCTGTTACTTTTGGAGCTTTTATTCATTGACATTTGACAAGGTGAAACTACGCCATTACTAAAAATAAAACGAACGAACCGCATTGAAATTATTAAAATTCACTACAAAACTGGTGAAAATCTTGGAGTCCCAGTTCGCAAAACTAAAGCATTTTTGGGTCGCCGTGAAGCACCGGACCGCAATACAGAATTTGGTGGACAAATTCGAGTTGTTGGGAGAACAACTGAGAATATTGCTGCTGTAGCCCAAAGTGTTGAAAAAACCCAGGTTTCGCCATTCATCGTCGTTCTTTGGAATTGGGCATTCCACAAATAAAGACTTGGGTCTTTATTATAAAGTTGAATTAACACAAGAACTCAAGCCGGACGATCATCAACAATGTCCTGACTTTGGTGATTGGGACCTTGAAATGCATGAAAATTTCTGGAATTCCATCGAAAAATCATCTTGACTGATGAGACCCATTTCCATCTCGGTGGCTACGTAAAGGAGCAAAATTGTCGCACCTGGGGCTCGGAAACCCCAAGAGTTATTATTGAGAAGCCTCTCCATCAGCAACGTGTTACAGTTTGGTGCGGTTTATGGTCCAGCGGGGTCATTGGACCTTACTTTTTCGAAAATGAGGTTGGTTCAACAGTTACGGCGAATAGATGGCGCTATCGAGAGATAATTAGTGATTTTTTATGGTTGGAGTTGGATGATATTGATCTGGACAACGTTTACTTTAAACAAGACGGCGCTACGTTCCACACAAGCAAAGAAACCATTGCTCTTTTACGGGAAATGTTCCGGACCGTGTTATCTCTCGAAGAGGTGATCACAATTGTCCACTGACATCTTGTGATTTAAAAACTTGCGACTTCTGCCTTTCTGGCCACGTGAAAGATAAGGTCTACGCCAATAGCCCAGAGTCGATTGAAGACCTGAAAGGTAGAATTCGTGAGGCAATCGAGGACATAGGGCAGCCACTTTGCGATTTGGTTATGGAAAATGTCATGAAAAGGATATGGTCCTGTAAGAGTGGTCGTGGTGGCCATTTGTCTGATGTTGTTTTCCACCCTCTTGATTATGAAATAAACATCCGATCATTTATCTCAAAAAATGTAATAACAAAATAACACCTTTTTTTGGAAAACCCTGTAGAATGAATTCTACAGTGGTATCCTTCGTTGGCTCCTAGGATTCTACAAATCATTTGACGGTTTGACAAACCATCAATAAAATTTTCTAAATTGGTGATTTCTTTAAAAATAATTTGGGACCTTCTTTCACAATTAAGGGTACTTTTTCCCCACACAAGATATTGTGGGTATCTTTGGTGTATTTTAAAAAAACATTTTGTTTGCATCTTATAATTTTGAAACACAGAAATAATTTAAGAAATTTAAATTCAGAAAACATTCTATTTAAACTTGCACATATTCAATATTTTTCATTTTTAGATTCTAAAAGCCTCAAATCGTAATAAATTCTTCAGATTCTAATTGAACAGAGCATTCTCTTTTTTTTTTTACAAATTTACGATTTTTTCTAAAACAGTATTTTTTCAAAACCTCTAAAAATTAAGTGGGGTTCTTGTGCATTCCTGAAATATTTTGGTAAATATGTAACACTAGTAAGTTGTAATGCGCCTATGGCGCCCGTTGAAATATGGAAAAAAATTTTGCTGAAAAAAAAAATTTTGTTGAAAAAAAAAATTGGAAAAAAATTTTATAAAAAAAAAATTTTTGTAAAAATAAAAATTTTGTAAAAAAAAAAATTTGTAAAAAAAAAATTTTGGAAAAAAAAATATTGGTAAAAAAAAATTTGGGGAAAACAGAATTTCTGTACAAAAAAAAAATATTATTTTTTTTATTATTTATTATAGAATTATAGAATGCCTATTTAAATTCCTACGTACTGCGTGACAGAGTCAGTGAATCAGTGAATCAGTGTATCAGTGAATCAGTGTCGAGGGTAAATATATATTAAGATTTTTATATATCTCCCCGTAAAGTAGGCGGCGTTGTCCTCCAGTAAACTGATCCTTAAAGTAGACTTAATATTATATAGGCAATTCGCCTTTATCTTATTTTCTGGTCTATTTATTTAAAATCAATAGGCTTCGTTTTCAAAGTTTACTAGTTTTCCTTAAACTGCTATTAATTCGAAATATTTCTTTCATGTCAATGCAGAAAATCAACAATTTGACAACATAACTTATGCCATATTTTTCTTCCGTAGATCCTGAAACTCATAGCTCATCCTAATAAATTCTTAAAACTCGAATTATTTTTTCGAAATTTGTTAGTCCGAATGTATACGATAACATTTTGGTAAGACTTCTTCTTAATGCTCTTTTGGATTTGCATCCAAAAATTCATAGGAATGTATATGCGTGCGAATCCGTTTGCTTTTTCGTTTATACGTGAATCTTGTTGATTCATCCAAAGTGTGGAGTCAAAAAGAAATTTCCAAAAAATCCTCAATTTGTGATTTGTTAGGTTAGGTGATAACTAACTAGACATCATTTTTTTAACACTCCCATAATTAGATTATTAGATTGACTTGTCTAGAAATCGGAGCATACTTTGGCCGGGACATTCTGAGAGAAATATAATTTTACGGAGCCCCCATTGGTTCACTCCATTCTGCTGCATAGTTTTTTATACATTAAAAGCGAAAGGCATACAAACAGATCCTGTATAACTATCCTCTATAAAAAATTAAGTATACTTTAAGGCTCAAATTCCATAATTTCTATTTTTATGTGTTTTTGTTTTATATTTTTTTTAATATTTTATGCGCATTTTTTCTATCTAACCAATACATTTCCTAGAACTATAATTGTGATGATTTGTATTCCAATTGTCCACTAAATTTCCTACAGTCCCCTCCACTCTCATCCGACGCCCAAAGCGTTCAGTTTGACCCTTCAACACAAATTCTTCGAAATATTTTCTTTTTTTTTCCACATTCTTTCTACCGTTTCGCTTATCACATAATTAGCCCTAGCTATTAAATGCCTCTCATTTATTAATGCCCTAAGTAGTCGAACCGTAAGAAAGACGTTACATTTTCGTCGCTTTTCACTTAACAAACAGAATAAGAAATTAAGTTAATTGTTTTTTAAATGGTTTCGTTTGATGTGGCTAACAAGCCGTCGCATACAATACATTTGGAGAGAAGAAACATCAGGAGAAAAAACCTCTTCAATATGTTGTGATAATAAATGTTTTTATTCGCCCCCACCCCCCAGTCACCCTTTCAAGCACAAAATGCCTCATTTTGGTGAGGGTTGCTTACATTGTGATTTGTTGTCGTCTTTGTTATGAAAATTATGCAAATATTTGCATAATATTAATCAAATATAGTTAAAAATCCATTAAAATGTTTGTGTGGCTTTGAAATCACTTGCATTGCATGTAGGGCCGCCCCACCGTGTCCTCGCGTTGCCGCTCATAAATGGTGTGGTCTGCCCTAAAAGACTTTTTGAGATAATAATTTAAATTACATATTAATCCCCAGAAGGCACCTACATATTTTGAGATAATAATTTAAATTACATATTAATCCCCAGAAGGCACGTACATATGAAAAAATTATAATATTTTGAAATCAATTACCACAATAAATATTATGTACAATTACACTCACACATACACAGACACACACACTACCGCTTTCAGATACACGTGACGCGTGCTCTCAATATCAACAAATAGAACAATGGAAATATATTCACCACACTCATAAGGGGGTTAATAAGGATCATTATCGCTTGATAGTAGAGAATTAATTTCACTGAAGAGTGGTATTAAAAGTTTGGTTAACTGTTTCGTGACACAATCAGGAATATTTTCTATTTACTTGTAAACAAAATCCTATTACGTTTTAAATAAATAAAATGCTTACACTGAATGGGAAAATTTTTAAACTTCTGCTACAACATTCCTCACAACATTCGTCTTTTTCCTAGAGTTACATTGCGAACTCACTTAGAAACGCATCTTATAAGGTGATAACTGACGGTTCCTAATTACTCTTACGAAACCTATGGAAAGTTGAGGAAAGATCCTGTGGAACTTTTTTGATTTGGTTTTTATTCACTTTCTTATAAAAATGTTTTATACTAAGCAAATTCTTTTATTTTATTAATCCTTGAGACAATGTTGTCTACTTCAAGGCGTTTACTATGAATGCCACATTGAGGTGTAATTTTGGGCTGTCAGATCATTAGGTACTTCAAGGCATCAAATGTACTTATTATTTGAAGTATACCTTGAAGCAATTGTAGATAATGGTATATTGCATAGTTTAGGGGTTATCCAAATGCAGTTCAGCCATTGAAGGTTAAATTATCTAGTCAAGTCTAAATTGAACTTCCGGAGAATGGCTCCGAATGAGCCGGTTTGGACATTCGTGGAAGAACTGAATAAAGGAAAGCATACTAATCGTAGGTAAACACAAAACACAAGTGCAACAGGACAAAATTTCATAGAAAGACCAATACCGTGTTACAGAGACAACTTAATTCATCAGAAGGCAAGGTCTACTCGCTCTCCATCCCTCTACTACTCGTGTTCTATCACTCTCGTCTATCACTTTCATTCTGTCACTCTCGTTCCGTTACTCTTGTTCTACAAGTCTTTGTATCACTCGCTACTTTCGTTCTATCAATGTCGTTCTATAACATTTGTTATGTTATTTTCGTTCCATCACTCCCGATCTATCACTTTCGTTATGTCACTCTCGTTCTGCTACTCTTGTTCTACAAGTCTTTGTATCACTCGTTCTGCTACTCTCGTTCTATCAATGTCGTTCTACAACTTTCGTTATGTTATTCGTTCGTTCTGTCACTCACGTTCAGCTAATCTCTTTCTATCACTCTCGTTCTGTAACTCGCATTTCACTGGCATTTGTTTTTGCTTTCGTTCTTTCCCTCTCGTTCTGTCACTTTGGTTCTTCTACTCTCGTTCTGCTACACTTTCTTTCATTCGTTGTGCTACTCGCGTTCATTTTCGTTCTATCACTCTCGTTCTGCTACTTTCGTTTTAACACTTACGTTCTATTACTCTTGTTCTAATTCTCTCATTCTTCTCTCTCTTATTCTATCTCTCTCTTTTTATCTCTTACATTATATATCTCGCTCTACCATTCGCATTCTATCGCGTTCTCTCTCCCTAGTCTCTCCTCCGATTTCCGTTTCGCCCACTCTCTGTATCTCTCTGTCGTATTCTCGATCTAGTTTTATAGCTGTATCCTGTGTCCGTTTTTCCTCTTTCTCTCTATCTTTCTCTCTCTCGTTCTTCACCCCATATAATCTCTCTCGTTATATATTTATTCTTATTCTCCCCATTCATTGCTTCTTTCTTTATCGCTGTCATGTACAATGACTCATGGTCGATATCTAGCTCGCTATCTCTCTCTCTCTTTCTCTCTCTCTTTCTCTCTCTCTTTCTCTCTATCTTTCTCTCTCTCTCTCTTTCTCTCTCTCTTTCTCTCTCTCTTTCTATCTATTAATAAAGGATCTTCTGTTAAAACTTATTATTCACTGCCGAAGTGACATCTTTTGTATATTGCGGCAGTTATTTTGGCTGAAATACAAAAAGTGGTTCAAAGATGTACTTCTCATTCATTTGATCAGTACTTCATTCTGATAAAAAGTCTTTAATAATGTAAATGACAATTTCCCAAAAGTTTAGGAGTCTTGAGCCGGCAGTTCCTTATTCAGTGAAACCGAACAGAGATTTAACATCTTGTTTTGAAAGCCACAATTTTAACTCCTGAGATAAATGCCGGGAAAATCTAAAAATTTATATTTTCTTTTGCTTCGAGATTTTTTTCTTGGAATACCAAGATAAATTTCGTTTCTGCAGCCAAACATTTAAATTTCTCAAAGGGTGAGGCGGAAAATGTCTTTGTTCTTTCATACCCACCTCGTTTCTGGACATTTTATTTTTTCCAATAATATTTTATCCAAATGCTCACCACAACACACACATATACATCCGCATATTCCCCAAACTGCAATTATTTAGCCGCACTTATAGCAAATGCGTCTCATTGTTTATGTGAGCCTGTGTATGTGCGAGAGAGAGAGAGAATGTCTATGAGCGTATAAGTAGTCTATATGTGTACTTTCATTTGGCTGCCTTCCCAGTGTTGGTTGGCTTTTTTTTCGGCTCGAATACATTCACCCAGCCAAACTGACATTCCGTACGATTTGCGGTTGAGTAAATGAGGTCAATTAAAAACGTATTAAATGCATACTTCCATCATACAGACAACGTACATACAACGTTCACACTCAGTGTTAACAGCAACACAGCAATAATATTTACATTAAAACCACAAAACTGATGTTAAATTATATATGTGTGTGTGTGTGTATGTGGAGTTGAGACACCGAAACGATGAACTCCGATGAGGGCGTCAGAGGTAGTAATGGCCAAAGGGAAGGTGAATGGGGCAATACCAGGAAGCCACACTCAGTAGGGAAATAAATTCAATTGATAAACTGAGGGGGGAGATGGAACGGAGTAATAAGTCTATTGCGGCCATGGATTGATACCATGTCACTTATGTTGTTTTCCCCATCAAACTCATATTATTAACTTGTAAACACCTTTCACACAGACGATGACGTTCGAAAAGAAAAAAAACACGCCCGCCCACTCTTCCCCAAACTCGAATTATGTTTAGTGTCTGTATTCGTGCGTTAGTCCTGGTCTAGAGTCCTTGGACGTCGCTTGAACGAAGGGCATTCGTATAATTGATTAAATATATGCCAATTGTTAATGACTGTAATTGTGTGTGTGTGTGTGAGGCCGAAGGAAAACTTGTAGCAGCTGGAGAGGAGAAATGCATTAACATTTGATATGACTTTCTTTCGGTGTATATTTGTATTTTGTATTGAACTGATGAATAATAATAATGAGTAATGATTTATGATGAAATAATTGAAATTGTAATTAATTGAATGAAAGGATTTTTGAATAATTATGTTATTATACAGGAAAAATGTCGGTAATAAATTATCAGGTAATTGACATCTTTCGGGTGTGGAGGCACAGGAATGTAACGGGAATCGTTGTTGTTGCGGAAACGGATTTATTTGTGGCATAAATAAATGCCGGTTATGTTTTCCTTTCGACCAAGTGATTTAAGCCAACCGACAATCCACTGAAGACTGATTCGGCAATTTATCTGTAATATAATGTCGCTGACAGAAAATCCTGAATTTAGAAATGAATATGAAATACAACACGTACTCGTTCACATACTTCAGTTATAAATTGCATTAATCCGCTGTGGGACGACATGTCATGCATTGTCTCCAACTGAGGTAAAAAAATCCAGTATTAGGAAATTTAAAAAGAACTCTGTAAGGCTGGCAAATTTTTAAAAGGGCAGCACCTATATATTTTATACAAACCACTTGTTCCCTTTGAGAAGGTGAGATAAAAGCACGGGCTGTCAATGCGAACTCGAAGCTGAGCCTCGAACACCTGGCCCCTGGGGCGAAACAAGTGCTGAGAAGAGACTTTTTCCTCACAGTGTTTGCAGTGGTCGCAATCTTTGGACTCATTACCTGGCTGCCAATAAGAAATTGTCCCTTCATGACGGACACAATCAATTAAACATCATCTAGATCAGTGTTCGGCATACACATACTACTTTATTATTATTTATTTTGTGTTTGTATTAGTGAGATGCTCTCTCAATGCACTGAAAGAAATTGGTGTGTAATTTGTTCATGCCCTTGTTTGGAAATGAGAAGTAAAGATAAAATAAAAATAAACAACAGAATTCAAATCTGAATTCAATTCCTGGTGAAACTTTCCATCATACATTGGACGGCAACGTTTCCCAAGCGCCATAGCGATAGCATATGATGCCTTTCTTTTTAATAAACATTCATTCATTGCTTTATTTTCCATTTTAGATTATTCAAAATCTGCAATCATTTTTTCATAAAATGGTTTTTTTAAATGTATTATTAATGGTTCCCTTGCCCCACATTAGTATATTCCCTATGACATTGTAAATAATGCCTTTTCTGCAAAAAAAAATCATATTCCCATTTGATATCAAACATTTAGGTAAGTGTATCGCTTGTAGCACGCGACTGCACAACCTCTTCCATCGAATGCTCAAGCGAGACTAAATGAAATTTGGTTTTTGTTTTCAATACATGAGAGAGCGTACATGTGAGAGAGATGCCCATTAGGGTGGAGTGAAATTCAAAAAAAAAAGTTAACCTCGGAAAGAGATGTAGTCTGGGGTCCTAATGAGGGGAAAAATAAAGAAAAAAATTTTAAAAAAATTTTAGGGGTCGCGCCACTTCCTCGAAATTTGGAAATTATCGCTATTTTAGCGTTAATTTTAGAAAAATCCTAAAAAGTTTTATTTCAATAAATGTTTACAATAGCGTAAACAATAACGGCATGAAAAAATTTAAAAAAAAATTTCTCATTGTTCAAAAATTGCAAAAAGTAAAATAAGTCAAATCGCCCCTTCTTCAGAAAATTGACTGAACAATGAAATCGCCACCAAAGCTACAAATATTAGTCGATTATCCTCATATTTGCCTCAAATACTTTTGTTTGGGCACTAAACAAGCTCACACTTTTAAATTTCGAATAAGTTAAGTCGGTAATTTTTAGGATTTTTCTAAAATCAACGCCAAAATAGCGATAATTTCCAAATTTCGAGTGAGTGGCGCGACCCCTAAAAATTTTTTAAAATTTTTTTCTTTATTTTTCCCCTCATTAGGACCCCAGACTACATCTCTTTCCGAGGTTAACTTTTTCAAATTAAAAAAAAAGCATGTTTTCACTCCACCCTAATGCCCATGGGCGGGTGTTTGCCGATGCCTGATCTAGATAAGGACAGCATTGTCTGAGAATTTGTTTTTATCTAAGGCGGATGTCAGAGTTTGCACTTGAAGCTAGACTTTACAAAGCACTTCATTTGTTCTTATGTGAATGCGCGATAGCGAAGAGTTGAAGCGACAAAGGATGTTGTGAAATGATCTGTAGCCAGAACACGCTTCGTTTTTTGTCGTTGTTTTTGTTCTTTTATTGTTGTGTATGTATGCAATATGTGCGTATAGTTTTTCGTTTGTTTCAGTTCGTCTGGAATCTCTATGGACGACTTTTGTCTCTCTGGCTTGCCGGCATTTCAGATCCCTACTAGATCCGTGTGGTTCGGCAGCCAGGCAAAGTGAATCACTAACTACCGAGTCATCTCGTGGAGAAATCAACGGCACCCTACGACTGATATTAAGTTCAGGTAGACAGAATACAGTAATTTAATGGCAAATCGATTGTCAGAGAATATAACACCGTGTTACACACATTCTGTCCTATGAACCAAATTTACTTTTTCGGAAAGGGGATAAAAAATAAAAATACACGTGTATCGGCGATTTTCATGTACACGTCAGAATTTTTTTTTTTTAAGTTTGAAGTATGAAGCTCGTAGTGGCCTGTGTGAAAGCCTTTCGACCGATTTTTAACCCTTTTTCAGTGATCCAATCGAGCTGATTTTTGGCAGGCAGACTCGTGGAAATGTCTGTATCACGTCAAACTTTTAAAAAAATAGATTTTTATCAATTCTCAGATTTTCCTAAATTTTTTTTTTAAATGGTTATCGTTTTTTTTAAGGTTTCAGTTCAAAAAACATTTTTTTTTCGTAACGCTTAAGTAGTTTAAAAATTTGGAGTCTCTTCAAGTTATGCGAAGAAAAATATTTTTTTTTCAAAAATAATAAAAATTGGGGAAAATCTGAGAAGTGATAAAAATTGTTTTTAAAAAATTCTGAACATGAAAATCGCCGATACACGTGTATTTTTATTTTTTCCCCTCTTTCCGAATATGTGCATTGGGTTCATAGGACAGAAAAAAATCTATTTTTTGTAACACGGTGTAATTATCACCACTGAGATGACGACGTTTTGTCTCATGTATGTTCTTACTACATTAATGGTCAAATCTCACTGGTTAGGCACTGTGGCATTGTGGCTCTGGAGTAGGGTTTCTAATTTCCTGACATTTTTCAACACCTGGGAATCGGAAAATTTTTCGACGTCATGCCGGTACTTGCTATATTGAATCACCCGGTATTTCGGTAGCTGTCACTTTTGAAGCTTTTATTCTAAAATTTGCCTTGTAGTTGTTTTACTTTGACCATTAAGGGGTTAAGTTCGAAACAGGTTGTATAACATGAGCCCTGGTCCATATTTTGGACCCAATCTTGATGTAATCCAATTCAATCAATCAACGTTTTGCTAAAGCTCCAATGTAAATTCTACAAAACTTATTAAACTTTCTAACTCTATTCAAGTTGAATCATCGAATGTTTAATTTATTCTAACCGGAAATTGTTAGTTTAGAATATTCGAACAATATTTATATTTGAACTGAACTGTTTAGCTGGTTCATGTAATTGTATACAGACATATATATATGTATATGTAAATTTATATGTGTTCAGACCGACCACTGTTATTAAATATCACATGATACATATTTACTCTGGCCATCTTCTGCATCTTCTTCTTGTTCTGGTCAACAACAACATTGGACAGAACATCATCTCACAAAACTTCTTAATTGTCACATTTCATTCATGGGCTATTGTGATTTTAATACATGCAGTCGTTTGTCGTCGTTTGTTTACAGCCATTCATGGTTGCCCTCTGAAGGACAACAAGAGGCGTAAGTATCCTGTAGTTACAAATATATGAACATATGTTTGCTTGTGTGCAAGTGTGTGTGTGTGTGTGTGCGGTTACAGTTTTTACAATGACAACGACAACAATAATAACTACATTTTACATTTACATATGCAATACATAATTAATGTCTCTTGCTTGAAGTATGCTTTCGTCCTTATCATCATCATCATCATCATCGATGAATTCCTGCGTGTGTGTGTGTGTATGTGTTTCTGGGTGGACGTGAACAAGTCTTGAACTTGTAAAGTATTGTCGTCAAATTTGGTTCAATAACAAAAATTACATATCCTTTGGCTCTCGCCTACACTCACATTTTTACAGCAACAATTATTATAAGTGGCACACACCGGGAATGTATGTGTGCCATGAATGTTGAATGTGTGGTGGCATGACGGTGCCGGAGTGTGTGTGTGTGTGCGTACTTATATAGACGACATACATATGTTATATTTCCTTTTATAAGTAATTGATATCATCGTTGCTGTTGTTTTTAGAACTCTCTAGTCTCCTTCACCCAACTTCAGTTGTCACCTTATGACATCCATACCTAAATAGCTCTGTCGCCCATACGTCCACACTCTCGTGGTGTTTTATACCGCCCCACCATCAGCTCACCCATGTGTACTCACACCCAGTCGCGCTCATTCACTTACACTTACACGGAGCATATTGTTGAACTCACCTGGAATTCAAGTTAGCTGTCACTCATAAATCATATCGAATATGTGCGTGTATGTGCGAGTGTTCTTGCTGTACATCCGCACATACCGACATACATGAATATGTATATGTATGTGTTCTATTGTGTTTTGTGTCCTATTATTATTTCTACACTATTGTTTGCTTTTTTATTACTGAATTATTGCCAATTGATGTCTTTAGCAAATAGTACGAGGCTCACTTTGGCAGAGGCAGATATGTGAAATTCGTTGGTCAAAGGAATGGTTATAGTGTTTTCCTCCGGTGTATTTTGGGGTCCTATAATCGAAAAAAATTATTAAAAACTTTTGCAATTTTCCATTGCCATTGTAATTGTAAGTATCTCTTTTATATTGACTAAAATTTGGGAAGGAGGCGTCCGATCGAACCATTCAATATCACAAATTAAAGGAAATTCTATAAGGTAAAAGTGTTGGGAACATGATTTTTATATAAAAACAATGCATAAAGAGCCGTGTTTGTTGTCACACAAACATTTCACTGATCCAGGTGTCGAAGGAAGCATTCAAGTGTTTAGGCTTTTTAAAGCGGTGCAAGAAATACTTCACTTCATCTGATCTCGTAAATATTTACACCACCTACCATCCGGCCTAAAATGGTCCGTGTTTAGAGGAGAGCGGTGGTGATGATTGGGGACAGTAGGGTATCCAACTCTATTGTCTCCCTACAGCTTCGCCGGAATGTGGGTTGTGTATCGCTATTCTATAGATATTTTAATGGTATCTGTTCGTCAGATATCCGTCGTCTGGTCCCTGAAGTTAGAACATTTAGCCGGAATACGCGGCTATCCAGGGTATCTCATCCGTTCATTGTCAAATGGACAATGCATTGCATTCATAGGGGCATCCGATGAGTGTTAGTAAAAAAAAAGTGTTGGCACAAAAAAATTAAAAACAACAATTTTTTTGCTTATCTTTTTATATTTTGAATCCTTTCGATGTTTTCCTAACAGTTGCAAGCATAAGTTTTGTCTTGTCCTGCTTTATCATCCGACCCTTCCTCGACAATTACTTATTTCTTTTGCAGTATTTCAGGCATAAAAAATGGAAAAAAATAACATGAACATGATTTTCAAATAAACAGTGGGCAAAACAAATAAAGAAATTATTGTTGACACATAAAAAGTGAAAAATATTTTTTTAAATTTTTTTTTATTTGGGATCGATTCGACATTTTCCTAGCAGTTGCAATCATAAGTTTTGTCTTGTCCTGCTTTACCATCAGATCCTTCCTCGACTTGTTTTGTTTTATTTTGGAGCTTTTAAGCTCTGTGTTGCTTCACCATCAGATCCTTCTTGGACGATTACTTCTCGATTCTGAAAGAAAAACTCCGGTTACATCTCGTTCTGCCTTTCCAACGATGTCAAACTCAAATGCAATTGCGATGAGGATGTTGTGCCTGTTTTAATTAACTTCTGCTTTGCTCGCTTAGCTGCAGGAGACCTCTTGTAGCGACGAATGATTCCAATAGGTCGCTTCGTATATTTACTGAGCATGATGATGTCACTCAGAGTTATTCTACCGAGGAGTAGGAATTTCATAGAAAGATATTTATTATTGAGCTTCTAATGGATATTTTTCCGAATTTAGCTGAGTGTCAGGATGTGGTCGTTAGCTGAACGGTCGGCCTGAAGTCACACTGACATTTCATTGAGTGTGAACTTTTATCTTTTTTCGCAATATTTTAGATAAAATACGAGACTTATTCCGCGTTAGATGGCGTAAACGGTTATTTCCTGTTCCTATGATCCGAACATACACAGAAAAAAATAATTTTTCGATTCAATGAAAATATTCACGAATTCAAACAAAAAATTCATTGAAAATCCTGTGATAAAACAATTTGTCAACTTAAAGAAAATATTCGTATACTGTTTATCAAAAATATCTTTGATGAAGAAAGTTTCATATATACAAAAAAATTTGTGTGTCGTTCATTAAAAATATTTTTGATGAAATCATTCACATTCAACAAAATAATTTGTAGGTTGTTTGTCAAAAATATTTTTGATGAAAAAATTCGCATATCTACAAAAAAAATTGTAAATTTTATAAATTAGATAACCAAAATACAAATCATAAAAAATATAAAATTTTTTGTCGATTCAATTTATCAAATTTCTTTCAACATTTGATAACATTTTTCGTTTCTAATGCTAAAAATGTATTAAATATTGAAACGAAATTTGATAAATGGGATCAACAAAAAAATTCATTAAAAATATCCAAATATTTGATGAATTGTTTTGTTGATACATTTCATTAAACTTCGTTTCAATATTTGACAAATTTTTTAGCATATTAACGAAAAGTTTCATTGAGAAGTGATGAAGTTCTTGTACAAATATTTTCATTGAAATTGTTTGGTTGTCTTTTTTTTCTGTGTAGTAGGCTGGGGTTCCCATTATCAGACTTGCCCTCAGTCTCCTAGATGATGCAGACTAGCACATCTGATACAGCGCGTTTCCCCCCAAGGTCCCCATTACTGAACATCACACCCCCACCTCGTATTCTTCAACAGATATATTGAATTCCGGTGTTTGTATTGTCTTTTGCATTTGCTGTCCTGTCTCATTCCAATAAACGCACTGACCGACAATGACAAGAAAACAATAATTATTTTGTCATTTTTTTATGGATTCGAATTTATCCATCAATTGTTTATTTGTTTGTCTTATTGAAATATTTGCCTTGAGGATATAATTATTTTATTACTCTATCTAGAGTTTCTCTGCTTTCTTTACCGTCCACCCAGCCCGCTCAATGAATAAATATTTGGTTTGGTAAATGTTAGGGGAGGGCACAACACCACAACTGGGTTGAAGCATTAAATATTAAAAGCATATAAGACAGACAAACAAATGCCTCCAGTCCCTTTGGTCGGCCTGGGGATTGTGGGTTCTATTTCCTGCTGATATTCGGGCCTAGCCGCAAGGTCTTTGTCACCCCGTTTCTACAGACTATACCATAAATTTACTAGGTGTTTTTATTTCGAAAAATTAAATAAACAAATTAATAAAAAAAAAATGTCTTTCCTATATTTTTCTAATTTCCCCTCAATGTTTGTTTAACAATACTGATAATACTTTTTCTATAATCGTTGTTTGTATTTGTTTACAATCAAAGTTGAAATGGAGTTATTACGATGATGAGATTTTCATTTTACATAAATATTTTTGTTTGTTAATGGGAATGTCGGAATAAAAGACGGCAGGCATTGCTGTCAATCGATGAATGCCAGCATATATTGAGGTCGTACTTTCCTTAAAGGGCTCACATGTAGGTGTGCGCATTCGCATACATTTGCATATTTAATTGACATAGCATTTTCGAAATTGGGCGGATGCAAAGCGTTTCGTTTGACTAAATAATTGTGGAAAACTAATTATTGAAATTGAATTTTCCTAATGTTCTGCCTAGAGTTAAACAGGCATGTGATGTCGGCATATGGACATACATTATTTTTCGGATTAAATATGCCTTTCAAAAGCATTTGCGTTAAATGTCACATTTCAGCTGACAGATGATGACAGAGGCACTTAGACGGACATGCTTGTCTGCACGAGAATGGATTATGTATAACCTCGAACATGCGTTGTATGTGTTTATAATCAGATTTGTAGCTACAACCGCTAAATGTTGTATGTTCTTTGGCCCTGCTTGATCTTTGTTCGTATTATATAAATGCGATTAATGAGTTGGTGTTTCACTCGACTTGAAGAGAACGTATGTATATTTTACCACAGACCCTACATTCATAGAGGTGACATTGTTGGGTCACCATTCCAATCCTTTTAAAAAACATCTCACTAGAAAGCTGTTTTCTTTAAAGGACTTTTTTCCAGTATTTCTGAAAAAATTGGGAATCATATCGCACACATTCTGCTTAAAAAGTACAACTCACAATTTCTATTTTCGAGTTTATTCCAATCCTTTTAAAAAACATCTCACTAGAAAGCTGTTTTCTTTAAAGGACTTTTTTCCAGTATTTCTGAAAAAATTGGGAATCATATCGCACACATTCTGCTTAAAAAGTACAACTCACAATTTCTATTTTCGAGTTTACTTATTAAAGCGGGTAAGATGATTCCAATTTTTACCGGAAATCGTCGAAAGTAAACGGTCACGAGTATTCTGTTATCGCATACAGAGTGCAGATGTCCCACTTCGTTTGCTGAACATTTCCAAAAGGGTAACTAAACAGTATTTGTTTAAAAAAAAACACCATTTTCTTTGAAACTCTATTGTTGCAAATATTCCCACACCAGTTACTGACATCTAGAGTGTGAACCCGAACTAATGCGTCAAAACACGACTTGCGACGTCCGCGCTCTGAATGGTCTTTGGTTATAGTATCATCCGAAAGGGTGAGACATTCTGTGGCCGGTCCTTATGTAGGCAGTGTCTACGACCCAGGTTCGTATTCTGGTGAGTTTCATTATAACGTTCTGAGGAAGGAAATTTGGCAGCTGGAATCGGAAAAATGAAAAAAAAAAACACCCAGGACTTGGATGGAGTAAGTCTTGGACCGATTAGGTCTTGTATGAATTCTCTCTTGTATGATATGTGACTTGAATGAATTCCATGTTGGATGGATTATGTTTTGGATGGACTATGTCTTGAATGGGTTGTCTTTGTTGGATCAGCACTTGGATGGATTACGTCTTGGACGTATTGTTTGATTATTTCATCTGTGTTCTTAGTTCAGTTTATGTTTTGGCTCGATCATATCTTGTTGGAATGTTTATGTCTTGGATAGATTATTTATTAAAAATCATTGTCTGGATTATTTTAAATAAGTCTTATCTTGGATGGAGTGTGTCTTATGTGGAACATCTGGGGGCTGGGACAGTCTTGGACTAATTTTGTCGTGGAGATGTGGAGTTTCGGGTATCTTGAATATGTTGCGCCATATATCTGGAAGAAAAATGTTATTATATTACAGTCGAGTCCGGTTATAACGTACACCGGTTATAACGAACTATCGTCTATAACGAACACTTTTTGAAGTCCCAAGAATTTCGCTTCTACCCTATCTTACCCTGGATATAACGAACTTCGCTTATAACGAACCAATTTGTCGAGTCCCTAGGAGTTGGTTATAACCGGACTCGACTGTATTACAAATTTCCGAAGAATCTAGCAATTTGTTCAGCCATAGAAAATTATATTGTTAGTGAGGCAGGATGACGCCTGTCCTATAAATAAATACTGGATGCCAAAATAACTTTTCAGATGTTTGCAATTTCGGACTTCAGATAAGGCACTGGTCCAGAAAATTTAAAATGGTGTATGTTTGCCCCCACTTAGGTCCATAGAATTGTTTTCCCGATTACAACAATCAAAAGTGGTCAGAAGGCTGGTGTATATTATTTAAGCCTTTGTGAGCCAGTTTCAATAAAGTTTCCAATATAATACTGCTATTTTTTTATAAAGCATTATTCAAACACACTGGTAATAGATGACTTTAAGTCATTACCCTTTCTACCGTGGATGTCACGATGGTGACGCTACATGGCAGCTGTCCTCTACGTACATCTCTGACATGACCAATTAGGCGTCAGTCTTTAACAACTTTTGTGTAAACAAAATTAACCATCTAAAGTTTATTAAAGTTTGCTGTCATATTTAAAATCTTAATGAGCTGCTGCTTACTAATTTATATCAATGTTTCCTCTCTCTCTCTCTCTCTTTTCAGATAATCAAAGCAAACGCATTTTTGACAATTTATCATCTTTAGAACAACCCAGCAAACAACAACAAAAAACACGTTAGCAGAAAATCAAAAGCAAATTGGCTGTTGACACAACAGGAGAACACACACAGTAAGTTTCAGCTAAAAAGCAAACAGAAAAAAAAAAAAATATTTAAAAATTCCCATAAAGTATCCTCAAAATCTTAGAACGCCACAGTGTGGTGTTGAATCCCACTGTCAGTGTGATAATTAGCCGGAAAATATTTATACGCTTAAGCTACAGCAGCACTTTAAGGCCAATGGCAGGAGTGGAGCCTTGGCTATGGAAGAGCCATGAGGTTGTTGGGCGTGTGATAGGCGCGATGATGGGTGGCAATCTGGTTTACGAAGAAGAATGATGGTGTCGACGGTAGTTGATGGTGATGTGATGTGTTGTTGTTCTTGTTCTTGAGGACATTAATGAAGAAAATTACCACGATGACGACACTGTGGCTGCCGCCGGATGATGATGCTGACAATGAACTACACCCGATGATGTTCACATTGATGTGATACTACGGTTGCCTGTTATTGATGATGATGTTTTGTTGCTGCAAAATGTTGTTGTCATTTTGTTTGACGGCATTTTTAAGCATGTCTTCATTAAATATTTAAAACCGATATTAAAATGGATATTTCACAAACAAATGTTTCAGAATTCGGTCTAAAAGGACAATTCCCTCCCCAATTCGCGTGTCGACGCACCAGAGTGATGACAGTCGAAGCAAAATGCATAGAATCACTTAACATTAAAAGAACCGAGCAATGCCCTCAAACGATGCGGTTTCGTCCATTCTCTGACTGTGAAAAGCAGCATAAAGGTAGAAGAAATCCAGGAACACGAATATACCAATCATATTTAGGAGGTTTGTAAGGGGACGATGGCAACATAAAAAATGCGTCAATTTAAGGAATACTGAGTGATGAAAGTGTTAATGGTCAAAGGGGTTTTCGGGTGGATGGACAGATATGTGATGGACCTGTTTATGGCTCAAAGGGCTGTCTAGGTTACACTCAATAGTTTGAAAGCCTGTCTGTTACAGATGGGAGATCGCTAAAGGCTTTCTAGGTTAGATTCTTAATAAGTAACAGATTGGGGGCGATATTCCTTAAGTCTGGCAAGGAAAACATACCTTGTCCGCCCTGGGGGAGACACAAAATGTAGACGACTACCGTACAAAACTCTCAAACAAAAAATCCTTCGGTAAGAAATTCTAATTAGTACAAACAGTTTCCTCGGCTCTCTACTTCTCTCTGGATGAATCACAGGTCCTACAAAGACAGTGAGCAACTGCCGGTGTTTTCAGGAGTTGGGCACTGTTTAGACCTCTAACAAAGTGTTGGAGACATCGAACACTACCCTCATCCTTTGGTTACCACAGCCCGGCAAATAATTGCCTTCCTTTTGACGTTCTTCATGTTTTCTGTTTGTTTTCATGTGTCTTGACAAATCCGTCAATGCCTGTCTCGCACGAAAAACAAAAAAAAAAGAAGCGCTTATCAAGGTTGTTTGTTTGCTTACGGTTCCCTTGTTTTTGTTGTTTGTTGTCCCCACAAAAATGTCTTCTTTGGCAATTTCTTTAAACTCTGGGGATTTTCAAAAAGGAAAGGGGTTTCTGTCCTTTTAATGGCAGATCTCTTCGAGCCCGTTCTCAAATGCCAATAAGTCATATAAGGCGTTTTGTGGCGGCACTGACGATTCTGGCAATGACGATGACGAGGCCGTGTTGGTGAGGGCGGGGTGTGATGGTTTATATCTTTCATTGCCGTTCAATGACTGGCGGTGGTTTGAGTTTGAGTGATTACTTTCTTAAGGTTAGACATTGAAAATGATGCGTGGCCGGGAGAAGGGATGCGTGTGCAGGTGATGCGGCGGCCTGGGAGGCACATTGTTGATGTCGATGGTAGGTGATGGTCGTCGTGCTGTCGGTTGCTTGGTTCGTATGCCAGTCAATGTAAACGTAGACATTGTAACCCACCAATATCACTTCATTTCACAAGACGTGCGTCTATGACATGGCCTGGCGGCGAGTGTTGTTCGTCTTCGTCTAATGTTGCCACTTAGCATGTCATAGGCTTCTTTGTCAGGCGCGCTTCGGTGTGCTGCCGAGTCCTAGGCATTGCTGTTGCCTTACGCTGCCTGTCGTCTAAGTCATGCGGTTATTTAACCGTGTTTGATAATGGCTTGAAATTGTGGTTTGCATATTTTATAAGCAATTACATTTACTGCTTTTAACACAAACCTACACTGAAACATGACAACACATCTACACACACACGCACATGTTCGTTTACCTCCCCCACACCCAGCATCATACCCTCATGCTGGGGGGGGGGGGGTGGGGGCGTATTTCATTCTTCTCGACAAAGCGTAAAAAGACAGTCGCCTTTGTGGAGCGTTTATTTACTTGAGGACGTGTTTATTGATAGACCCATTTTGTGCTACTTGATATACGTATCCCTTTTGACTTTTAAGCAGTCGTGCATATGAGTCATGTCCTGGCCAACATGTGGGGGAGTGTTTTCTGCTCCACCCCCACCCCAAACTCCTTCTCCCGAAAGTATCTTTGTTCATCACTTCTCTTTGTGGTTATAATGACTTTTTGCAACCTGGTTTCTCTTTCTTAGGCCATTTTTTTTTTTGTAAATCTTCGCAGATGTTTGAAAATACTGCGAATATTTTTTTACGTAGCCTACGATGATGGATTAGTCTTGCGATGCCTCTTGGTGACAACTACGCCCATGTAGACGTTTACTTTGCGTGGTGGCGGCGACAATCAATTTTAGGTTTTCAATGGCATTTTTATGGAAATGCATAAAGTCTTTGTATCGTGGTAATCATTCATATTCGTCACAGGTGAAAAGTCATTTGAAATGTAAAGGATTACAAATCAAATTCGTTATATTACCTGCTAGCAGTCGAAGCGGATTGTTATGCTTAGACAATGAACTCAACGATGGAGTCTCGATGTCTAAATGTGTTTGGAAATTTTTGGTTGAGGTACATGTTTGTCAGACAAAAACCTAAGTATTATTTTTGTATACAAACTCTGAACATCCTCGGGGCTACATTTTCAATAACACATGTAATTGCCTTAACAAAATTGGTCCTTCGACTATATAAACCGGAAACTTTTCCCGTAAAAGAGCAATGGTTTCGTTGCTTGTGTGGCACGTAGCGCCGTCTTGTTGAAAGTAAACGTTGTCCAGATCAATATCATCCACCTCCGGCCATAAAAAAATACAAAAATCATTATAACATATTTGAGTAGTCTAAGAACCAGAAAGAACATTGACTGAACCTAAAGGAATGAAAAGTAACCTGATTTGTTATAAAATAAGTGGTCCTTCGACAGGATTTACTAGAAGTGGGCTGTATGGTATCCTGAGAGTATGTTTTTCAATCTTAAGAGGTGTGACTCCGCTTAGGTCACAAAAAGCTTGACACAATCCGGTCGCTATACGGTAGGTGTAGAATGCAAAAGTGCTACATTTTTATTTTTATTTATTTTCAATTAGGGAATTCACAAGGTGTAATAATGTTGTAAGTTGTAACAAAGTACGAGACCTACAATAGTACGTATGTGAACAACCTGTCGTATGTGTATGTACTGACATCTAAGAAACGTACATTTTCAAACGTCAAATGTAAAAATCTTAATATATATTTACCCTCGACACTGATTCACTGATACACTGATTCCCTGATTCACTGACTCTGTCACGCAGTACGTAGGAATTTAAATAGGCATTCTATAATAATTCTATAAATAATAATAATAAAAAAAATAATATTTAATAATTAATAATAATTTGTACAGAAATTTTGTTTTCCCCAAATTTTTTTTTTACCAAAATTTTTTTTTCCAAAAATTTTTTTTTTACATTTTTTTTTTTTACAAAAATTTTTTTTTTACAAATTTTTTTCTCCACAAAATTTTTTTTTCAAAAAAATTTTTTTTTCAACAAAATTTTTTTTTTTCAACAAAAATTTTTTTTTTCAGCAAACATATTTTTTTTCAACAAACATTTTTTTTTTCAACAAAAATTTTTTTTTTTTCCACAAAAATTTTTTTTTTCAACAAAATTTTTTTTTTTCAACAAAAATTTTTTTTTCAGCAAAAATTTTTTTTCCACAAATTTTTTTTTTCCAATTTTATTTTTTTTCGAAATTTTTTTTTTACAAAATAGTTTTCTCAAAATATTTTTTACAAAATTTTTAAAATTAAGTAACAAATACATTTTCAATCAAATTAACGGGCGCCATAGGCGCATTACAACTTACTAGTAATAAATAATAAAAAATAAATAAATACCAAATAATTTCAATTGTACCACAAATTATACAAATGTACCATTTATTCCATCACTGTCCCTTAGTACGATTTCAAAACATATATCCAAACGTTGTACTGTCGTACAATTCTTTTATATGGAAAATATCAACAAGAAATATACAACAGTTGTACAGCTTTAGTACGTACGACACTTACAACACTTAGGACACCCTTGTGAAACCCTAAATGTTTCCGGAATAATGTCTTCTAAACAGTAAAAGTCAACCTTATACTGGAAGCTCATTTTCTCTTTGTCCATCAATAGAGATTTCAGAAATTCTTTAGTTATTAAAATCTCTCATAGATGAAAGACGGCTTAAACCCAACCCTGTGTAGGTACAGGTTGACCATCAAGTTACTTTTCTATTAGCCACTATAGATTTGTGCCATTGGTTCTCCAGTATCGTTGATAAATATAGATGACCATTCAAACTTTCACGTAAACCACTCAACTGGTGAATTCGCATTGTGGATGAGTTCTTCCCCTAGGTTAGAGACGTATTATTAAAAATATCCGGCGAGCCGTTCCGAGTTTGTCAGGCTAGGACAGAAGTCCTAGAAGCTCCTAACCATCAGCAATATCCGATTGCAGACTTCGGTGAGACCGCATTCCGCTTGCAGGTCAGAATACTGTCTACTCTTACGCAATCTTATTATTTCGTTCCATGAAAATGAAAACAATGAAAGTCTGCTTACAATGCTGACTTGCCAATATCTCATCTGTCTTTTCTCTTTCTTACATCCGAAACATTTCCATATTATAAGTAATAACTTTTCCCATTCACACCATCGCGAGCTACACTCTTACGTCATATGCATTTACCTACAATGCCTGTCAAGACACTTCCAATCAGATTTCTCAATTTATTAAATCCGCCCCCGAACCATCAAACAAATTAAACTTATCCACAACAAATCGCAACCGGCAGCATAACTTTTATATTTCAGCATGCCAGTATTTCAATTCACTTTTCATTTAGCCAGAGTTCAACTGAACTCATCTGTCACTTAACTTAACTCTGAAACCAAAACACTGCTGACCCTAATTGCTCCAAAACTTAACCGCAAACGTTCCTCCACATCCCCGCAGCCCAAAACTCAACACACACATACACACCCACTCACAACACAACACATCATCAACGACAATGATGACGATGACAATTCCATTTCGAATTCTTCAACAGTAATTTAATAATCAGTTTTCTACTCCACTCCGAGCAGACTAAATTCTTTTCCAGCTCGTATGTCTAGAGTAAAAAAGGAGTGGATAGATGGAAACTTAAACCGAAAACTTGCTTATACAAGCAACTTTTGCCATACTCAAAAGTGTTGGACTCTTTTTTCCAGTATTTTTTTTTTGCCCGTCTCTAGGAACTTTTCTAATATGAAACTAATTTAGTTAGCAAATTATAATTTTTATATTAGGGAAATTATAACTTTGCACATGCCAATCGAGCAAGGGGAGATGACATGAACATTGAGTTCACCTACTCAATTGCTTGCAGTGCCAACTGTTTTCGCCAACCTCGTACGTGATTCATGTGTGCCGAAGGGAGTGGGCAGCGGTAGATGGAACAAAATGCTCTGACAATTGTTGAGAATATGTCAATTATGTGGTTTTAGCATAAGTTTCCCTCCAACGCATGAGTTGTAGTCATTGTGGAGAATAAGAAAATAATGTTTATTGTGAGGGCACACAGTCGGGTAGAGGTGTGTCTACGAGGTGGGTATGACAGAAAGGTGAGTAGAGAGATTGTACAAATAGTCCAGTCCAAATTGGACGAAATGAAACGAATGAAATAAAAAGTATAGTAAATTGTAAGAAAACTATTCGAACTTTAACAAAAATATACTAACGGACAGACAAATAGTGTTCAAGATCAACCTTTAAACCGACATAATGCAAAAAAAACCAGTGAAAAAGTTGCAGTCGGGTAAACCGACTTATATATACCCTCACCCTCAGTAAAAACATATAACTCCCTGTTTCCATAAATCGAATTTGTTCGTTCGTTGCAAATTGTCAAAATTAAATGCCCAATAAAATGGATTTTTATCAGTGATAAGAGCATCTTCGTGTGGGATTGTGTTCCATATGTCGATATCTAAAATATATCTGGAAATCACAATTCAATAATGTCTCACATCCATTTTATAACGCTTTCAAAATTGACGATTTGTAACGAACGAACAAATTCGTTTTATGGAAACAGGCAATAAGTCTCATATACCATAATAGCAACCTCAAAATACCGAATGTTGTAGAAAAATATTGTATTACACGTTTTTACAAAACGGGCGGAATATAAAGCAGCGTTTTTACTAGAAAATTTTATATAGCTAAAGCTTTACTAAATATAGAATTTCGGAAAGATTCGTTGAGCGAAATTATATAATTACTAGATTTCTAAAGTGGGTGGAATGGTACATTTGTATGGGGGGTACCAGAAGGAGAGTTGCCAGACTTCCAAGTTTTTGTCCGAAACTTTGTTCAGTTATACCTTTACTAAATACAGAATTTGGGCAAGATCACGTTGGGCATATTGGTATTATTACACGATTTCTAAGATAGGCGGGATGGCTCATTTGTACGGGAGGTACCAGAAGGGGAGTTGCCAGACTTCCAAGTTTTTGTCCAAAACTTTGTCTAGCAATAGATTTACTAAATACAGAATTTGGGCAAGATCGCGTTGGTCATATTGGTGTTACTACACGATTTCTAAGGTAGGCGGGACGGTACATTTGTATGGGAGGTACCAGAAGGGGAGTTGCCAGACTTCCAAGTTTTTGTCCAAAACTTTGTATAGCTATAGATTTACTAAATACAGAATTTGGGCAAGATGGCGTTGGTCATATTGGTATTACTACACGATTTCTAAGGTAGGCGGGATGGTACATTTGTATGGGAGGTACCAGAAGGGGAGTTGCCAGACTTCCAAGTTTTTGTCAAAAATTTTGTCTAGCTATAACTTTAGTAAATACAAAATTTGGGCAAGATAGCGTTGGTTATACTGATAGTATTACACGGTTTATCAGGGGCGGGATGGTACATTTGTATGGGAGGTACCAGAAGGGGAGTTGCCAGACTTCCAAGTTTTTGTCAAACATTTTGTCTAGCTATAGCTTTAGTAAATACAAAATTTGGGCAAGATAGCGTTGGTCATACTGATAGTATTAGACGGTTTATCAAGGGCGGGATGGTACATTTGTATGGGAGGTACCAGAAGGGGAGTTGCCAGACTTTCCAGTGATTTGTCCAAAACTTTGTATAGCTATAGGTTTACTAAGTACAAAATTTGGGCAAGATAGCGTTGGTCATACTGATAGTATTAGACGGTTTATCAGGGGCGGGATGGTACATTTGTATGGGAGGTACCAGAAGGGGAGTTGCCAGACTTCCAAGTTTTTGTCCAAAACTTTGTCTAGCTATAGATTTACTAAATACAGAATTTGGGCAAGATCGCGTTGGTCATATTGGTGTTACTACACGATTTCTAAGGTAGGCGGGATGGTACATTTGTATGGGAGGTACCAGAAGGGGAGTTGCCAGACTTCCAAGTTTTTGTCAGAAACTTTGTTCAGTTATACTTTTACTAAATACGGATTTTTGCCAAGATCGGAGTGGGCATATTGATATTATTACACGTTTAGTAAAGTGGGCGAAATAGCAGATTTGTATGGGAGGTATCCGAAGGGGTGTGGCCATATAGCCCATATGCAATCCCATAAGCAGTTTTGGGAAAATATTAAGCCATGCCAAATTTCAGAGTGATTGCTTAACTCTTTCGAAAGTTATAGTGCGTACCAGCAGGACAGACGGACAGACGGACATGGCTCAAACGATTCAGAAAGTCATGAATCGAATTTGGTTCAATGACACCTGGTGTCTAATGTGAATATTTCTAGGTGTTACACTTTTGGGTCGTATCAAATGATATATACCCTCCTACCCGTAGGGTGAGGGTATAAATACTGTGGCAGCATTTTATACTGTTCGTGGACATCCACCCAAGCTGTGGAACAGCTGATGCCTTATTCCAGCTAATAGGGCGTTATCATCAATATTTGCAATATCGCTGAGGTAACTCCTTCAGCTACTTAGGTCATCTACATCTACATTTACATTTACATTTACATTTACATTTACATTTACATTTACATTTACATTTACATTTACATTTACATTTACATTTACATTTACATTTACATTTACATTTACATTTACATTTACATTTACATTTACATTTACATTTACATTTACATTTACATTTACATTTACATTTACATTTACATTTACATTTACATTTACATTTACATTTACATTTACATTTACATTTACATTTACATTTACATTTACATTTACATTTACATTTACATTTACATTTACATTTACATTTACATTTACATTTACATTTACATTTACATTTACATTTACATTTACATTTACATTTACATTTACATTTACATTTACATTTACATTTACATTTACATTTACATTTACATTTACATTTACATTTACATTTACATTTACATTTACATTTACATTTACATTTACATTTACATTTACATTTACATTTACATTTACATTTACATTTACATTTACATTTACATTTACATTTACATTTACATTTACATTTACATTTACATTTACATTTACATTTACATTTACATTTACATTTACATTTACATTTACATTTACATTTACATTTACATTTACATTTACATTTACATTTACATTTACATTTACATTTACATTTACATTTACATTTACATTTACATTTACATTTACATTTACATTTACATTTACATTTACATTTACATTTACATTTACATTTACATTTACATTTACATTTACATTTACATTTACATTTACATTTACATTTACATTTACATTTACATTTACATTTACATTTACATTTACATTTACATTTACATTTACATTTACATTTACATTTACATTTACATTTACATTTACATTTACATTTACATTTACATTTACATTTACATTTACATTTACATTTACATTTACATTTACATTTACATTTACATTTACATTTACATTTACATTTACATTTACATTTACATTTACATTTACATTTACATTTACATTTACATTTACATTTACATTTACATTTACATTTACATTTACATTTACATTTACATTTACATTTACATTTACATTTACATTTACATTTACATTTACATTTACATTTACATTTACATTTACATTTACATTTACATTTACATTTACATTTACATTTACATTTACATTTACATTTACATTTACATTTACATTTACATTTACATTTACATTTACATTTACATTTACATTTACATTTACATTTACATTTACATTTACATTTACATTTACATTTACATTTACATTTACATCTACGTCTACATCTACATCTAGTGTTCCTTTCTTTATAATTTCTATATCTCCACTTTCAATTTCCTCACCACCTTATCATACCTCCCACTTTCTTCAATACATGTGTATGTGTTTTTTCCATGAGTTCGTCTCGCTATGACAAACTTAACATCAATTAGTTGAAATGTTTATACAGATGTAGACACACGACAAATAGTATCTGACAATTGTGTTGGAAGAACATTTTGTTGTACGGAATTTCCTTCATTCTTTCCAGTTCACCTCACCACCCATTTAAGGCCGTCTCCGATCGACATATATTTCAGCCTGTCCAAAATACTTTTATCTTTATACGGCTAAAAGGTTTTTGGTCGCTCTTTGTCCCTCTCTCTCCATATGGGCCATCTGTTTTTACTTATTTCCCTGCGCTGTTTTTTCACGCATAGGAAAATTAGATGAAATGTAGGAAAGTATGTACCGGTGTGTGTGTGTGTGTGCATAAGTTATTAAATGATGATGACATTTATTGTCAGTTTGTTGGCATGTTAAAATGACATTCATGTTCGTATGTGAGTGAGTGTGTATGTAGGATATCCCGCATAAGCGACGCATTGGTGGGGAAGTAGATCTTACAATGCGGTCTCCGGATGGTTTGCCGAGGTAGTGGGGGGATGAGCTAATATGACTGTGTGTGTAAGGGTTTACATTTCAAATATGTATTATTTTCATTTACATCTACAAACTTTGTACAATTGTTAATGAGCGTGGAAGGGGGTGGATACGTTTTTTTTGCGCTCATTTAGGCCTGCGACTAACAAAGTTTATAAGACCACGTGTATGTGTGTGCATTGAAGTTTAAGTAGAGTGTAAGGGCGTGTTGGTGTTGCTTCTCATCCTCTGCCTTCTTCAACTACGTACTGATGATGATCAGCATGGCTGTCATCCTTATCGTCGACATCTACCTCGTTCTTAAGTAACCATAGTCATATGATTATGCGACGACTGACTGTAATTTGTTATACAAACACACACGTACAGAAGATACATGTGTGCATTAGTACATATACAGCCTGAGTGGTTAATATTTGTTTGATGGCTGATGCATGTGAGAGAGAGCGAGAGAGAGACATAGAGAGTGTATGTGCCGCTTATGAGTAGTGTATTTGGTGCGTGTGTAGTTGTTACAAAGCGTTTCAATATGAGCATTTAATTAGCTTACATTACAAATGATTATGTTATCATAATTAAGACAATGCTTAAACACACACAGACACGTACGACCTGCGATTTGGCCGTGCTTTACTGTGTGTGTGTGTGTAGTTTGATATCACAAAGTTATATGATAATCCATGTGCGGTCTGTTTGTGGCTGGCAAAGGTGAAATGTGATGCGTAGAGTAATAAGCCGCCGTCGTCTTAGTTCTGTGGAACATGTGGTGGACTTGAAGTACTTGGCTGTATAAAAGCTGACAATTTAAGCGTAGGTTTAACACAGCCGCCCTAAGATTACCGGTCTAGAAGAACATAATTGTTATCTACAGTATCTGTAAATACGCCGCCCATCAGCCATCTAATCGGTAATCCATCTACAGGCAATTTCAAGTTTGAGTGTCTTTTTTTTTTGGAATCCAAATTAAACCCACATTTTAATTTGGAATTTATAATCATTTTGTAAAATATCTGTTGTGAAGGGTCCACGAATGTTAAATGAGAACTGACCAACATCAGTTAGACAGCAGGCGCTGGTGAGAAGCCAGTCCACTCTCGAATATAGAAATAATAATATAACATTTAAAAAAAAACTGCCAATTAGAATTTTAACAGGGGCTTTCGTGTTACAAAATCTTAAATGGACGAAACGTTATTTTAACGAAACGAAAGACCCATTTGTTTTATAGAAACAGGCAGTAAATGAACTTAAGAACCGAATCAATATTTAAAATCCGATATGTGATGGTTGCTGGCCCAATTCAATTCAATTGTAATTTTTTGGTATTTCCTTCAATGATTTCTCTGACAGCGGACAAATTGTCAGTAGAAAGACCAGAACGAATATAAACTGTCATTTGGTTTTTGTTTGTCTTGTACCGAGCCTGTCGACTCAAATTGTTCGATTAACTTTTGTATTCCAACGACCACAATAATCCACAATTCTGTGAAATGTGCTGATCACAAATACACCATTTTCGTAGCAGATTAGATGTTAATTACTTTTTATACAGTTCCCGATTCGAATTGAGTTGTACCAGTTCTACTTTTGCTGTCCAAAAGAAAACCTAAAAAGTAATCTGTCAAAAGAAAAAGAAACTATGGAAACTTGAACATGAGAGATTCAGTTCATGAATAACGTCGACCCCTCGTGGTTAGAGCTCCAGTTTTTGTTTTTCAAAAACTTCTGGTTAAACAATCTCGTTTGCAAAATACAGAATTTGGGTAATATCGTTGTGTTGGTCATAGGCCTTTCCTAAATTCTTATTTGGGGGCCTTCACTAAATTTTGAATAAAATCAAAAATCATCAAACGATTTTAATGACCACTTTTCATTTCCGAAATTTTTGGAACATTTTTTTTTTTCAGAAAAAAAAGGCAAAAAATAAATTTTCGCTACCAGAAGGGGCCTTCACTAAATTCACTAAATAAAGGCAAAAATCATCCATCGATTCAAGTGATCAATACCTCATTTTAATTGTTAAATATGTGGCTTTTGTCATTTTCAAAATTTCAAAAAAAAAAATAGGCAAAAAATAAATTTTTGCCACCAGAAGGCCCCTTCACTAAATTTTGAATAAAAGCAAAAATCATCCATTGATTTTAATGATCAGTACATCATTTTAATTGTAAAATATGTGGCTTTTTTTTTGCAATATTTTGTTTGTTTTTTTTTTTGGAAAAAAAATTGGCAGAGTATAAATTTTCGCTACCAGAAGGGGCCTTCACTAACTTTTGAATAAAAGCAAAAATCATCAATCGATTTAAGTGATCAGTAGCTCATTTTAATTGTAAAATATGTGGCGTTTGTCATTTTCAAAATTTCAAAAAATAAATTTTCGCTACCAGAAGGGGCCTTCACTAACTTTTGAATAAAAGATAAAATGATCCATTGATTTTAATGATCAGGACCTCATTTTAATTAAAAAATATGTGTTTTTTTTGCAATATTTTTGTTTGTTTTGTTTTTTAGAAAAAAAAAATGGCAGAAGATAAATTTTCGCTACCAGAAGGGGCCTTCACTAACTTCTGAATAAAAGCAAAAATCATCCATCGATTTGAATTATCAATACCTCAGTTTAATTGCAAAATATGTGGCTTTTGCCGTTCTCAAAATTTTTGGAATATTCTTTTTTTTTTTTTTTTAAAAAAAGTTGAAAAACATTTTTTTTGTTTGTTTTTTTTTTCAGAGACAAAAGTTGGCATACAATAAATTTTTGCTCAAATTTGTTTACAACTCCGAAAGTTTAAAGTTAATTTATAGAATTTTGTTTTTTAAATTTTATTTATTTCAAAAATATTGAGTTCTTCAGTTATGACAATTTCGATCTCAATAAACTGCATTAAAAAAGGATTTGTTTTAAGAAACCCCTCCGTAAAATTTCCACCATTTTTGTACTCATGGAACGACCGTACATCAGAATTTTGTAGTAGTTCTTAATTTTTGTTGCATAGTTTGTTTCCATCCATCAGACTGAAAACCCCAGTCCAGTCTTTCCATCCATCTGTATTACCAACGCTTGTAGTGTAGGGTAGGACATGGTATCCCTTATGCTACTGAAGTCTTCACACTCTCCATGCGTATTGAGATTTGATTTATTTTAATGCTAGAAATTAGAACGAATTGCATAGTTTGTACTCTGTAGACGCGTGCAGCAATTAAGCTTAACTGCCTGTTTACTTTCGCCGCTCCTTCCATAAAGACATAAGGTTTCTTTTTCATCTTCTGTTTACCTTAACAGCTGCGTATTTAGCATTCACAGCCATCTGCATTGCTGGTAAATCAAATACCTTTTAGTTGTAGCGCCCTAACGCAACACCTGATCAGAATCGACAAATAGTTGTGAGTTGTCTCTTCGGTCTGTGTTCAAGTTTTTTTTTCGGCACATCCTATTTCATTATTAATACTTCCGGTCTTACTCCTCACCTGTACGATAATATCTAGTGTTGGCTGTATGCTAAATCACACAGCAAAGCAAATTTCAATATTATCACTTTTATGTCTTAAGCATATGTTTGCCACATATCCTCCCTTTCACCTTACGCCCTCGTCTTGCGAAGGACTTGTGAAGGAGCGGAGGCAACAATGGAACAAAAAGTATGGAAATCTCAGACAAACAAACGAATGACAATATTTTCCAAATTTGTTGACATTCAAACACACAAAAAAAAACGGCTACAAAAAATAAATAGACGCCAAAAGGAAATCGTTTTGAAATAAGAGCACTGGCAGCGCTTTCCGCCAACACGGACTGACTGAATGGCAAACGGGCAAACGGGTCTAAAAGTCGTTTGGCAAATATAATAATTTATATGCAAACATGCGTTAGATTGCTTTACAATAAATCCATACGGTTTGCCATTCTGTTACAAACACATTCGGGTTTCGGTTCGTTTCGGTTCTGCTGTGTTCTGTTCATATTTCTTTGCCATTGCTGTGCTGTGCTGTATGCTTTTAGGCGTTAAAACGTTTCACAATGTTTTGTTACTTATTGCTTTAGCAAAGTGCGGTGTGCCTGTCTCTGCTCTGTGTCGTTTTGCTAGTGAAGAAAGAGCAACAAAGCAAAGCTATGCTAAGTAGAAATCACAAACGAAAATATCTTAAGGCATCGTGACGCTGTGTGGTAGAATCAAAAGAGTGAGTGTGTGTGTATTCTTATGATGTACAATATTCGATGAAGGAGTCGAGTCTATTGTATTTGTGGAGGGGGGGAGGGGGGAAAGACCTAAGCCAAACATATGCATATAAAGAATAAATATATTTCGTGACAATATGGGTTTATAAATAACGAATATGTGGAATTAAGGGGAAGGACATCTAATAGATCCATGAGTTAGCGCGATACAGGATACAGAGCAGATTTTTTTTTTCACAAAATGGCGATTCATGCCTGGCCATAGATTGTCTAGACCTCAAAGACAGGTAATCAGAAAGTTATTGTATCCAACGATCTTGACCCTCTTGGGCCATTTGTCACCGTTCAATTCAGAAGTCATGCTCACTGTTCTCGAGCGCTTCAAGTAGAGGTCGCAGTATAGACTTTTTGCCTTCCGGGTGACTAAGGTCTAATATGGCTACTTGTAGCTCAAGAGCTGCTGTCAAACTGGCCGATTTCTTGACCCGTTTGACACTCATTGAACCTCTGTCGCATTCCACCAGATTTCGATTTATCCTCGAGTGAACGAACTTTGCCTTTCGGTATGGAAAATGCTTCCCCACCATGCTCGGCCCGATTTTGGCGGGAGTGTCCGCACCAAGTTTGACAATTTGACCATGCCCTATGACTTTGCTCTGGCCTTCTATTCACTTTGCAAGTGGACCTCGATAGTAGTATTCATTAGAGATTCATACGTCTGCATGTGGTAGGTGTGTTTGGTCTTCAGACGCTTGTCTCGAACATTTAATGAAGCTGAAGATTCTTCAAGTACAAACACGAACGCTTGCCGCCCGCTACCCTTTTCTTCTCTTCTGCTTTGTGATCCGCAGCTGTGGCATATTTCTTACTGTCAGATTGCCTCTTTCCTACCGACTGGGAACATACCACTCGTATGTGTTCGTCGTCGATTTCATGGAGGCAGATGTTACACAGACCTGACAAGTTGTCGCTGGTGCAACACTACATTCGTCTGCCTTGTATCTGGTGCCTGCAGATATTCTGCCCTGGTGAATGCTCTATCGAGTGGATTTCCAGTCTTGGACTGGGTAACACCTGTAGAGTTATATTTGATATTTGTACGCATTTTATTTGGTCTGTTCTCAAGGCGCAGATTCTACACCGAGCCAAAAGTACAACGATTTTTTAACCATGTGTCTGGTTAATTTTTTCATGGTAAATATTTGATTACAAAGTCAAAATAACGTTATATAAGGTAAAATTTACATGAAAAATAGTTGAGTTAACATAATATATGGTTGATTTTTTCGAGAGAGAGAGAGGCTGAAAAATGTGCGAAATAAACAACAATTCAAAGATCATTCGGCTCTGGTGTGTCGAAGTTCTTGAACTGCTTTGTGTTAGACGAAGTTCAGTATTATGTTACACGAAGTTGCAACAAATGCGATTATCTCCCCCACTCTTCCTTTTCTCTCAAAATGTGAGCACTTAATCTCGCTCTTTCAAAAAAACCACCACCAAATGCTATCTTCACTGCTTGTTGAGCTGTTGCTTTGTAATGCACGTGTTTGCTTTACTGCTTGATTTTTTGGGGATATGCGCTACTAAACAGTAGTTCTCGTTCACTCGCATAGAGTTAGGACACTTATTATACCAAAAATTGCTGCAGAAATCATTGCAAATGGGTAACGATGAAGAACTGTAACAGCTTCCGAAACCTTGCCTGCAATCAAAGCAAACACAATTCGTGAAGCTTTTTTGGAAAATTTATATTTCTGCAACGAAATATAAAATTGTTAAATTGAGCATGCATTGTTTCAATAAATTAACAATGAAATTTTTATATTAACAATTTTCATGGTTAAAAAATTCAACAATGCATTGTTGAAACAACAATAATTATTTTTATATCAACCAGTTTCATGGTTAAAAAATTCAACCAGGGAGTAGTTAAATTAACTATTATTATTGTTAAATACCAGTCAACAAGAAGATGTTCAAATTAACCATATATAACGTAGACTCCAAATCATGTTTATTTATGATTAAGTTAACCTTATATAAGGTTAATTTTTCTCTTTGTGTACACCTTCATCACTCCTTGTCCTTTAACACATTCTTGGTGAAAATCCTTATTGTCGCCTGAGTTTCCTTCCCTTCTATATTCGCCATTGTCGCACCGGTATTATGATTGAGTGGATTCCAAAAGGAAATATTTTGCATATGCACACCTTCGTACACTTACACATATGCCCACAATCTCTTAAGGGGGCACACTCACATCTCCAGAGGGTGAGCGGGGGGAAGATGCAAATATTTGGCTGTTAATATTAAGCTTAGATTTATGGCTAAAAGTTAAATATAAATATAGCAAAATTAAAAATGTCTTCTTGGCCAAGACAACAAAAACGTGACTCAATCAAAAACACTTTTGTTGCAAATAGTCTACGCTCTACCTCCCCCTCAGCCACAGTTACAGCCTTACAGGAAGGAAAGGTGTCTGCATAATTTATTGATAAAAGAACATGTTGAAATTCATTTCATGTCAAAGGATGATATATTAACACACACAAATAGGAATTGTAACACCTTTTGCAATTTTTAAAATAGACTGTAAAGTTATGAAATGTAAGAAGAGCTTGCACGCTCTCTCTCACTCGCTTTCTCTGCTAGAATCCTCTTGCGTGTTATTTCATTTCAATTTCGAATAGATCAAATAACAACAAATTGTTTATTTAATTTGTGTACATTTCTTTGTACAAAGTCTATTTTCTTCGTTTTGTGGATGTTGTTTAGAGGTATAAATAAATAAGGGGCCAATACCTTCTGCGTCTTGTATGACTTCCTTTCCGGGTTTTTTTTCTCTTTTTTTTTGGTGACACGTGTCTCTTTCCATTCCCATTCCCATTTTGTTACGTTTACATTCGTTGTTGGTTTATTTTATTTTTGTTTTCTATATACGAAAGGTAAGGGTGATTGATAGATGATTGTATTGAACAAATCATATATCTGAATGAATGACATCAATAACTTTGTTTACGTTGAAATTTATTTGGTTATAATTGAATTTGTTTGGCGGTTGAAATTTAATATGATTTTATTTTCATTTTCGTACTTCGCTTTTTGCAAGAGTGTGTATGTGGGTGTGTGAGTTTGTGTCAATTTATATATTTTTTTGTTTTTAGTTTATTTCTATTCGGTTTCGTCACATGTATTAGGTTTTTGTGTTCTCCCCTTTCTGTGTGGGCCATCAAAACCGGCAAACATCAGACTGTGTTCTTGTTTATGGGATATTTGTTGTTGTTGTTGTTAACAACTTCACTGCTATTGAGTAGAAATTAAATTTTCTATTGGATATTTATTTGAAAATTGTCGGTGTTTGTTTTTTTTTTGACAAATTTTCTGTTGTTTCCTTTCTTTCAAAAAACAGGCTGACACGGTTAGGACGATGACAAACTTTTCATAACAGCGAGTGGTTTTGCTTCAGTGAAACTTTTGCTGTTAAGGAAACCATATCTGAGGTGTAAATAAGTTGAGGTCGAAACTTCTGATAAAATTACTTGAAATCCAATTTATACATTCCCTGGAGAGGATGCAGAGGAGAATCGAAATCTGGTAAAGGATATCCAGATTTTGCTGATAATAGTGAGAGAAAAAAGAAAATATTTTCTTCAGATCATGTTCCACTTCAACCACAATGAATGTAAAGTAAGATTATCGGCACAATTTTCCAAAATTTCATGCCCAAATTTAATGGCTCTATGAAAAATGCAACAAAAAAATGAAGAATTCCCCAAAAAAAAATATCATACAAAATTGGGGAGTTTTTCGTAATTTTTAGGTAACATTAAATTTGTTCATAGACAATGAACAATTTTTTTTTTTTTTTTTTTTTTTTTTTTTTTTTTTTATCCTTGGACCCAAAATTAGAATATAAATTTACTTTGTATTGTAATTAAATAAAATAAAAATAAAATAAAAAAAAAACAGAAGTCCATTATATATTTTTTTATAATGTGTTGTGGGGTATTTTTCATAAATTGTTTGAGGTAATTTTCAGAATTTTTGGGTAAATTTTCATGTTGGGCTTTTGAGGGGATTTTCGTTTATTTTGTGGATTTTGTTTGTGGCATTTTTCATATAGACTAGTTTAATAGAGAAGATACTTGTAATTCTACCGTAATGTCTTGATATTCAAATCTCTATTCCTCGGTGAGAGAGAGAGCGTATGATATTTAAAAAAAAGTCTTATCTCGGTCAGGGAAATATTTCTCGTACAGGGTCCGTCGAATAACTTTTTTTTTTTTGAAAATTCTATAAAAAAACTACTGGATATTTTCTCAATTTTTTTTTTTATTTGAAAGTACAATCCTTCCGGTAAATAATGGAAAATAATTTCATACAAATGGTTGCCTTGGCTGGCCATGCAGTAGCCTAACGACATCAGCTCTGCGGCTGATAATGAGATCTTCAAAAACAGGTCGCAAAACATCGAGTGTAGCTTCGGCTGTGTGGCACGTAGTGCCGTCCTGTTGAAACCAAATGTTGCCAATATTCTCCTCTTCAATTTTGTTAAACAAAAATTCTTTCAACATGGCCTGAAAACGGAAAAAACGAAAACTAATTAAGCATTAGTTGAAAAAAAACGTTAAATGAGTGTAGCGTATGTGGGAGTTGACTAGTGGCTCCATCTATATGTGATATAGCGTTCCAGAATTCAATTTCAGCAGCCTAAGTCTGTAACTTTTGATCTAATGAACATTTTTGAGTTCTGTAAAGAAAGTAGTTGTATGCAAGGAGTGAGGGAATATTTTAAGGCAATAACATTAAAAGTCAGAAATTTGGATATATTTTAGAAATAAAGGGTTATCCATTTTGCGTTTTCCAAAGTAAACGTAAATAAAACTCATATACAATAATTTCTTCATGATATTTCTTTTTTATTATAAAGTTTCAACGTTGACATTATGTGTGAAACACTACATCATTTAAATGACCACCACGCGAAGTATTGCCAGCATTGATTCTTTTGAGGTAATTTTGGACCACTTTTTAGCACATATTGGGCGGTATCTCAGCCATAACTTGACGAATGTTGGTTCATAAGTGTTCAAGAGTTAAAGGGTTATCTGCATAAACACGGTCTTCCAAAAAAAGTCTAATGGTGTCAAATCTCGACATCAACTTGGTGGCCAGTTGATGTCGCCACGACGAAAATTTACGCGGCCAGGAAATGTCTCTTGCAATATTCGCTCGAGTTGTGTGGCATGTGGCACCGTCTTGTTGAAACCACATATTCTCCAAGTCATATTCTCCAATGGCAGGCAAAAAAAATCCGGTTATCATACGACCATAACGCTTCGAATTGACGGTGACAGTCGTTCCCTCATCGTTATCGAAGAAATAATGTCCAATCACACCTTTGGACCAAAGAGCGCACCAAACAGTGAATTTTTGTGGATGTAATGGCCTCTCTTCAATTATTTGAGGATTCTCAGAACCCCAAATACGAGAATTTTGTTTATTAACAAACCCACCGAGTGAGAAATGTGCTTCATAACCAAAAACCATAATCTCATCTTAAAGTACGATATGTGGCTGTGCCAGAATCATCTTTTTGTAGTAGGTTTTAATAATTTGTACGCGTTGTGTGATAGTTGAGTGATCCATTTTCGCCAGAGTCAGACTTCCAACCGAAAAGAAAAAAAATTCGTTTAACAACTTAGTTTGACAGATGTCGAATTCCCGCCCTATACTTTGAAACCACGAAATGGATTGCCCTTTATTAAAGGAAGCTATACCGATGTGGAAATGTGGTAGGGTTCTCCATTTTTTGGGGGTCACTTTTACCCGCACTTTTCGAAGATAGTGTACATTTAGGGAAAAAAGGCCAATTTCGTAGTCTCCAAGCCGAAATTAATTATTTTGTTCTCATTAACTTTTGAAAGCTAGGTGCGCAGATGAAAAGATCAGCAAATTTCTTTTTTTTTTAATGTCAAATTTCATCCCCATCGAAGTTCATTTGACGGAGCCATGGCCAAAATATTTCCACATCGTTCCATTTACAATCACATGCTGAGATCCTGTCAACACTTCGGGCGAGAAAATATTTCATTTGATACCTAACGTTTTTTTTTTTCCAAGGGCGAACACATCATATTACTTTAGACTTTTATGTTGATTTTACAGACAGGGAACGTCAAGAGAACATTGCTGAGAGCTTAATGCCAAACTATAACCCAAATCGGGGTTCATTTGGCGGAGCAATGGTTAAGTTTTTTTCCAAAGGTCTTATTTTATATAGAACATTGCTGAGAGTTTACTGAACATTGCTTAGAAATTACTCTTTTACACTCATAAAGTCGCCCATACTTAAGAGGTGAAAGAACTGTTACTTAGATGCAGACACAATTCCTCTTTATATCTCTGCGAAAGTCCTTCCTCTGTGACAAACCATCGATAAAAGTATCTGTCGCATTTCGTGCAGTTTCTTAACTGTCACCCTGTCTAATTGGATTTTTAAAGGATATTTAATACACGTTCCTGGTTTCAATTCGTCATTTTTTTGTTGTTAGTGTGTGTATTGTTTCCCTTGTTTTCGGCATCGCCCTCCATTTTTCGTGTATAGTTTTTGTCATCCACCTTTTGTCGGCGTTGATGAAAGCAGGGACAACAAAATCATATCATATATATTTTGATGTAATATGATTTTTTATATTTATATCCCCTTTTCGTAGTTTGTTTTGGGGTTACAGATCAAAAAAAAAAATAATAATAAACAAATGTTTATTATCATCGAAATGTTTTTCAAATTAAATTGGAAAAGAATCACATATTGTTGATGTAGATTAAAAAAAAGTTAGATTTAAAAGATAATGAATGAAGGCCGAACCGTAGCTCAAACAAAGGGATATTTAATTTTATTTTGTGTTTTTGTTTTGAATTTGTAAATTGTGATAAAGTACAATTTGTATTCTTATCTTGTGAGAGACATTGTTTAAATATTTATATTTCCACACTGCGGTAAAGGCTTTCATTCAAAATTCCTGCCAACTTTTCGAAATTTTGTTTTGTTCCCATTATTTTCCATTTCTATTTCGGTTTCCGTTTCTTCGTTGTGAGTTTTCGCTATTTAGTTGATATTATTTTTCCTTGGCATTTCTAAAGCATACTTTTAGGTGGTAAAACTGCATTTGCACAATTTTCGCGTATTCAATGTTCGTTTTATTTATTTCTGCTTCTCATTCGTCTTTCATGCATTTTGAATTCTTTCACTTTGCGCTTAAATAGAATAAATTGCAATTTCTAAGAACATTCCACACAGCCGCGCTGAATGAATAAAATAGTGAATGAATAACACGAAGAATAAAGTGAAAATAAAGAAAACAGAGTCTTCTTTTTGGGTAACAAAATGCAATTTTAATTACAATTTGCACTTGGAATATTTGTTTATTATTTTGCCACAATCACACTTCGAGCAAAAATGCCAACAAAAACGAAACTAACACCAACCGAGCGCTGTCAGAACTACGATTTTACGACAGCCTCCCGGTTGTCACCGCCTCCTTCGGCCGCAACCACAGCGACATCTGGTAATTCCATCCTAAAGCTCTGTACAATTTTCGAATAGTGAATAGTGTAGTAGTGCTTAACATTTTTTTTTATTGTATTTGAAAACCCAAAAGCGAAAATCCATTTCAGAAACGTAAACTAAAGAATTCTGTTGCATATTTTCTGGCATTACATTTCTTTCTATTGTTGAGCATACATTAGGGGATTTTACGGTGTACACACAACGTGTGTGTACTCCAGGAATACAGTCATCCCCATTAATCATATTTTTCCGCCACTGCTCACACAAGGGCAGCGTATGGTGTTGGTTTTGTTGGGAAATGTTTTTTATACGTAATTTTTAATACCGCTGCATCAAGTGGTTATTTTGCTTGGCAGGTGGAGAGCAACTGTGATATATTTTTCTTCAGGGACTAAAGAGCAAAGCTGCGATTTTATGCCCTACAAGACACGATATGTGTTGGATCAATGGTATGGCTTTTTTAAGACGATAAATTAAAATAAAAAAAAAAATGTTGATGATAATAATTTGAACTGTCTCATTTGTTTTGTCGGTGACTAAATGCACCCGATCTTCCAAGTGGTTACATTTCGGGCGGGCAAAAGTTACAAATGGGGAACCCTTCTACCATTCCATATCGGTATAGCCTTCTTTAACATCTCTTAACTGCAGCAAGTTCTGGTTGTCCAAAATCAATTTTTTTTTAAACTCAATATTTTTGAAAAATTTGCTACAACCAAACTATATTTGGTACAAAAAAATGACGCCATCTTAATAAAGATAAGAATATATATAAAGTCCCGAATATGTAATAAGAACACGCTTTGCAGTTCGTCAAAGTCGAAAAATCAAATATCTTTTTTTTTCCAATTTCAAAATCGGAAAATTTTAATAAAAAGAAATGTGAACAATTACATCATACTGTGTAAAAAACTAACAAAAAAATATAAAAAATTATTTGAAATTAAGAAATACGAAAAGTACCCAACTGTGGAAATATTTCCATAATTTCTGCTATTGTCCCATTTTTAGTGTTAGAATCGTAAAATAATCGCTCACTACTTGTCTACAACTAGTTTTTTACATAACTCAAAATTGTTCACTAGATCAAAAGTTACCGACTTTAGGTCGCTGACAGCGATGGCCTGACCAAAGTCGTTCCCAAACAAATATTGGCCGACTACACAACGACGCATCTGGTGGTACTCTGATATTGATAATAAGCAAGTTTAGTTTCCAACTGATCCAGGACCTATTCAGCAAGCGCACGATGTGTTCTATTGTCTTTCACCTTGAGCTTATTTGCCATTTGAATTTTACAAGGGTGCGATGCGAAATTCTCTACGCGAAAATCTCCTGTACACAATTACTTACTTCTTTTTTGTTAACGTAAGGGTGTTGATTTGTCGTTTACTGCTCCAGGGGACTCTTAGTAGGACGATTTTAGCTTTCGACTTTAGGATTCACTGTTTTGATATACCCTTGTGTAAAACATTACAAAATGATTGATCACCCCTTAGGAAAGTTATCAGGGACATCAGCAAGATAAATGTTCCCTTTTCGCCTTTGTAGATTGCTGCATTTACTAAATTTTTGAGGGCTCTACAAGCTGTTGTTGGCCTAAGCCTAGTTAATAAATCATTTCAAAGTACTTGTGTCCTGTGCTGACATTCTCCTGCAAGGATTTGCTTGTCTTCTTCCACTTGGTCCTTTCACCGGACTCTGGTCTTCCCGATAGGGCTCAGCCAGTGCAATTGCTGTATTTGGGTGCGCTTAGCTAATTTCATGTCGGGATATAGCTCATACATTCGACGTCTTTACTTCTTGGTAACAGAGACAGAGCCATGGATTTTGCGAAAAAATGTTCTCTCAAAAGCACCCGGCACAGCTTCATCTGCTTTCGCAAGACTCCATGTTTCAGCGTCATAACAAAGAAACGGTAGAATGAGTGGGTTTTCCCAATATTATTTTAGTTCGTCGAGAGAGGGCTGTGTGCTTGAACTACTGCTTTAGTCTGACGTAGAATCTTTTTGCCAACACGGTCCACCACTTTACTTCCATGTGAGCCAAGGTTGGACCAATTATTCTTCAACCTTGACGCATCAACTCTCTGTATCTACCATGTAGTTTGCCTTGCAGTTGCAGGCATAATTTTTGTCTTGTCAGACTTATCTTCGCCAGATCATTTTCGAATCAGGAAAAAACATCAGGTATATCTCGCTCTATCTTTCCGACGATGTTAATGTCGTCCGAATATGCGAGGAGAATACGGTCCTTGGTGGTGAGAGTAACTTCTTCAGGTTGCAATATCTTCACCATCAGAATGGTCTCCATCGTAGAGTTTACTTCATATTTTTACTGAGGACGATAATTTACGTTTGTTAATTTTTTGATTTCTTCGCTTCTTACAGACATATTATCAATAAACTCACTGTTTGGATCTCCAAAAGAAGGACTGCGATTTTAAAAGGACTTGTCCCCTCTCTTCCAATTGCATATGGTTTAACTTATTTACAACTCCATTTTGTATTTCTTGTAATAGATTTTTAAAATCCCCTTCAAGAGACCGTGCTATCGTTTAGCTCTTCAATGGCGACGGTATATTAAAAATAAATTCTCATTACTAAGATTTAATACGCACACTAAGTTGACAACAGTTATGTGCTATTATTAACATCTGTTGGATATCTCCACATATCTTTTGTATATATCATGGAATTTGGTTTTTATTATTGTTGTTGTGACATAAAACATATTCGGCACATATGTAAACCATTTTCATGTAAATGAGAGAACAACTAGTAGTTGAAATAAAGAACAAACGCATGTGTTTTTTAAAGTCTCGCATTCGACATGTACGGACACTTATTGAAATGTTAATTTCGTCATTTTTTAATAATGAAATGTGGGGGATTCTGTGGGTTAATGCGATTAAAGAGGAGGATTTTGTTTATAGTTTGGGAAGAGTAAATGAAGAGAGAGAGAGAGAGAGATAATGGGGTAGAGAGAAAACGAAAGAGAGAGAAATATAGAGATAGATAGAGAAATATAGATCGAGATCGAAATTGAGCTTTAGAAAAAAGACTAAGATTTAGAGGTAGAAATGAGAGAAATATAGAGTTAGAGAGAAATAAAGATAGAAATAGATATAGAGATAAACAGTGATATAGAGAAGGAAAGAGAGAGAGAGTTAGTGAGAAGGAAAGAGAGAGAGAGTTAGAGAGCAGGAAAGAGAGAGATTTAGAGAGAAATGAAAGAGAGAGAGTTAGATAGAAGGAGAGAGAGATTTAGAGAGAAAGAAAGAGAGAGCAGGAAATAGAGAGAGTTAGAGAGAAATTAAAGATAGAGAGACTTAGAGAGAAATGGAAGAGAGAGAGAGTTAGAGAGAAGGAAAGAGAGAGAGAGTTAAAAAAAGAAAGAGGGAGAGAAAGAAATAAGGAGAGAGAGAAAGATACAGATATAGATAGAAAGAAAGAGACAGAGATAAATAGAAAGAATACGAGTGATAGAGAGAAAGAAAGAGGGGGATAGGGAAATAGAGAGAGACATAGAGAGGAAGAGAGAGACACAGATAGAGGGAGAGGGGGAGAGAGAGATCTCAGACAAAAGAAATAATTTCCAGATCACACAGTCAGCAATTCGCAGGAATACCTTACAAGTCTAACGGGAATCCTTAGTTATGCCTAATGGTACCAACTGTACCTGAAATGCAGTATATTTTGTATTAGGACACCCTAAAAATCAAGTGGAATGCAGTAGCTACACACAAAAAGCCAGTATAAAATGCAGTATATTTATTTGAGTGAAATTTAATGCTTTTTGTTGAAAGAGTGAAAATAACAAAAACTGAATTAATGCGATTCCGAATCATCAAATTGAACTGACATGGGACTATCATGAACTGGCTTCGATTTTTTGAAAGCATATTTGTCTTCTGAGGAGATTTTTCGCAGCAAATCTGGACGAGTTTTCAAAAATTTTAAGAAATCGATATAAGCCCAATCCATGTTGCCTTTGACTTGCAAAAGAGCACCCAGAGAATCAACATGGAGATTGAAAGAAATTGAACTTGAAAAGAGGTACAAGTCGGGGCAAAAAATGGCCGGCGGCGGCTCTAAGTCGAAGATTTTTCTTACACACATTTTATTGTTTCCTTTAATAGTTCATTTACTACAGAGTCTGAATCGCCTTGGACCTCTGCGCAGCACATACAAATAAAGGAAAAAACTGCTTGAAAAATAAAATTCATGCATTCACCAGCAATTTTCGAAAATGCAGTATCGTTTTGCATGCAGTATCTTCGCAGTATCTTGAGCTCAAATCAAGTATAATACTTGAAAATCCAGTACAGTTGGCACCATTAGTTATGGGGAAATTAACAAAAGGTGGGCGTCTCTACGAGAATACAATTGTTCTAAACCTACGCTTAGATGAGAAAATTTCTCTTACAAAGCTGTCGCTATCACGACCCGATGTCTCATTTGAAATGTTCGCCATGACAGGACACTGTCGTCTGGCATGCAATTAAACGGAAGGTTGCGATTAGCGTGTATTGTATAGACTGTGAGATGAAGAGACCGATAAGTCCATAAACACCAGTCTAATTTGTTTATTCAAGTCTTTAAAAAATATTAAAAGAATTAATAAATATATTTACTGAGCTTGGTACTCTTTTGTAGTTTATACATTTTTCTGGCCTCTAGCCTCTATTGCTAGTGCCCATTTTTATTACTTGTTTTATTAAATAAGTAAAAAAAATAATTTAAATGAAACCCATTCTCCCTTTTATCTCTCTATGATATTATTTATTAATTTCTGGGTGGAAAATTCAGCGTACCTTACGACACCACACCACATACATCAACAACGTCTAGACATATTTTGTCATATTTCATATGACAACTTGACCTCATATTGCTTAAAACGTTCCCCGTTTTTTTTTTTATTTTTTTTAATTGTATTCCCAGCAATACAGACCAAAGAAGAAATAATAACAAAATCATTATGACCATTGCTGTTCTGGTAGTTCTGTTTCTGTTTCATTTCTTTTGTGCCCTCTTTTATGAATAATATTATATTAATTAAAAATTATTAATATTTATGCCTCCACACGGGGTGGAGACGCGAATGAGATGGGCGTAGCTCGCCAGTTATTTGTGAGACCGCCTTTAACAATTCTCTCTTGTGCCTGATTCAGCCCTCCCAGCTAACAGCTAACCAGTTCTTAGCGAAAATCGACAAATATTGTCCTACCGTGGATGAGGGGTTGGGGTTCTTTTTTTTTTTTTTTTTTTTTACTAAACCCTACGGGACATTAACATGCAAAATAGTAATGTCCCATTTCTCTGGCTTGCTGTTGCTCTCTGTATGAGTGAGTGTCTGTCTTATTTAAATAACAACTCACCACTACTCATCCTGTCATCCGGGCAAACACAACCGTCAGACAGACTCATACTTACATATATAACATGTTTAACTCTAATTAGCTGTGGCCCTGGTAGTGGTTGTTTTGTAAATAGTTGTTGGTCAACAACAAAGAAAGAAAAAAAACACAACAAAACAAAGAAACTGAAAAACAGAACAAACATAAAACTTTATTAACTTGTTGAGAGAGTAAAAGAGGGCCAATTATAATGAGCTGATACTGAAATAAATTCGTCCGAGAGGGCTTGATGTTGAGATATGGCCACGATGGAAATTGAAGAATGATTTGTACCTTCTTCTCGGTTTTACAACAACGCAGAATATACGCATTGCAAAGTACCAGAACAGTCGTACCAGTGTGACCTACGTAAGAAGTCCCCCGTGTTGGGCGTCATACACAGGTCCATTCACATACATGTCAGTTTTTAAAATTTAAAAAAATGTAGAAAAATCATGTTTTCGGAGCTGTTATTGTTCTTATTCAAAAGAGCAATCATTCCCACTATTTATGGAACACAACTTTGTTCAGGTGATTTCCTCAGATGGCTTCGCAGTCGTATATGTTGAGTTGTTGATCGTCATGACGATGTTCCACTACTGATTCGTACACACTCGACGACGACTGGCACGAGTGTTGTCTCCAAAAAATACGAGTCAATGAGTATCCGAATGAATTGTTCCCCTCTATAAGAGTTTTCCTAGGTCCATTTTTTTTACAGTTTCTTACGATTTGCTATTGAAAAATAGTGTTTTTTTTTTATAAAAATTTGCCTAAAGAAACGACGCTTTTTTGTCAAAATTCCTTGGTGAGGTTGACAATTTCTGAAGTTTTTTTTTTAGAAAAAATTACTGGGGAATCCGTCAAGCTAGCACGAATGTTGTCTGTATTCATATTTAGCTGTGGTGAGAAATCAAAAGAAACCTAAGTATGTTTTTTAATTTATTCAGCAGAGCAGTTTAAAGGACTGGGTATTTTTGTGGTTTAACTTTCTTGTAGATCTGATATAGTAAGGCACTCTACAGAATCCATTCTCTTGCCTCTCGGTAGACATGAGTGTATTGTATTGTGGGAACATCAACAGTCGCTCTATGGAGTCGATTCGCATGCCTCTCTGTAAGCAAGAGTCTATTTCTGATACAGCTGTTGTCAGTGTGTAGCTGATAATTTTTTGCAAAGACCATTTATTTGTCTCAGTTTTCTTTCTGCACGTCGCACAGAGGGTTAGAATAGCCTGTTTTCTTGGATTAATTAAAAAAAAAAATGTAAGTATCGTTAAAATTTGTTGCACCCGGTTACAGTATATAAAATTCTACATCACTAAATGTCAAAAGTGGTCTGGTGTTTCAAAGTCAAACTTCATAGAAATTTTTGTGAAAAAAGGCTGAAAAAAGTGAAAACGTTCCCGTTGAAAATTTTATTTATTTTAAAAAGTATTGTAAAAGTTAAACATTTTTCAATGGAACCATCAAGTTCAGGTTATTTTGCAAATACGTCGTTAACGTCGCTCTTCTTTTCCGTATATTAATGTTGTTATTTTTGTTTCTTTTAATAATATTCTTTGTTACAATAATATGTTGTTTTGTTTATTTTACTAATATTCTTTGTTTTGACAAATAGTGATTGTGTTGTGCAGTTTCAAGTAATCGGGTAAAAGGGATTTTTGAAATGGTTTTTTTTTTATTAGCATTATTTTTTTTTTATAGATACAAGTTCGAACGTTGTTTTTTATACTCGTCGAAGCTTATTTGATACTAGTAAGTTGTAATGCGCCTATGGCGCCCGTTAATTTGCTTGAGAAAGTATTTGTTACTTAATTTTAAAAATTTTGTAAAAAATATTTTGAGAAAACTATTTTGTAAAAAAAAATTTCGAAAAAAAATAAAATTTGTGGAAAAAAAATTTTGTTGAAAAAAAAACTTTTTGTGGAAAAAAAAAATTTTGTTGAAAAAAAAATTTTGTTGAAAAAAAAATTTTGTGGAAAAAAAAAATTTCTTGAAAAAAAAAATTTTTTTGAAAAAAAAAATTTCTTGAAAAAAAAAATTTCGAAAAAAAAAATTTTTGTAAAAAAAAAAATTTGTAAGAAAAAAAAAATTTGGTAAAAAAAAAATTTGGGGAAAACACAATTTCTGTACAAAAAAAATATTATTTTTTTTATTATTATTATTTATAGAATTATTATAGAATGCCTATTTAAATTCCTACGTACTGCGTGACAGAGTCAGTGAATCAGTGAATCAGTGAATCAGGGAATCAGGGAATCAGTGTATCAGTGAATCAGTGTCGAGGGTAAATATATATTAAGATTACGATGAATTCAAGCGCTCAAACAATGAATGACAAGATGAAATTTTTAGCTGAAGAAATCAAAAAACGCACCAACTGCTCTGAGGATAATATGTGTGATTTAAATAAAAGAATTCATGTTTTCTTTTACGAATTTAAATCTAGGTGGACTAGAGCGCATAGAATTGAAATGAGGTTTATTACTCAAAATAAAATCTGGTTGGAATCCTCTATTGGTTTTACTCTTGCCCCGACTGTAAAACGTGGTCGAAAAGAAATCAGTTTTACCGAGTCCAGTGGTTGGATTGTAAGAGACACCATGTCATTGTGCGAGGAATCAAAAGTGTTGCGAGCTATATATATGAAAAGTGTTGCAAGGGAATAAATTTAAAAAAAAAAATTGAAACAACCACTTCACACCTTGAAAATATCGAATACAAAAGCTTTGGCTGTTTTTGTAGAAGCTAAACTAACACGAAATCAATACAATGTTGTTAGACAAGCTGCTCCTCAAATATTTCCCTCCTAGAACAATATTCAAACTGAAAAACTTACCCAGAATCGACCAGCTTTAAAATAAGCCAGACCTCCGTTGAAGTAACTTTACAAAGTCTTCTTAATCACACAGCGGAGCGACTAATAGAACTTCAAGAAACTGTTATTGACTCAATAGGCATTACGAACGCGAATGGGATTAATAGTTAACCAACCCATAGTTTTGGAAACACGAATGATGGGAATACGGCAAGACGTTTTTTCTAAAACGCTGAAAACGCTATATACCTACACTGATATTTGGCATTACTTAATAAAATTATACTCAAATATACTTAGAAAACATTTTTTTTAACTTATTTTAATGGCATTAACTGAAAAATAAAGAAAAATTATCCTAACATAGCTTCCCTGATTTGATCCAAGAAAACATGCTAATCTAACCCACTGTGCGTCGTCTGATGAAACTTTTCCGGAATCAGAATGTTACGGTTTGAAGTCATCGAATGAAACGAGGAATATTGATCTAAGAATGCTGTAGGCCTTGGTAGGGTACGCAGCAAACTTAGGTACATATCCTGTTATGGTCGTCACGTTTCTACCTTTTAAAGGTCGGCGTCTATTAGCCCTTCGGAGCTGAATTTGAACAATATGTAACGTCAGTGAGTCCAGTGAGTTGTATAGAGCACAGCTCAGATATGTGAGAGTAGTTCCCCGTCAGCTTCTTCATAGAATGTTAAGGGACAATTCAAACCTAAGCAGGTTATCTCAGCTCTACTTCAGCTAAATATCTATTTTTTTTTGTGTTTTCGTAAGATTATACTACACGCAAGACTCAAATGGTTCTAGCTTTTACTTCTTCTTATAGAAAATATCCTTCTCTCTCTCCCCTTGTCAAATGCCCTCATTGTGCTTCCCACCTTAGCGTTGTCCAAACATTTCACATTTTTAAAAGGAAATCCAACCTATTAAGTTTCCACCGCACACTTACACCCCATTACTCATAGAAAATTATCATCAGCTTATAAATATCAAAGTCCATCTAACGTCTATCGCTACTCACAGCCAATAAAATAAAAATGCCATAGAAATATGAAAACTACTTAAAAAAAAATCACTCATATGAAGGGAAAAATAACGCCGGCCATACAATAAATGCCAAACCTCCCAAAAAAAAAAAAAAAATAAAAACAAAACCGTATCTTGTTACAAATTCACATCACCACACACTACCTAGCACCCCTGGCCCTCTTGAACTTGATATGGAGTAAAATTAAAAAAAAAAAAACTCATAGAAAACGAGAAAACCTTATCAAATTGATTGGATTTCGGCAAAATGAAAAGAACCCCGGCATCGATGTGGAGCAAAAGTGAAAATACAAAACAAAAAAAAAAAATAAAAATAAAGCCAAACAACACTAAACATTAAAACTTAATAGCCTTAAACGAAAGAAGGCAACAAAAAATAATAAAAATGGCTAAACGAAAAGGTCAATACGATACGAGGACGACTTTAGCTGGGGCTAGGTGGCAGAAATAATAATAAGACCATCATGTGGGAGGCCGTTCCATCTGCCATGTACTACGACTACAACGGCACAAAATGTTCCAGCTCTAGTTGAACGGATGATGAGAACAGAAGGACATTCGCCTGCCATTTGATTGTTGTGTGCAAAGTTCCAGTAGTTGTTAGTTGAGAATATATGAAGTACTGGCCACCATACCCAGCACACCATTTGGGTGGTGCGAATTATGCTTAAGCCTTGTGGTGAAGCTACAGGAACCCCACTTGATACTTGAGACTTGATATCGCAAATGTCCAGGACCAGAGTTTGAAGAGGGCACTGCGCACGATAAACACTGACCGCTCTTCCAATATCGGGACACGCCATTTTTATCCTTTCTTGATCCTCCTTCTAGTCTGACCTTACAATATGTGTCTTAATAACTTTTTAAGATAGCGGGTGTGGGCAGCAGAGCCCAGGTTCGAAACCTGGTAGGACCATCAAAACATTTTTCAGCGGCAGCATCCACTTCGTAAATGCTGGCGACTTTACGCGAAAGAGAGTGTTCTCTGTGCCATGTAAAACTTCTGTAACAAAAACATTAGTCATTCGTAGACGGAACATTAGGTCCCGGTTAGTGAATATACAAATTATGTCGCCTAAAAATCACTGATTCGAGAGAAGTTCCCCGACAGCTGCTTCAGGGAATGTTAGGGGAACTAATTAATTATCCTCACAGGAAAAATACGAAAGCCGCATTTCAATTATAAAATTTGTTAGCTGTATTAATAATTAATTAATTTCAATTAACTTATTAATTAATGCAATTGATGTTGAATTCATTCAAATAATATTTCAACGACATTAGAAAAAAAAACTTTAATTTACCGATTCCATATTTTCCGGCCGTTTTCACCTCGTAAAAGCCTGCGACTTCTCTAGAAAACAAAACATTTGTACTTCGGAGCCGGCCTTAAAAGAGAAGGTTTCATTAATATCCTCCACTTCCTCTCATATCGTAACGAGGCTCTTTGAAAAATGCACCAACAAAAATATCACACAATAATTGGGAACTTTTCAGAATTAAAAATTCCCCAAAAAAACTGTGGAGTTTTTCATACATTTTGGGTAACATTTAACATTTTGTTTTTTGGTGCATTTTTCATATGAACTGGACAATGAAAAATTCCCCAATTTTTTATTGTAGGGAGATTTTTTCCAGGACGCGGACGTTTTTTTTATAATGTTTTTTCAGAATATTTTGTGGCTTTTGCATTGGTTAATTTTTTATAAATTATTTGGAGGATTTTTCAGTATTTTTTGGAAAAACTTTCATATTTGGGCTTTTGCGGAAATTTTTCATTTACTTTGGGAAATTCTTCTTCCGGGGTATTCCTAATTTTTTTTGGGGCATTTTTTATTTGGGTCATTTTTCATAGAACCTCATTACCACAGCGCTTTCTCTCAGAGTCACGCAAACTGTGCAGCCCCGACATTCCTTGGGGCAATTTTCTCTAACGATTTCCATGTCACATTCTTCACTGGGCCGCATTGAAACAACCAATAGTTGTTGCTGCTTGTGTACACTCGCTACTCTCTATACGATCACAATTTTATTTCACGCTTTAATGGTGAGCTCAATTGGAAGTTTTTCGTTTCACAGTTCTACATTTTGTTTTTCTTTTCTTATTCAGCTCCAGCCATCCTTCCTTTGCCCTTGTATTACACTTGATATTATAAAAGCTTATCATTACTTTTCCCTGGTGAATCAGACGGTCGATTGGTCCACCTACTTCGTTTATGTACAAGAAAGGCAACATAGAACAACAAAAACAAACAAAAAACGGAAGGTAATTTTCCCTGGCGTAGTTTTTCCTTCTTCCCCCCCCCCCCCCCTCGCTGGTTTAGTGTTTTGTGTTTCATGGAAAACAACAACAGCAGCAACAAGGACAAGGGTAACAGTTTGTTTGTAAAACCAATTTGTGTCGTGGGCTTAAGGTGTAATTTACTTAAAGAAAATTGTGTGTAAATTTATATTGAAACGCATTCATTCATTCATTGACTCAATTGCGGCAGGCAGTGCGTGTAAGTATGGGTGTATCCCTCTGTGAGTGTCTATGTCCTTTCTTACACCTGGTATTAGTGACAGTAATTGTCTCACAGCTTTTTATATCCCAGGAAGGATGATGATAGCTGTGCCGATGCCGATGGCGCTGATGATGACAATGATTGTTATGGGTTTTAAAGTAAAACTGGTCAATAAATAAGGAATTTTTGTTAAGGATCACAATGGGGACTTAAGCAGAAAGCTTAAGTCGTTGATAGTCGGTGGGATAAGATAATTGGTAGCCATGAAAGACCAAACGCAAAAGAGGTGTGAGTTTACCAGAGTGTTGGCATAATGATGATATTAGTCACAATCTATAAGGTAGACGGAATATAAGAAAATTCGGGGACGAATCAGATGTAGAGGGAGGGAGAGAAGGTTTTTTTTAATAGAAACAACGTAGTTTCCGGAGTCTATACCATGGGTGGTGAGGAGCCCCCAGGAATTTGGTCACAACTGGGAACGGATCTCGGGAAGATTCGCGGTGGCTGTGGTTTACCACCTGATCCGCCGGCAGACTTCAGCTCGACTTGGAGGTGCGATCGCAACCGGTTGCAACGAACCAAGGAATGGAACTGGTTTTCGTACGTGAAAAAACACAAGAGAAAATATTACGCTGCAAATCGAAAGATCCGAACTTATTTCCAAGTATTGTATTAACTACCTAGACGACCGTATTAGTTTCAAACGACACATGGAGTGCTCACACAAAATAGCTAATTTTGCAGCAAATGCCCTGGCCACAAAAAAATGCCAAACTCAGGAGGAAATTAACAAAGTAGTAGGATACTCATCTCCCGAGTAACCAAGTCTGCAATGATATAAAGTTAATATGACAAAGAAGCCTCAGATGCCTCAGGGCCTGCAGCCCAATTGATTTGGCACCAGAGCGACTTAACTAGCCACTAAATATTCGGTACAGCAGGAAAAGCCGAATTTTCAATGGAGAACCTTACGAAGATGTTGACATAAACTAGTTCCGAGCATAGGAAAATAGATTAGCAGGAGACATGGGAAAATAAATTATAACCTGACTTAGTACCTAAAGGGACACAGATGTTATCGTAGCTATTTTAATCGGTATGGACACGATAAATCCCCTATGTGCACCGCATTAAAATGCATTAACCCTCTAGTACATAACCCGCCTTTAGACAGGGTCTACGAAATACAAAATTAGGGATCAAAACATAAACTTCATGAAGTAGAGAGTTATTGCATCGTACACGAAGAAAATGCGGATCACTTCGTATTTCGAAAACCACATCAGTAGAAGCCTGATCGTAGAAAATATAGTTGACTCTATGGTTAGTGGGGAAGATGCCTGGACACTCATAACCTGCGTCCTTTGCAGGCGGTGAAGTAATCCCGAAAGACCGTCTGGGCTATGAATCTCAGAGAATCAGAAAAACAAAATACTAATACAAAATGGCCCAACAAAAAAAAATCATATACCAAAATTGGGGCATTGTTCATTACGAAACATACCTCCAATAAATAGGATTTTTTTTTCATAATTTTTCAATAATATTTCTTTTTTTCATATTAAAAATTACTCAGAACTTGAACAATAAAAAAATACCCATTTTTTCATGAGATCTTTTTTTATGGAATTTATGTATGATTTTTAACATATCCATCAGAAAAAAAAAGTTTGAACATGAATCATCAGGTGAATATGTTGACCCTGATGTCCGTGAAATGGCGCTGCTTTCTCATTATGATATTTGACTAGTTAGGTTTATAACACCGTGTTACAAAAAATAGATTTTTTTCTGTCCTATGAACCAAATGCACATATTCGGAAAGAGGGGAAAAAATAAAAATACACGTGTATCGGCGATTTTCATGTACACGTCAGAATTTTTTTTTTTGTGTTTGAAGTATGAAGCTCGTAGTGGCCTGTGTGAAAGCCTTTCGACCGATTTTTAACCCTTTTTCAGTGATCCAATCGAGCTGATTTTTGGCAGGCAGACTCGTGGAAATGTCTGTATCACGTCAAATTTTTTAAAAACAATTTTTATCAATTCTTAGTTTTTCTCCAATTTTTATTATTTTTAAAAAAAAAATATTTGTTTTCACTTTTCTTAGCATAACTTGAAGAGACTCCAAATTTTTAAACTACTTAAGCGTTACGAAAAAAAATGTTTTTTGAACTGAAACATTTAAAAAAAAAACGATAACTATTTTAAAAAAAATTAGGAAAATCTGAGAATTGATAAAAATCTATTTTTTAAAAAATTTGACGTGATTCCATGAGTCTGTCTGCAAAAAATCAGCTCGATTGGATCACTGAAAAAGGGTTAAAATCGGCTTTCACACAGGCCACAACGAGCTTCATACTTCAAACGTAAAAAAAAAAAATTCTGACGTGTACATGAAAATCGCCGATACACGTGTATTTTTACTTTTTATCCCCTTTCCGAAAAAGTAAATTTGGTTCATAGGACAGAATGTGTGTAACACGGTGTAATGAATGCCGCTTTGGAACGTTAAAACTCGCTCGATTTTGAACCAGGAGTTTTTGAATATTTATCCACCAACATTAACTTGTGTGTAGGTTAGGGACCGTTCAAGTATTACGTAAGCAGATTTATTGCAATTATTATTATAAATATATATAATATCAAATATATACATATACATTTTTGTGTTACTTTTTATTTTTATTTTAATTTGCGAATCCCTTTATATCACTTCATCTTATTCTCTGGGTTATTGTTATTATCTGAAAGAGCGCACACACATTTTCGCACTCAAATGCTCTACGTTGTTGAGTTTAATAAGTTTGTTGTCTGTTTTTCCCAAACACGCTGTTAATAGCAAAGAAGTTATATTTACATCCAAATAAGCTTTGTTTAGAGGGCAATACGTTTTACTTGATACAAAGTCCAAATACGCGTTTTACTTGTGTGTAAACAATTAAAACAGACAGCGTGTACGATTGGCGCGTCTCTCAGTTAAGCGGATGTATTGGGACCAGCACCTGCAAATGATCTTATTAACTCTGCACTCTGGGGCTTAAAACTTTTTTTTTCTGTATATTTTTCAAGAGATTCCATTCATAAAGAGTGAGAGTGTGTATACAATTGTTTTCCACGACAATAATTTTCATAATTTTCAATCATGCAATGGATTGGATAAACTTGATCGCTGCCAAATTGTGGAGCTCAGTAGAACGACATCGAATTCCATACTTAAATTACAAATATTTATATATATACTTACGTTGGGAAAACTTCCCTCAAACATCTGGTGAAAGAGATGTGTTGGCAGGCGTTCCTATCATTGAAATAGTGGATGTTTGATTTGCTGACTTTGGTGGCCATGAAACAGCCAGTTCTTTTTGATAAATTTTGACCCTTTAATATTGATTTTAAAACTGAAATGCTATACGAGTTTCGCCTGTTTCCAGTTGATTGTCATTCCTCTTGTGCAGATCATCAACACAAATTCTGCCACAAGCATTCCAAAATATCGACGTCATGACCGTTCTGCCTTCAGACAGAGCGTGTTTCCACCTTCTTTCGACACGATTCTTCTCTTTTTTAATATGTTAGTGGCCCGGTTGTAAATGGTCGCCTAGAATACACTGAGAAAAAAACCCCAATCACAAAACCCCTCGCAATGGATCCATGTAAGCAAACGCGGTTCCCATTTTCCTCATATTGTTTTTATGCCCCCAATTTTTGGTAAATATACAATGAATAGAATGTTTGAAAGGACACTGTTAGTTGTCAGTTCTCCAATACAATATTTTGGATTTCTTCACCCTACTACTACTTTATTACCAACCTTCCCATGAATCATCTGAAAATTTGTTTTAGAGGACAAGTTGTATCTGCATCAAATAGATACGACGAAGTTGGCTCCCGACTCTAAAATCATATACAATGACCGAGTCTCAAATCGTACTGCATTCCAGTCGTTCGAATTACTACACCATCCATTGTTGCAGTTGCTATGTCTGCCATTTGACATCTTCCGAGCTTAAAATATTCCATCTAACGCTCATAACGTGCTTCAGCTGGCATATGTATGCATGTGTGTGCGTTCTTCAGTGTCAGACGAAAAAAGGTGTCAAAAAACATGTACACTTTTGTTTAACAATTTTCCTCATGTTGCTTTTTTTTCGGTAGCTCTTAACAACTCGCACAGAGAACTCCCGGGATGTTATTCTATCGGGCGATGGTTCGGGTTGGTTATGCCATTACCGCTACCACTACCTGGTTACCTACTTCATAGTCAGCCAGCCTTAGCACCAGCAGCACAAGTGGCTGGATGGGGGAGGGGGGTGTACCTAGTAGTAGAAGTAGCAGCAGCAGCTGCCATCTACAAAGTATGGATGGCAAAACATCATAGTTCTTGATGTTGCTTTAAGGCATCATTGCGTAATTTAATATATCACGTATGTGTCATGCCACACCAAACAACCCATGAATGGTGGTACTACGGGTGGGATGACATACAGTCGCTCACACAGCCGCTTGAGCGCCAACTCCTCCGAGTTACGAATAAATGGGCGATGTTGTGTAGTTGTTGTGGTGGCGCCAATGGCACAGGGTATCAGGTACGATTGGGTGGTAAGATTTTCTCTGCAATGAGTTCCATTCAGGCCATAAGAACTTATGATATTGGTTGCTGCCATTGTTGTTGCCGCTTAAATTTGTTTTTTATTAGTTAAATTTCAAACTAAACAGGGTGCGATGGGAATGTAGGGACAACTGGGGAAACATTTTTAACTCCACCTTGGGCTTGTTCTGGTTCATCGGAATAATATAGTGTGTAATCATTAGGGTGGAGTGAAAACATGCTTTTTTTTAATTTGATCATCTGGGGTCCTAATGAGGGGAAAATAAAGAAAACAATTTTAAAAAATTTTTAGGGGTCGCGCCACTCCCTCGAAATTTGGAAATTATCGCTATTTTGGCGTTGATTTTAGAAAAATCCTAAAAATTAACGACTTAACTTATTCGAAATTTGAGCGTGTTCAGTGCCCAAACAAAAGTATTTGAGGCAAATATGAGGATAATCGACTAATATTTGTAGCTTTGGTGGCGATTTCATTGTTCAGTCAATTTTCTGAAGAAGGGACGATTTGACTTATTTTACTTTTTGAAATTTTTGAACAACGAGACAATTTTTTTTAAATTTTTTCATGACCTTATTTCATTGTTTACGCTATTGCAAACATTTATTGACATAAAACTTTTTTAGGATTTTTCTAAAATCAACTCCAAAATAGCGATAATTTCCAAATTTCGAGGGAGTGGCGCGACCCCTAAAATGTTTTTAAATTTTTTTTCTTTATTTTTCCCCTCATTAGGACAGACTACATCTCTTTCCGAGGTTAACTTTTTTTTTTTGAATTTCACTCCACCCTAGTAATCATCCTTATATCCAGCTTGTTTCTGCCAAAACTAACAGACTCACGTCTAATAACAGACATACTCTCTTACAGGATGTTTCCTGTTCCAAGTCTTAGTTTGAGGTTGCAACAAACAGATTTGAATGCACTTCTGCCATGTTACCATGTAATGCATGAAGTTATTGTTTTGCCCTTTAATTCGGGATTTCGTAGAACACGTCTACAGGCAGGGCTAAGCACTTGAGGGTTAATTACTCCCTCTTTGTAGTTCGGTCCTACAGTGGACTTAACGGCTATGTTTCGTTTTTGAAAGAACTTTTCCAGGGCTATGGAATGTGATAACTCGGCACAGTAACGACATTGAACCATAATTATGTCTCAGTGTCATTGAAAAGATGTACCTTCACACATAATTTTCATACATCCTCCTATCACAATAAAAAACTATTTTATTAATTCTCCGAAATGTTTTTGTTTTGCTTAGAAGTAATATTGTACATTTTGGTTAGACGCTCACCCTTTATTTTGTGAAGTTTCAGGTGAAATTACAAAAAAAAACAGGGAATCACAGACAGAAACGAATGCATTTCTACAGCTTCTCTTCCGTTGGACAGTTGGATTTACATTCGTATGTTCTGTCCAATTTGTGTCTGCCAATTTTAACCAAATCTACTTCATGTGTTTCTACTTTGTCCACTTTCATTTCCATCGATTTCGAATTCATCTATGTCGACTTCTTTTAATTTTTTTTTTTACAAATGCAATGCACGGAAGGAAATCAGGTTATCGGAAGGAGGAAATAGGGACTAGTGTTTACTGACATTTGTTTTGAATTTCTGAATGTCACAACTGGCAGGAAACACATTTGCTGGAAGATTATTCCACATACGAACGGTTCGGCTAAAGAATGAATTTTCTCTATTGTGCGTCGTCCGATCAAACGGCCACTTGACAACGAACGGATGGCAGTCCCTGGAAAGCCGCGTATTCCGGCTTAATTTCGTTTATTTCTACTTGATATATTTTGATTTTATCTATTTGATATTCAAAGAAAAATGGAATTTATTGAGATAAATGATCGGACGTTTATTTCATAATAAAGAGGATAGTATGCCGTTAATAATGAAAAGCAACAATGGCCACTATGACCACGCTTACAGGACCATAGCCTTTTCACGAATTATATCTTTTAGGTGTGGAATCGACGCTAGGCTGTTGGCGTAGACCTTATCTTTCACATGGCCCCAAAGGCGGAAGTAGCAAGGTGTTAAATCACAAGATCTCGGTGGCCAATTGTGATCACCTCTTCGAGGTCAGGAAACTTTTCCCGTAAAAGAGCAATGGTTTCGTTGCTTGTGTGGCACATAGCGCCGTCTTGTTGAAAGTAAACATCTGGACAGATCAATATCATCCCACTCCGACCATAAAAAATCATTTACCAACGCTACCAACTCGCCTACCGGGGCGCTTTCCCCATTTTCAATATGTCCAGTTCAGTTTCACTCAATTATACTTTGTCCCCATTCACTTTCTTTACTTAGATTTTCTCTACTTCCACATTATTCTCTTCCACTTTGGTAACATCTAATTTTTTCACTTAATTTCATAGTGATCGAAGTTTAATTTATACACGTCTACAGGTGAATATCTACAAACTACACCTCTGCCACTTCAGTATAATTTTGACGTGTCACTATTTGTGGACTTCCCCATTTGGTCATACGCACCTCTTAAATGTTTCCTCGATATTTGTACATGGTTCTCTTCCACATTGAGCTGATATTCGCTTGCTTCATTTTTTTTTTTTTTTTTTTGGATACATACATGCGTGGATTATTTTACGCTTAAGTCTTTTCGCTCGCAACGACAAAAAAAAGAATATACTTTATCCTCCTCCATTACCACCTTACTGCACAACATATTGTCCTGGCACAGTCGAGCCTGAGAGTGTGCGTTCGCCAGTGCTTAGAATTATGTGCTGCTGAGGTTGTGGTTATTTCGTTTTTCCCCTACGCGTGTTGCCTTGGTGTGTAGAAAATATGCCACTCCTTTTCCCCAGTGCCTTTGCGCTAAGCGTATTTATGCCACGATTGTTACCCATGTTTCCCAGCTTTTTTTCAGCCATTCGGGTCTGAAGTCTTTTTGAGAATTTGCTTTCTCTATTATCGTTTCGTTTTTTGTTTGTGTTTTTTTTTTTGCCTGTAAACTTCCGGTTGTGGTAATCGTGGCAAAAGGGGTTGTTGGAAGAGCGAAATGATCTCAAAATATGTAAACGTGCGGGTTGTAGTGAGTGTTTATAGTGTCACGTGTTGTTATCATTGCCGCACGTAGTTTTGTTATGTATAGAATTGTCTGCTTCTGGTTTTGGGCGTCGTGGTTTTTCATATACATTTTTTTTATCCATCATCAAGTTGAGGTTGTTTTTTTTTTCATTTGCCCGAACAGAAATGATTTCACAAACTAAATGAAGTTAAGTTTATTTAAACTTAATATATTAGGACATTGTGTGGATCTTGTCGGTAGTACTGGTCCCGACATAAAACTTGGACTGGTAGCGCCACTTATTTGCCTTTATTGCACTGGAAAGTAAAAAACAAAAAACTGTGGACTTGCGAACCTTTTCTTTTAAATATTTTTAAAGCAGAATATATCATTTCTATAACCTTGCAAATAAATATATGAATATATTAAGAAAAATATCCTTGCTGTCTTAAATTGAACCACCTCTGTCCGCTTTCGTCTTTCTTAAGGCAATCGTTCAACATTCTTTAAAGTCTCATCACTTTCTCAGCTTTTGCCTTTTTCCATATAATTTCACAATTGAATGACGTTCATGCCGTTTCCATCTCATAATCCATGTCCTTGTTTAAATGCTGTATTCATGTTATTCACTGCTCACAACCAAAGGCATTTAAAACTTTTAATTTTCATGCGAAACCATTTTCATTTAAATGTTGAATACAAACATAGCAATATATTCGTTTCGAAAAATCATTAAAGTTTTTCATTTACAGCTTTATTTTTTCCATTTAACTCGCCGGGAAATGTGAATTAACCAACAGTGTATGCATGATCCTTTTTGTATCATTCTCCAAGACAACGCATTATTCGAAGGATATTAATGCTTTACACAAGGACAATATGGGAAGGTTAATGTTATGACAATGTCGCCATTGTTGCATATGCTGTGTCGCGTACTCCGAATTCAATAAAGACCAACGATATATGTACAACCTGCTGACAACAGAGGGTCAAGACTTAACCAGGCCCGGATTGTAAACAAGAATCGGCAGGCGGCCAAACTAACCGAAAGTTTATCCAATTAAAAAAAAAAGTCCTTAGATGAAAATTCCTTCCTTATAGATAAGGTATATGGTGTGGATGCAGCAAACAAAGTAGATGATGTAAAATATGTAGACGATGTGAATGATACGTATAAGGCGTTTACTAAATGATTACTAAATGTATATTTGGTGGTTAATTTCAGGTCAGATGATGTTTTTTTTTTTTTTTTTTAAAAAGGACTAAAATTTCGATTGTTTTGGGGCACTTTTTATTTTTTAGGGCATTTGGGTTATTTTTTGTAGAGCCTACTTACTTATTCCCCTTAACATTCCATGAAAGAATTGAAGGGGACCTTCTCTCATGAAGGCATTCCGTTTATTTCTAGGGCATTCAGTTTAATAAAATCAGCAACAAAAATTGTATGGATAATTTTTTTTTTTGTACATTTTACTTTAAAATTACTATATACAAAATTAAAATTAAAAAAAATTAAAATTAAAAATTTATACATTATTTTTTTGTTTTTTTTTTTTTAATTTAAAGTTATAGAGTAGAGGTCTGCACAATTCCATTTGTATTTGCAGTGTACACATGTACCGACGAAGCATAAACACTTACTCGAAGTGACGAAAAAAACAAATGTTCACATTTGTAGGAACAACAAAATCTTCGAATAACTACTAGTTGTTACTCGGCTATGGTCTCTGCCAGCGAATTCATGTTCCTCTTTCTCTTTTATTCGAACATACCGACAGCGATCTTGTCGAGTACGTCGCGACAGCGAAAGTGATTGCGGTACTCTATGTACAACGTTCAGTATAACAAATAGAAGGAACAGTTGTCTATGATATCTTATCGCCTTTCAGTGTCTAATGAAAATGAATACTCTTGAAGTAAGTTTATTTAAAATTATAACAAAATAAAATAATAACATTGATTGTCTTAAACCAAATAATTTTAAGAAATATAATTAATTTTTTGTAAAATACTGAAGTTTTCTTTGAAGTTATGTAATTAATTATTTTTAAAAAAATTTTGTTTTAATGCTTTTGGTGGAATAATTGACTGATTTTAAATATACGTATGTATATATTTCAATTTTAAGTTTTTACTTTTTTTTTGTTACCTAAAAGGCTCAACCTCTGTGTATATTTACTTGATTTACTTAACATCATAAAATAAAAATGATATCTAAGCATAACCATAATATAAATATAATATAAAAATTATATCGAAGTACAACCGTAAAATAGACGAACATTGGTACTGAAGTTTATAACTCTGATCAAACGAATAATTTGGTTTTGTTTAATATAAAAACATAAGTTAAAAAAACTTTATTGTTTTATTTTTAAAGGTCACGACATAACTCTTATATTGCCATACAGCAAAATAGGTGGTATTATATTTTATTTAAATTCAAAATAAAGTTTAGTTGCACAACGGTCAACGTGTCAATGTTACATACTGTATATCGCCACTAAAACAACAAATGTTTGAAATAACTGAAAATCCATGCACAAAATACCAGTTAAATTTTAATTCGAATGTCGAAACCATCATCAACGAATTGTTAATACTCGAGGTACCACGTGAAGTGAACATCATATTCGCAGTACTTTTTCTGTGTTGTTCTCATTTGTATATTTGCTTTTAATATGCTTTTTTCGGAACAAATTGTGCTGCGGCTACATACTCTTCTGTATTTGATATACAACCGTTCTCTTCACTTCATTGCTTGCGCTCTGAGAGAGCGAGTATGTACTTACTCGTTTCGAATTAGAACTTCATATGTGCAGCGAAAAGTTATTCGTTGCAGACCTCTATTATAGAGCACTTGCTGAGACTATCGACTCAGTTATTTACATATATACAAATGACACTTTAATTAATTAAGTGGGCAAAAAATTAAAAAAAAAATTAATTTGGTTTGCTAAAAAAAATTAAAAAAAAACGTAATTGCATTTCTCGCTTACTTTCCTCAGTTTCTGAATCAACACTTAATTTCGCATCTGTCTTTATACAAACAGATCACGGTTAATTACACTCGGCGCATTATCCATGCCATTAACCAACAATGGACTAAAGACAATTAAACAACAGATGGGAATTATTAAAAAACAAAAATTTAATTTATTTTATAAACCAGTTTCTATTTTATCCATGTCTTCAATAAAAATTGTTGGTTATATATAATTTATAAAAAAAAATAAAATATTTGTATGGGAGCTACCAGCATGGGCCTTCACTAAAGTGTTAATAAAAGCGAAAACCCTCCGTTGATTTTAATGATAAATACCTCATTTTGATTGTAAGATAAGGGACTTTATGATAAACTATTCAAAATGGCCCACTTTTGTCATTTTTGAACTTTTATAATTTTTTTTTCAAATCAAAAAAAAAAAATAGGAAAATCAAAATTTCGACTTAACTTTGTTTATATCTCTGTAACTGTCAATTGGACTAGAAAGCACTAAACGCATAGATTAAAAATATATATATTTTGGGATTGTTTTTTTTTTTTAAATTTTTTTTAACCAAATCGGTCTAGTCGTCGACGAATTAGATAATTTTTCCAATCAAAAATAATTTATGAAAATCGTTTCCAAATTATGATAATTTCTTTCTCGATAAATAGAATTTAAAAACAAATTACGTTAGTGTTATATATGTTACCTTGCAAGATCCTGACAACTAATTCCTAAGTAGGAAATTAAGAATTCTCCGGCATAAAAGATTATTAAACACACTCCTCTGAGCATGTCCACATCGAAGTCAAATGCATGGCACGCATTTCGAAGAACACCCGCATTAGAAGAGGACGTCCTGTCCACCCTTGGCAAAGACAATTAGACAATTAGGAATGAAATTAAGAAGCCAGCATTAAAGAGAAACAATTGGAAAACTTTTGTTGAGACCCTATACATCTAATACGCACCATAGGAACTAATGTAGGCGTATTATTTCTTTTCGACCCAGTCCTAACAATTTATTCCGTTTCTCTCAGTTCTCTCACATTCCACGAGTAGACATTATTGCCTGCTCGTTCAACTCCTCGGTAGACGAACCATTTATGATCATCGGATATTATATAGTAGAAAGACTAAACATTCCAACAACCGCTGAATTGTGCATCCTTTCTGGAAAAGATTCGTATATCATGACTTTCATGGCAAACGTTGCCGAACTCATTTAGAGAAATTGAAATGGAAGAGTTACATGAACACTTTTTATTTGCCGCAATACGACTAGCTAGAATTAGTTATAGTTTTTGTTTCTGTTAGTCGATTTCGAAATTATGGTTTTTTTCTATTTCTTAGCAAAAATAGAAATATTTAAAAAAGGTTTCAAGCATTGTGTTATTTATATTTATATATTTTTATAAATTGTTTTAAATCATATTGTTTATAATAAACGAAAAAAAAAAAATAAATTCTTATGTGACTTAGGTCATTTTCCCCAGAAGCGGTGTATGTTTGGCGATATGAAAAGCCTCCCTCTGGGAAATTTTTTCTATAGGAAAATCCTCTTCTTGGAAATGTTTCACGCTTCTTTATGAGTCTGATTTAATTTTTGTCAGTTTTTTCGTTTTTTTCATTTCTTTTGTTCATATTTCATTTGCATCGATGGTGTGGGTATTAATAGCACAATACATTTACGCATTTATGTAAATAATCATAAAATTGGAACCTTTTAATATGTTTCAATATCGTACAGTTGGAATATTGTACGGCCTGAAGGGGGGAAAATATGAAAAAGTATTTAAAAAATAAAACAAAAAAATAGCCAACCAGCCAACACATATGATGATATTACACAGCTTAATAAAGTATCCTATAAAGGGTAGAACGGTAGGCGGTGAAATAAAATTTGTGGCACAGGCTTCCTACTAGAATATGCCAACTGGTGTCTGGACCAATTATTGTCTTCGGGCCACATCTATTTTTGGCGAAATAATTTAATATATGAAATTGGTTAAACTCCTTTCATTTTACCCTTTACTTACACTTTGCCTATCGTAAATAAGGTCAAAACAGATAGTTGTTTTTTCTTCTGTGTAGTTCCAGAGCCGCCTGTATTTATGTACATAAATATATATGCTGTATTTGTCCTTTTGCACATACACACGCACATATACACATAGATATATATGAATAAGTATCATAAGAAATATAAATCAACTTTAATCAAGTAAAAATACAGAAACGCAAGACACAGAAAAAACACACAGACACACGCACTCACCAATACGGCATAAAAACCAGATGTGTTTTAAAAGAGGATTCGTTTTTTTTCTTCTTTTTTATGAGATTATTAACAGATGAAGGTTGGTCGCATGTGGACAGAAAGGCCTTCGGTCTTAAATGAAAAAGAGACAATTTCTTCAATGAATGTCACAACATATTGAAATTCGCATGGAAATGAGAGAACTTTTATCATCCAGAAAGGGATAACTTAATGAAATTGTCCTACAGGGTAAAAAGAGTTGAATAGTCGGCTCAGATGAATTGAGCAAAGGAACATTCCTTGTGTCTGGTTAGTTGTTATGAAGTTGGATGAAAACTCTTGTTGGCTTCCCTAGGTCAGCTTCAGTTTTGGAAATATCGCCCAAATAAAGTAAGAATACGGTTAGGAGGACAACTGTTCCTCCTAAGACAGAAAATCACAAGGGCCGAAACTTCAAAATTGGGGTAAGGCCAGATTCGGAACCGTACATGAGATTCTGATTTCTGCGATAAGCTTATAAGACATTATAAGACATGTTTTTTACAACTGCAACTTATCTTTAAATCATTTTTCAAATTGTTAAAAAATATTTAATTTTAGACTTGAAAGATATGAAACGTAAAAGCTAAATATTTCAAAACTACCAAAATAGAGATGTGACTTTTTTGCTTAGCTGGGCAGTATGGATATTCAATTAAACGAATTTTACTCCCGAATCAACATATGCCCAGGACATGGCATTTCCATTGCTTGACATCGCATTTTCCTGTCTGTTCGTTGGCATATGGAATAACTCTTAATTATTTTAGTTTCAAAATAATCCAATGTAAAAGCCACAGGAAAAGGTAGATCAGAACAAGTGACACTGTAAAGTAATCGAAGTACTCTCGTGATGCTCAATGTAGATAGCACTAACTAAGGGCATCGAACCATATCGAGCCCCTGAAAAAGACATATGCGCAGTTTTTGTTCGAAACTCGCTTTTTCATGAAATTCGATAGCAAATAGTCCAACGCTCTTAATCGCAAAATATTCAAAACTAAGCCACAAATTAATAAAATTTTAAAAAACTAAGGTTTTATACATTTTTATGTAAAAACGTTTGCTTGGCTCAAAAATCCTCTCCTTGGCAAAAAAATTATGTAATTATATCAATGCACTCATCTTGCCAAAATTCTGTATACAGTAAAGCTATAACTGAAAAATCGGCTCCAATGTTACAATGACCACAACAACACAACAAATTTGGTGTGATAATTAGGGTGGTAACCCCAACAAAAGAGAATTTTTCACTTTTTTTTGGGGTTGTTTTTCATTCTTTTTTTTTCATTTTTATACACTCCATCATAGGATGGAGTATATACTAAGTTTGTCATTCCGTTTGCAACACCTCGAAAGAGTGATCTGCGACCCTATAAAGTATATATATTATTGGTCAGTGTAACATTCTAAGACATTCTAGCGATGTCCGTATGTCCGTCTGTCCGTCCGTCCGTCCGTCCGTCCGTCCGTCCGTCTGTTGTCTGTTGAAATCACGATAGAGTGCGAACGACCAACGCTAAAAAGCTGAAATTTTGTAGGAAGATGTTTTTTGCCCATAAGCAGGTTAAGTTCGAGAATGGGCCATTTCGGACCAAAGGGGAAAAAGTTCCCCTTTACGGGACTAAATATATTCCGGCCATAATCAAATTTTTCAAATATTTTTTTTCACTACATCTAAGTTCTAAGTTTATATAATTTATAGATGGGAAAAAAATCCCAAAAATGGGCGTGCTCATGGGTTCCGTGGACCCTTGGGGCCCAAAAAAGGGCCCATGATAAACATGCGCATATGGGTATCGAAGTGCAACGAAATTTACTCACGAACCCAAATATGCATTTATTTTCATGATTTGGATAAAATTTGTGATCGGGTTCCTGGGACTATCGGGTCACGAGCGGCCCAAAAACTCAGTTAGTTTTCTTATTTATTGACTTTTTAAGGATCCATGATGGAGGGTATATAAGATTCGGCCCGGCCGAACTTACTATTTGTCCACTTGTTTTTTTTAAATTTGAGGTTGGGGTGATATTCAATAAGGAAAAATCACCCCAAATTTGGTAATTTTTTATAAATTGTTGGGGGATTTTTGAGAATTTTTTGTGAAATTGTCATATTGGACTTTTGGGGGATTTTTTATTTATTTTAGGGAATTCATCATTTTTTTTGGGGGGAAATTTTCATATTGGGGGATTTTTGAGAATTTTTTGGGAAATTGTCATATTGGGGTTTTGGGGTATTTTTAATTTATTTTAGTGAATTCTTCATTTTTTTTTTTGGGGAAATTTTCTTATTGTCATGTAGGGGATTTCATTTATTTTAGGGAATTCTTAATTTTTTTTTGTAGAATTTTTCATTTGGGTATTTTTTATAGAGATGGGCGAGGGTACCCTACTGAAAGTGAATCAATTGTTTTACGACGATCTTATTTTGTCTTTTCAGTAAACTTTTCACCTTAAACTCCGAACCTTATCCTGTTTATTGAAAAACATTATCAAATAAATTGTATTCGAATATTTTCCATTTATTGTATACAATTTTGTAATTAAATCTATTTCTTCATTTGCTTTCCAGATTATGGGCTCTGCGTTCAGGCAATACTGGGTCTTATAACTCCAATTGTTGTTGAGGTCCCCGATCAATGTGTAAGTATTATGTTGCCCAACTTGAATGAATTCTCTCCTCACGATCTTAAGGTTTTCTAAAACGAGAAAGAACCAAATATTAGAAAAATGTATTAGATTAGGAAACAAAAGAAACCAAGTTTTTGCTTTTATATTTATTTATTTATTTATATAAATACTAAGGTAATTATTTAACTATTTGTTGCCATAACATCGGACAACAGAGAAGAAAACTAAATAATCAAGTTTTCCACTTAACACCTGAAGACAAAAGAAATCATTTCATTTGTTGTTTGTAAATTTCCTGTACAAAATCAACACCATAAAGTTTTGATTTCATTTAAATATCTGTCCGTCTAGCCTGTCGGAAACACCTCAGCCAGAGCGGGCGCACCGAAGACAAGTGATGAAAGTTTGTATTGGTTTCTCTTAAAACGAACAACAAATTGTTAACTAATTTGCACAATATTTCTTTTTTTTTCTTGTTTTACTATTAAATTACAATTATTGTAGACAAAGTTTCAGCAAATAGTACAGAGTCAACAGAGAAAGAGAAAAAAAAAACGTGTAAGAACATATATTTACTTGCAAATAAAACATTTTTTTTTTCAATTTTGATTTAAATTTTATTTTTTGTGAAATACCCATGAAAACATAGAAACATTTTTGTGTAACCGGCTGGCAAACTTTCTCTTGAAGCCACACTGTATTTTTGTTGTTGTCGTTTTTTATTTATTTGTTGCTGTTGTTTTACAAGTTTTAGCTTTTTCCGAAGCAGTTGTATATTATCACCATTGCAGTTGTGTGTAGGAGTGTATTTCCGGGAAAACTGCAAAAGTTGTTGCGTTCTTTTCACCCACTTTGTTTTTTTTTTCTTTTTCTGTTCCTGAGAATTTGTTGTAGTACTGCAGCAGCAATAGAATCGCCTGTACCGGCAAAAAAAAGTTTTTTAATTAAGCATATGAAAACTATTGTAGTTTTTCATTTTCATTTTCAAGAGGTAGTTGTTATTGCTAGCAATTTTATTTCGTACAACATATTAGGTACGACTTCAAAAGGCAATGCAATAATGCAGGTATAATTGAAACTTATCATATTTAAATTGAAATATGAGATATATCTGCTCTGTGGATTCGAGATTCAAGTAATTTAAGTGAATTGGGCCATTTAGATGCTGGTGGAAATGTTTTTTTCTTTTTTTCGTAAATGAAATATTTTGTTTGAATTACCAAAGAAACCAGAAATGATTGAAAATGGCTGGAAAATATTTTATATTTTTTGTTTTTACTTATTTGAGGTCTTCCTTATATTATTTTATTGATCAATTGCAAAATGTATAACGCAGAGTATGCAACTTAAAGTAGAGAACAAAATGCGTATGATGTGTCCTTAGACACATACAGAAGTCAATTAAGCCAAGATTTTTTTACAACCATATCGTACGGGATGGAAGGGTAGTTGGTACTGCCAAAAAGCGTAACTCATGGCGAAATTCGTTATATTTCCAAGACTTTTAAGACACGTATTAATTTTTTTTTTTTTTTTTTTTTTTTTTTTTTTTTTTTTTTTTTTTTTTTTTTTTTTTTTTTTTTTTTTTTTTTTTTACAAATATCTGTGTAATGTCTTTGAAAACCTTTCTGAACATCATTGTCTAGGAGTTCACCTACATTGGTTATTACATAAAATGGACGACTGAAACTTGGAAGTCTAACCACGCGAAAGCTGGCACCTCCCCTGGATCAGAGCCATTCTAGACAAGCGTGACTAGGAGTCATATGTATTTTTTTTTCCATACCTATGACTCAGTATGAGTAAAAATTTTAAAAATTTGGTAGGACATAGAAAAGAAGGAGAATGTCCCAAGTGAAGAATTCCCAAATAATTATAAAAAAATAGGGGCCCCGGTAGTCGAGTTGGTAGCGTGCTTGCCTATCAGCGTGAGGGTTGTGGGTTCGATTCCCACCAGAGGCTTTGGTCTGTCGCTGCAAAAATCTAAACATATGGTCTTTGTCACCCGGTTTACCCTTGGACTCAAAATTAGAATATACATTTACTTTGTATTGTAATTAATAACACTACTCAACAAAATGAAAAAAATTTCATGTACTCCGGATGCGATAATTTTTTCTGTGTAGATAACCTTGACATGAGCTCGAAAAACGCAATAAAAAATTTTTTTTTCGTTTGGTTTTTGTTTTATTTTTTTTTTTTTAAAATTTAAAAAAAATTTTTTGGTTAATTTGTTTCGTCCGGCATAACTCGGGAACCACTAGCCCGATTTAATTGAATTAAATTTTAAAAAATTTAAAATTACAATTCCCTTAATCTGTTCATATATTGTTTTCCTATACAAGCAACAGTTTCCAAGTTAAAAATAAATATATAAAGGAAAAAACTTATTTTTTGCCTAAAGATGTAAATTTTTTTTTTTTTAAAAATCCATAAAAAATTTAAAATGAAAAAAAATGTCAAATCTTATTACTTTTACGTAAAGTCACATAACCTATGAGCAAAATGAGACAAAGATCATGAAAATCGATGCACGCGTTTCGCTTTTATTCGCAATTGAGTAAAGGTATGAAAAATTTGACATTTTTTTTCATTTTGGATTTTTTATGGATTTTTTAAAAAAAAAAATTTTAAATCTTTAGGCAAAAAATAAGTTTTTTCCTTTATATATTCATTTTTAACTTGGAAACTGTTGCTTGTATAGGAAAACAATATATGAACAGATTAAGGGAATTGTAATTTTAAATTTTTTAAAATTTAATTCAATTAAATCGGGCTAGTGGTTCCCGAGTTATGCCGGACGAAACAAATTAACCAAAAATTTTTTTTTAAAATTTAAAAAAAAAAAAATAAAAAAAAAACCAAACGAAAAAAATTTTTTTTATTGCGTTTTTCGAGCTCATGTCAAGGTTATCTACACAGAAGAAATTATCGCATCCCGAGTACATTTTGACTGTTGACTAGTGTAATAAATAAATAAAAAAAATTATAAAAAAATCACCCAATTAATTTATGAGGTTGAAGAATTCCCAAAAATAGATGAAAAATTCCCCCAATTAATTTATGAAAAATCACCCAAATAAAACAAATTGGCCTCACGATGAGGGAAATAGAATAGAGGAGAAATCCCCCAATTATTTTATGAAAAATCGGCGTAACGACGACATGCAAGGAGAGGGAAATAGAATAGAAGAAAAATCCCCCAATTAGTTTATGAAAAATCGGCGTAACGACAACCTCCAAGGAGAGGGCGGGTTGTGATAAATATTTTCAACATTAAAAGAATGCCACAACGAGGAATTCCCAAAAATAGATGAATAATTCCCCAATTATTTTATGAAAAAGGCGCTTAAGGAAAAATCGGCGTTCCGTAGACTACCAATGAGAGGCAGTCTACGGAATTAATTCCCCAATTAATTTATGAAAAATGCACCCAAGAAAAACTAGGAGCTGCGACGACGGCCAAGGAGAGGGCGGGTTGTGACAAATATTTTTTCTCGATTAAGAACTTCCACTATTTCCCCAACTGATTTTGAAGATTTCACGTATAAATTTTGAGATAAATACTGTATATCTCTTGAAACAAATTGGGCAATTCGCTGCCTTAGAGTCCAAAAGTGCTACATCAGTTTTTCAGATTTAACATGAGAGAACCAATACGTTCTAAGGTCTTCGTTTCTTGACAACCTCTGGAGTTGACACGTTTGGTCATCACCCCGTAAACAGAAAAAAAAAATCCTGTACATTTTTTATTTTCTTTTCAAAGCATTCTTCTTTTCTGTTTTGAATACAAAAAATCATTCCATTTAAAAATGGACTTAGCACTTTTGCACTCTAGGGTAGAAAATTGTTCAACAGTAGAGTTATTTTGCATAAGAAACGAAAAATGAACTATTGTCTAAATTTTTTTAAAAAGTACTCAATTTTAAAAAGTACTTTATTTTTCATAATGAAATATTTTCTAATTTTTTAGGATTTTAGGTCATCCTTCCTTTTCTTTTTGTGCATTTTTCATAGAACCGTTTAGAACTATCAACCCTTCCAAAAACCCTATCATGTTGTCGTCTTGCAAAATTCGTGTAGTTTCTTTAAAACCTTCATTACTCGGATTCAGTGGTTAAGACCACCTTTTTTTCCGATTAAATCATCAGCAAATTTGGCACTCGAGCCAGGGCAGACTGAGACCAACAACGCCAACGATCCTCTACGAATTAACATAAAACTCAGATCTTCAATTAACGTATTTATATTAGATGTCTGCTCCAGTGAACTTTCCCATAATCATCATTCTTAAAACTTATCTTAATTTTCCTTATAAATATTTATCTTACTATTATTGCATCTGTTACCGTCCAAAAATCCATGCCAAATTGCAAAGCAAAAGTTGTTTCGAATTCTTGATGTCGTTAACTACGAAAAATAGTCAACTTTGGAAATAATTCTAGCATATATTTAATTAAGCGATTTTGAATCTAACCTCCGCATTCATACAAATGTAAAACAGCTTTTACAAATCATTATTAACGAAAATAAAAGGAAATTGTATTCATATTTTCACACAGTTGACAATTGTGTATATGAATTTCTTGGTAATGTTTACCATACAGCCCATATTTGCCAGGCTACAACAATCACTACACCAATGTCAGTCTTATTTTCCATTAATATATTTCAAGTGTGCTATTTCAGGCAACTAAATTAAGTTTTTCAGATCGATGTGTTTTTTCATTTAAGTTTTATGTCCAAATTTATCAAGGAATACAAATTAAAGTTTTCCATTTTATTTTCAGACAAACATCCGTATGATTAATTGTATACGTATGTCTGTAGTTGTAACAACCGGTTTTAATTTCTACTTACAACTTTGCTATAAATCCTTTTGGGCCGTGATTATATGACCGCATTTCGTATCTGTTGACTTTACACCACTGATTTGATTAATTTCGTTTGGACTTTAATGACTTTTGTTTATGGCCATACGATTTGCTATCCTTTGAATATCTATCGAAGTAAACTCTTCTTCTTCTTTTAGTTTTTTTTTTATAACATTCTGCAAAAGATCTATTAATTTCCTGTACATTTGCCTTTTCGACATTTATTTATGACAGCGTGTTGTTTGTTGTTTCTATTGCTCTCGATTCTGTTGGAAGATTCTGTTGTTTTGTTTTGGTATGAAATTTATTACTATTACATGGCCCACTTAACACATGTAAAAGTAAATTAGTAACAACGACGGCAACAACATACAATTTATGACTAACTTCAAGGCGCTCGACTTTTTGGTGGGGGATGGTGTTGGCAAAGACAACAGCACCGAACTGAAGCGAAAGAACACTAAAGAAAGAACATGCATGCAATTATTTTTTGGGGAACAAACAACAACCATAAAAACAACACATGCATGTTCTGTAAACACACAGGCGCTCCCACACCCACACTCATATTTATAAAAGCCAAAACTGATTTCCGTTTTTTTTTTCTTTTCTTTTGTTTTTGGGTAATAATATGTTAAACATTGGGCCAAAACAATTACACCAATTTCCAAGGAGTTGCACAGGCATGAAAGAAAAACTCCTACCAAAAAAATAACAAACAAGTCAGCAGAGAGAGAAAAACAAACAAACACAAAAACTTTTTTATTTTGTGATATTTAGACTCCAAACATGAGATGCAAACACATTTACATTAGGGTGTATTGAAGAACTTTTCTCTGAAGGCATACAAAATAAAATATGTGTTTTGATTCTGTTGCCGCCTTAAAAAAAACACTCCAAAGAATTTTTTAAAATTATACTCCCCAGTAGGGGGACTCTAATACTCACCAGGAAAACCAGATACCAACTTCCACCTCAACCTCAAGTAGAGAAACAAAAGGACCTTAATAGATAACAAGTCATTGACATTGCCGAACTCATCGTTTTCCTCCGTATTCGTTTAATTCCAATTCTTATTTAAAATACCGTTATGCAATACACCCTAACATAAACACACACACACACATAGATATGCATATAATTTCATATACACAGACATTTTCCAAAGATAACCATGAATCAAATAGGGGAAAGCAAAAACAACCACATCGGAATCAAAACGAAATCATATATTTTATATTCCACAATAAGAAGAAGAAGAAAAATAAAACAAACACCGTAAAGACAACATGTTGTGCTGTTTATAAGATGCAAAGCACCTGTTCAGTATATGTTGTAAATAATATTTGAAATAAACACAGCTATACACAAACATTAGAGTGGGTCTCCCAAAGAAAAATGTTATGCTGTGACTAAAACTATGTTTTTTTTGCTAACCCAATAATCTTCAATCGACGCGTCGTGGTGTAAGAGGCACTGGATCGTATCCTGGTCAGAACATTAAAGATACTTCAACGGTCGTTCCCACCTCGTAAATGCGGGCGATTTAGGCCAGTATTCTCTAAGCCTTGTACAATTTCTTAACCAGGAGATCCTGCCCAGTGAGTATACAAATTATAACGTACACATATCACTGTTTTGGAAGAAGTTTCCTGGTTGAAAGGATTCACAGTCATCGTCATTTACAAGTACAGTAACAACACAAAATTCACTTCAGTTCCACAATTATTAGGTATGAGAAACAAAAATCTTTCTAAACACAGGGTGCTTCATCATTTATGTTTGTATGAAAGTAATGAAATACTTAGAAAAAGATAACAAGCGATTTCCAGGACTTAGTTTTATTTAACTTGGTGTCTTACGAATTATTTCGACTACTTTTTGAAGACAAACTTAAAACAACGGAAAAATATCCGTTTCTTGATGAGTTTGCCATCACATCTTCGAACAACTCGGGCAGAGTAGCGGCAAACTGTCGGATTTGAACCGATGGACTGCTTGTCATTTTCACTTAAGGTCACACACACACCACATAACGTCCGGTCACAATACAATTTTATAGTTGTATATTTGGTTGGAAGTGTTTCTCTTACATCCACTTGTTTGTCGTGGGATCACTTTTGAATCACGAAGCCTCTACCGAATTTGTTTGACGAATAATTAAACAGATTATTTGTTTGGAGACGCGTTGTTTGTCAATGTTGCATAACCCAGTCTAATGCATGTGTGTGTGTGTGTGTGTTTAAGGATATACATATGTGTGTGTATGTGGATTTATAAACACACACATATAATCTCTCTCTTCACTCCCACTTCTACCTAGAGGTTTTGAATCATGTGTACATCGCACACACACACTGCTACAGATATATTCAAATTTATGTATCCGTATGAATATCCAAAAAATGTGTGTTTATGTGAGTTTTTGAATGGCTTGTCTGGATTCCATCCACTTGGTAGAGGTCTAGCAATACTAATTTGAAATCTATGAGATGTAAAGGAATTCTACTACTTGAAGTTTTGTTGTAGGACAACTTGCAAAGTGCCGTCTGTGTTTCCCGCCGTGTATTGTAAGAAGTTTGCAAAAGCAATGGAGGATTTGTAGGGGGCGGTTCACTAGGCGTATTTTAAAGAAATCTGGGATTTCAAAAGACATCTGGGATTTTAAAGTAATTTGGGATTTTTATGAAATGTGGGATTTTAAAGAAATCTTGGAGTTTTATGACATATGGGATTTTAAAGAAATCTGGGATAAAAAAATCTGGGATTTTTATGGAATCTGTGATTTTTAAGAAATCTTGCATTTTAAAGAAAACTGTAATTTAAAAAAAAACTGTAATTTTAAAGAAATATGGAATTTTTATGAAATCTGGTTTTTTAATGAAATCTGTGATTTTAAAGATATCTGGGATTTTAATGAAATCTGGAATTTTTATGAAATCTGGAATTTTTATGAAATCTTGGATTTTTATGAAGTCTGGGATTTCAAAAGACTTCTGGGACTTTTTTGATATCTGTGATGTTAATGGAATCTGGGACTTTTATGAAATATGGGATTTTAACGAATTCTATGATTTTATTGAATAATCTGGGATTAAAAAAATCTGGGATTTAAAAAAAAAACTGTGATTTAAAAGGCATCTGGAGTTTTATAGAATTATTCGTTTCATAGAAATCTGGGGTTTTAAAAATCTTTCATTTTAAAGAAATCATGGATTTTTTAAGAAATCAGGGATTTTATGTAAATCTGGGATTTTATAGAAATCTGGGATTTTATAGAAATCTGGAATTTTATAGAAATCTGGAATTTTATAGATATCTGGGATTTTATAGAAATCTGGAATTTTAAATAAATATGGTATTTGATATAAATCTGCGATTTTAAATAAATCTAGAATTTTTTAAGAATTCGGGGATTTTATGGAAATCTGGGATTTTATAGAAATCTGGAATTTTAAATAAATATGGTATTTTATATAAATCTGGGATTTTATAGTAATCTGGGATTTTATAGAAATCTGGGATTTTATATAAATCTGGGATTTTATATAAATCTGGGATTTTATAGAAATCTGGGATTTTATAAAAATCTGGGATTTTATAGAAATCTTTAATTTTAAATAAATCTAGAATTTTTTAAGAAATCGGGGATTTTATAGAAATCTGGGATTTTATAGAAATCTGGAATTTTATAGAAATCTGGGATTTTAAATAAATCTGGAATTTTTAAGAACTCGGGGAAATCCATGGCCAATAGTTTAGTGAAGAAAAAAAGGAAGTGAAATGGATGAAAGTTAATAAAACACCGCAGGTTTGCTAAGATACACACCGATCGCATCGGCCTATACATTCTGGGTATTTTTAAGATGTCCCTAAATGTCGTAGAATCCATGCAGTTGATTAAATACCTTCTCTAGACTGCATAGCCCTGACCGTCTAAATATCAGCTCGGTCTTAAAAGCCATCAAAGATCATTGTCTAAGTTGGCCAATGTTTTCCATCAGAACACAGTGGGAAAACATTTTGGACATTAATCTACTTGCCCAATTTGATTGATACAGAGTTGGTGAAATTTAAAATTTTTCCGAGAACCGAGGTTTATTTCTTTAAACCGTTGTAGCTGATCTATGGTTAGACCTACTAGGCCCATTTTGCAGACCTAAGCTCGATTACACTTTGTGAAATTTCAATCAACACGGATGGTAGATTTAATTTCCAAAAAATAATGTGATTTTCTCAACTTTGCAGCTTTTTGTGGGAACAAAAGCACACATTGACTGTGAGAGACCTGGAGACGCACTAGTCGTCTACAAATATATTTAAGTTGTCTTCCTCTAGATTTTTGTTTGGTGTCATTTGGACTTTTGCAGAGTTACGACTTATTCTACAAATAGACTTTGGTTATATACCCTTTGAAATAACTTTCCTAAAACTTCGAATGCCAAATTACAAAGAATTATCTCTAGACTGCCAACCGACCCAACGCAGTGTTTCTTTTTGTGTTCCGTACAAAAAACCTCTGACTTTTCCGTTGACTTTTCTATATTTATAATTTTTCTTCATACTTCTTGTTTGCCTTGCATTCCTTTAAATCAATAATCTCCCTTCCAGAAAGCTAATCCTCTTATCTGCTACGATTGCAATATTTTTTTCGAGTATAAATATCTCATATAAAGGTTAACTTATGCAAATTAGTTGTGTTTTTTTTTTCATCTTGCATCTTTTCCAGCTTCTTTCTATTTATGTTATTTCGTTTTTTTTTTTTTTGCTCTTTTCGTTTCCGGATTTCTTGGGTTTATATGGAAACTTTTTTCTTCTTTACTTTGGGTTATGGCTTGTCTTTTACGTTGTAGTTTATTTTTCTGCGTTTTATTTTTTTGTATGCTAAACACAGACAAAATGCATAAAAATCTTTCTGCGATTTATTTTCTATATATATTGGGTATATCATGTCCTGTATGAGAGAAATAATAGTAAGTGACAGAAAGTAAATTGCAGAGAAAATTGGCTTTTATGATCAGAATGATATCTTCATAATTTATTATGAATAACTTACTTTATTTTTTATTCAATATTGACTTTTTCAATAATTTTTATATTTAATATATTTACAATTTCTCATATTAATCAATTTAGCATTTGTTAGCATTTGTCCATTACAACGTATCTTAATTCCCTCTTTTTATAGAGCCAGTAATTTGAAATCGATCTGTAAGAATTATTCCATAGACCAAGGATACAATAAAACAAATTTAGGCGGCTCTTGTGGGAAACCTGATAAACTAATGTGGAGATTGGAGTGTTGGCGTCATTGCCGGAAAACTGGTACCGCGGTTTATCAGGAGTCCCTAGGATATTTGTCCTATGCGATATGTCAACATGCCTAGGTTGGGTCAACTTTGCGGTTGCCCGAGGTATGTCTGTCTTGGGCCGTGTATCTGTCACCCAAAAAATATTCTAGGTTTCCTGGTTACGGTCGCCTTTTTTTCAGCCAAACCGTCGGCGAACTGAGGGAGTGAATTCTATCCACATTAACTTTGAAGAAACAGATTTTATCCGATAGAATGTGGACCATACATCGTCCGTCTTAAGTCCACAAAAGCCGGGCTGAGAAGGTGTTCGGCTGTCTCCTCCATCTCTTTATTATTGCAACTTCTGCAACACAGTCTCCGGTTGAGCTAGAGGCCAGTGATCAGTGATGACCGGAATGGGATTTTTCAGATGGAATGTTCGACAGATGTTGATGATTTTTTTCTTGTCCTATGGTACAGTGTGATGTGGAGACTCCTGTGAGATTTCTGTTTTTTTTTTTTTTTACCAAAACCCAGTAACGAACTGTTCCGTTTTTTTTTATAGAGGTGCTGTGACAATGGGACCTCAATTTGCCAGTTATTGCTACCGACGTTAACAAAACATTCCAATAAAGAAAATGGGCGCCGATTGGTGAATCCTCTTTATCTCCACCAACTGTTCTAGGTGGAAGTTTAGAACACACATCATAGTGAAGGTTGTCTTCGCCCTGTCAGAAAATCGACATTAGCGGTTAGGAGTTCATTAGACTAGGATATTTTTGATAACAATCAATGGTTGAGGGTATATAAGATTTGTCTTAACCTTTTTTTTTTGGTATAAGGTTCACATTGAAGATTATTCATTAAAATATATTTAATTAAAAAATGGTGGTATTTGAAAAAAACATACTACGAATTTCTCTCTGTACTTCTTTATGACCTTTCTCCCCTTCAGTAGTAAATTTTCCAATTGCCTGAATTAGCCCAGCTGTTACATTCATTAAATACATTTGACTCTAGCGGATTTAATCATTTACCAGCGCAACATTGTCATGTAGTCGTGTTTCTTTTTTTCACAATTGCCTTTCATTTATCATTGATCACATTTCTCTTAATTTAAATTCTGTGATAAGTTTTCAATTTGCATTTGGTTTAATCAAACGTTTTCATCATTGCACCTGTCTCCCATTGCTATGCAATTCTATAATGTGGGTGTTATTTTCTGGTTCAAATCACGTTACATTAAGGTCTTCGCTGTGGTGGTGCAGGAGGAGGGAAAGCTTACATTGACTATATTCGCTGCTGTAGTGTGTGTCTGCACACAGTGGTACAAATTGGTAATACATTGGGGTCTTGGAAAATACTGCACCCTCTGTTAGAGACTTTAAAGTGGGTTTGTTGAGTAAGACTAGGCCCCCGTATTCCGAAAAACTTCTAACAACTTTATAAATCTTTGTGAAGAAAAATGTGTGAAAATACAAAAAAAAAATTTTTTTATAAATTTTTTCTTGTTAAAGAGTTGTAAAGCTCTTATAAGTTTTTCTGAATACGTTCATTAGGCTGTCAGAAAAATCCATTGGAGGACACCCTGTGTTAACACAACATGGTGTCAATGCTGAGCAACTCGACTGATTCAAATCATTCGGAGTTTGTTAATTTTGTTAAATGTGAAACCATTCTCATGAGATAGAACATTTGGGAATCTGCAAGATTCTGGGAGAGTTATTTGAAACCACCAAAGGCACATGTGAATTAGCCAATATAATGCTCCAGTATCCAAATTAGAAAGCGATTATTTGGCGAATTCTTATGCTACAGTATCCAAATTAGAAAGCAATTATTTGGCGAATTCTTTATTGAGATTACATTGGCTTTTGTAAATAAACCAAGCCCCGAAAAATGTAGCACTATCGAGCTAGTCAAATTTGAATACAGGTCACCCTGTGTAAGAGCCCAGCTGGTCTCCGACTTAACCCCGCATTACAACCTACGTTCAGTACTTTGAGAAAGTGATACAATTTCTTTTATCCCCGCAAACCACTGTTCGCCATGTGAGTGCTTTTGTCAAATGACAACATCAAATTGCTTCCCTTCGTTGCCATTGTCTATTGTGTATTATTTAAAAGCTAAATACAACATTTTAATTTTTGCAATGCGAATAATTTGCATTTATTGCAACAACAACAGCAACACGCAACTAAAGCACAGAACTGCATCCTCCAGGCAAACAACGAGTTACAAACACCACAGCCAACCAGCTCAGTTAATAGCCTGGCAGGCAACGCCGCAACGTACGTATTTCTATTAGTTTTGGAATGTTGTGAGAGTTCATATTTGTTTTGGCTTCCTGGAAACCCCTCCAGTACTAATGTTGACTCTATTCAAAAACTATTCATACTATGGCTTGGGTACTGTCAAAATACCAATACCCCTCTCCGCTCCCACACATTCAGCTAAATGTACTGCTGCATAGTCGAAATATGTTCATTGTTGCCCCCCTTGGTCCGCAAACCACTGACGGTTAGAGCAAGTAATGTGGAATATGAAAACAAGCAATTGTTGTTTGTTGTGTGTATCGGCAACTAAGCAATTTTTATTGTTGATGGCTTTAGACGTTTGGTAGTTAGTCTAGTAGTTGTTGTTGCTTTTAACGCTCATTACGCATAATACAATGGATCGCAGAGGAGAAAGTATGTGCCAGAATGGAAATGGTAAGAGAGAGTTCTGATAATGCGAGTCGCAAGCAAAAACAAACAATATTTGCAACTTTTTTCTTTTGAAATGTTTTCGTAGCAATGGAATTTATTAAAATTTATTGAGGCTGTGAAACAGGCCTTCGAGTCTACTTTGAGTGAGAGGAGAACCTTTGAGATATCTTTGTCGCCATCGGCACACAGTGGTCCACAATCTAAGTTCATCTACCAAAACCCTGTCACTTTTAATCTGGTAAACATTTTTGAGTTCTGTAAAAAAATAGTTGTAGGCAAGGATTGAGGTTTTTTTTTTATGGTATTAATATTGAAAATATAACTATGGGATATATTTTAAAAATATTTTTCAAAGGAAAAATTTATTATATTATTGTTTTTTTTTAATTTTTTTTTTCAAACAGAGAGTCATACAGTAGCATACCAGGTGTTCGACGATATTGTCGTCCTTTTGGTCTATACAGCTTTTACGGTCTACCTATCAGTCACTACCCACTGATATTGCCAATTAACATAACCTCGTACGAGTATGAGAGATTGCGATCGATTTAGACCATAACGTGGTCAGATTTTCCGATTGATCGGCATGTTCTGGACCCAAGCCATCTATCAGTCTCAGAGCTTCTAATCTGACATTGGGTTTGCATGTGGATAGGGTGCCTGCCAATAAAACTTATACCAATTTCCCAAATCGGCTCTATCATTCCCTGGAATGTTCCTCTGCCCTTAGGTGAATATCACACTGCTTGACCAACTCGTAAGAGACGCACTGCAGTTGTTAGCGGGTTTTTAACTCACTAATACAGATTTCAGACATTTTTATCGCAGCCCGACACTCAGAGAGAATATAGATACCGTTAGCGATTATGACGTGTCCTCCAACCCATCGAGCAACATCTCCAAAAGCCATCCTCAGTTCAAACATTGGAAGGTATGTGGCCAGGAAATAAAGCGACAAATCTATCTCAAAAACTTAATTTAGTTCATTGACATCTCGAGTTTGACAATTATTAAGTGTACTATGATTACCTGACAACGATTTAGAAAATGTTTCTTGGCAAATTTTGATTTACATTTCTCTTATGCAAGCTGACTTTCTGACTATTCCCTGCTTTGACCTTATTCAATGTTATGCCATATACATTCTTGCCCTGGATCGAGATACTTATTGAGAATTTGAACATACCTCTCCTCGAAACACTACCGGCGTTTAAATGCTGACTCTTACTAATACTAACACCATCCCTGACTGCAGGGCTGTTGTGCCACGTATCGTTCGTGTAAGCAACTCTTCTATATAATAGATGCAGTCATGTCGACTATGAACACCGAAAATTGTGTAACAAAAAAAGAAAACCATAAACCACAAAATGTTATAGAAAATAATGATATGTTTATATATATACAAATATTAGGGTGCACCGATAAAAATGAGCAAATTTTAAAATACAACAGAGCCGTAATTTGGTACTTGCCGCCCATGGCTCTTTTTCGGCATATCCCAGCGGCGGAATGAAGTACTTTGCTTAGCCTGCAATCCGTCACAACACATGTTGTGTGAGTAGTAGCTGTGTAGTGGTGGTGGCCAATGTAAAATCACGTATCATTTAATGGCATTTTAGCGAATGCATTTTAACTCCTCATCATATGACGATGAATCAACCAACTGAAGAACGAAATGGGAAAAAACACCTACAAACCAACAGAGTACACATATCCAAACGATAATGAACACATAAAGGGTAATCCATTTAGAAGTTTATTTTTTATAAATGTTATAGAACACGCCAGAATTAAATGATATTTTGGATTAGTAATTGAATACAATCCCATTATGGTGGCATCCTTACAAAACTTAGTTAAACAGATAAACAAATGTCTTCGGCAATGTTGTGCTTATCTTTCTTAATAATTTGTGGATTGTCCTCATAAATTCAGATCTTTAGAGCTGATGTCCAAAGAAAAGCTGCTGTGATTGACATATGCATGTTTAGTCCGTCCGAAAATATGTTGGTGCTAATTTTTCGTCACTTTATAGATGCGATATTGAGATGGGTGGCCTCAAGCAAATATCCGAGATCTTTGGGCATCAATCTTCTAATGGTATCAAATCCCAACCATTCGGACCTGGGAAACATATTTTCAGTAGTACGCACTCTACAAACTACGACGACTCCACCCTTTACATGAACAGCAGCTGTTTGAATTTTTATGGAAAACTGAATTTGCGAAATTCTGAATTTATGAATTTTCTGACTTTATGAATTTTTTTGAGTTGACGAATTTATGATTTTTTGAGTTGACGAATTTATGATTTTTTGAGTTGACGAATTTATGAATTTTTGAATTTATGAATTTATGAATTTATGAATTTATGAATTTATGAATTTATGAATTTATGAATTTATGAATTTATGAATTTATGAATTTACGAATTTATGAATTTATGAATTTATAAATTTAAGAATTTGTGAATTTATGAATTTATGAATTTGTGAATTTATGAAATTATGAATTTATGAAATTATGAATTTGTGAATTTGTGAATTTATGAATTTGTGCAGTTGGGAATTTATGCATTTTGTGAATTTTTGGATTTTATGAATTTGTGCAGTTGGGAATTTATGCATTTTGTGAATTTTTAGATTTTGTGAATTTATGAATTGTGTAAATTTATGAAAATTATGAATTTATGAATTGTGTAAATTTATGAAAATTATGAATTTATGCATTTATGTACTTATTATTTTATGAATACGAATTTTTTTCTGAAACTCAACTGCTGATAGAATTTCGTTAAAGTACAGGGTTTTCCATCAAGAGGTGTTATTTTGGTATTCAAAGAAAAATGGAATTTTTTGATAAAAATGATCGGATGTTTGTTTCATAATAAAGAGGAAGGTATGTCGTTAATAATGAAAAACAACATCAACCAAATGGACACTACGCTGACAGGACCATATCCATATTCATGGAATTTTCCACAACCAAATCGCAAAGTGGCTGCCCCATGTCCTCGATAGCCTCACAAATTGTATCCTTGAGGTCTTGAATCGACGCGGGACTGTTGGCGTAGACCTTAACTTTCACGTGGCCCCAAACGAAGAAGTCGCAAGGTGTTAAATAACAAGATCTCGGTGGCCAATTGTGATCACCTCTTCGAAACTTCGAACACGCTCCGAAATCTTGTCCCGTAAAAGAGCAATGGTTTAGTTGCTTGTGTGGCACATTGAAAGTAAACATTGTCCAGATCAATATCAGCCAACTCCGACCATAACAAATCATTAATCATCTCTCGATAGCGCAATCCATCGCCGTATCTATTGATCCAACCTCATTTTCGAAAAAGTAAGGTCCAATGACCCCGCCGGACCATAAACCGCACCAAACAGTCACACGTTGAGGATGGAGAGGCTTCTCAGCAATAAATCTTGGCTTTTCCGAGCCCCAGATGTGACAATTTTGCTTGTTGACGTAGCCACCGAGGTGGAAGTGGGCTTCATCAGTCAAGATGATTTTTCGATGGAATTCCGGATCATTTTCATGCATTTCAAGGACCCGTTTAGTAAAGACACGACGTTGTTGATGATCGGACGCCTTGAGTTCTTGTGTTAACTGAATTTTATACGTCTTAAGACCCAAGTCTTTATGAAAAATACGGTGTAATGACGATTGTGGAATGCCCAATACCAAAGAACGACGGGGAATAGACAAACGTGGGTTTTCTTCAACACTGCGGGCTACAGCAGTTGTTCTAGAGCGACGTGCATGGGTTTTATTCTTCACATCACTAACATGTCCGACAAGGTGCCTTACGACGACCCAAAAATACTTTAGTTTGGCGAACTGTGACTGGAACAATTTCACCATTTTTGTAGTGAATTTTAATAATTTCGATGCCTTGCTGAAGCGTGTATCGTTCCATTTTTTAGTAATGGCGTAGTTTCTCCTGGTCAAATGTCAAAGAATAAAAGCTTCAAAAGTGACAGCTACCGAAACACCGGGTGAATAAAAATAACACCTCTTGTTGGAAACCCCTTTACATCTCGACAATGCTATAGTCCAGTCGTCTTCACTGAAAGTACTCAGTTGAGATTTACCAAAACCAACTGTACAGCGAATATTTATTAAATTATCTTTTAATTTAAATACCGAACCGGATTTACTGATATTTCTTTTTCATCGGCTTTGTTTTCATTGTGCCAAACGGCAGCCCTAATGAAACAATAATTTCATTCAGTAGCTTGTTAGCACTTTGTGTTCAAGTGATACGCACTTTGTGAAGACCGCTTCTCTGGTCTTTCGTTGTCAGTATAACAACGGGTATCTTGTATAAGTAATTAGTAGAATTATTTAAGGTCTCAGTCTCTCCGATGCCATCTCTACATCTCCGTACTCTTTGGTCTGTATCACAATCACTATCAGCATGGGGATCCCCATTCACTTTGGATTATTGTTTTGAGTCAACCCTTGCAAATTCCCCCAGTCTAAAACAAAGATAATAACAAAAATTGTTGTCAGTTGTGAAATATTTTATGCACTCTGGCATTTTTCACTCTCAGTCACTGAATTTCGTTTAGAGAAATTGCATAAAAGCTTTGTTGTGCTTAATATGAATATTCTGGCAATTATTTCGATTTAGAAACACACATACATCCACATGTGTGAGTGTAAAGTGTTTTCTAGAAGTGATTGTAGTGCATAGTTTTATGTAAGAGAGTAATTTGTTAGAATAATATTAATAGACAAAAAACAAACTGTTTACCCTTTCCCCTTTTGGAGAGGGGGGGGGGGGTGGTTGATAGTGGGTTTGTCGAAAAGTATGCAAATGCAAATTATAAATTACAAACAGAACCCAAAAAAAAAAAATCTTTTGTTGCTGTGTATCCTTGTGATATTAGAATAAAGTGTCGGTTCTATTCTGGTACTGGCACTATCACTAAACTATCATTACCGTTATTATGTGGTTGCTGGAATGCATACATGGGTTTCACCCCTCCCTGCATACACTGGGTATCCTTCCTTCTCGCCCCCCGGGCAACAATTTATTTTTGAACGAACACTTGTCTGTTTTTGAGCAGAACAAAGCCATAAATATCATAAAACGTTAGCAATTATTTTAAGATTTCGTTGTCTATTTCATTTTTTTTTTGTTAAATTGTTGTTCATTTGCAAAACATTTTTCTTTTTTCTTTTTGTGCTGTTTGTTTAGAAACTAAAGTGTTGCTGGGTGAATGGATATTTTGTTATATCTCTTTTTGTGGAATTTTAATACATTTCAGTATGAGTTTGTTTGCAATGGAATTCTAATTAAAACGTATCATTTTAAGAGAACATAATTATTTATATCAAAAAAAAAAAAATCACAAATTTAACAAATTAAAAAAAATATATGTGATTTTGAGTTAGGGATTAAGGGAAACAAAAGGATCCTAAGTAGTACCGAGATACATTAGTTTAAAAACGTGAACTTCTGGGTTGAGCTTTATGTCGGTTGTGGACGAACGAAAGCAACAGGAGCAGCCTTGGAATAAACGAATTGGCCCCTTAAATTACATCTTCACTTGCAGTTGGTCAAAATAAAAAATTCTTTGAATAACATATTTCCCCACTCCATGAAAAATGTATAAAAAAAAGGTTTGGAAAAATGGACAATTTCAGAATTGGCCATCCATATGTCATTATCGGGCTTTCTTCCGTTTAGACATCATACCGAGTATTACGATATTCCTACGATCACAGATCTTTCAAACACTTTCAAAGTAACACGATGAACATTTCACATAGAACTCGCCAATACTTCCTTTGTTATTGCAAATATATCTAATAGCTACTGGTAAGGTGTTGTTGGAACTATTAAAACGGTTTCTGAATATAAATTTCCCGCACAACACAAATTCCGTATACGATTCGACATTTCACATATAGATGGCGCCACATTAAAAAAACTGATAAGGGCTTTTAATTTATACCCACTTATTATGTTGCAGATCTGGCACATGTCCAATGTAGATTGTTAAGGTGTTATTTCAAATATACGTACAGTCGGGAGATTTTTCAAACAGAGAAACACTTTCAAATTTCCCACACGACTTTGAAATTATGAAACAATTTTTATTTAATTCCTATCGATCTGCTCTTGTCCCCCTTCCCATTCTTTCACATTTCATAATCTCTTAATAATCACAAATCCTTTTTTTTTTGTTTGTTTGTTAGGAAAACCTAAAATCAGTCTCATCTGCTGTTTGTCTTTGGCACTGCCTGTATGTGTGTGTAATCTATACAATTTACAATCACAGATCCTTAACTCAAAGCCATACAACCAATACAATTGCACATAAATGCTAAGGCAACCCACATATTGAAATACGATGCAATTATCCTTTTCCTTGAGATACATCTACAGCGTCATGGGTACATATGGCGGTGTCTGTGATTGGCCAAATAAAAAAAGGACACAAAGGAGCTAAGAAAAAAAAAACTTTTCTCCCTCCCTCCCCCAAAATGTTGCTAATTTCTTTATCTCTTACAACTTGTTGGTCAGCAAACGAAAAAAGGATGCATTGAGAAAATCCTTTTGGTGTCGTCTTTTATTTGGTCTTCCTTGTGAGAGGTTTTTTTTTGTTGCTTTTCCTGTCCAAAAAAGAAAACCCGCATATAGAAAAATATATTTAAATATACCTATTTGCGATTTTATTTCATGTTGTTTTTATGTTTGGTTCTATAGAAAACTTTAACCGATCAACTGCTGCAAATAGAGATTGAAAGGATATGAATGGTGCGTGTGAGTGTTGGGTGGTCCCAACTCAAATACTAAATGGGGGTGTTGGGTAACTCTTTTAAGGAACATGACGAACAAGCTGTAGCTCATTAGTTATGCGTGTCCACACATATCCTTTTCTTTTTGAACTTGTTTTTTTCTCTCCCTTTTTGGTCTGTAACAAGAAAACACTCCAGTTAACTTATGTTTCGAGGAGACGGGGGTCTTGGGACGAATCCAATCGTAAACCGAGGGAAATCTGTGAGTTACTGGCTTTAGTGAAATAAATGTTATAAACAAACGTTGGGCAGCGGAATGTAGGAGTAGGGAGCGAAAAAAAAAGCGAAAGAGTGAGCCGAGGACTCATGCATACCAATACAGACATTCGGAGAAAATTGCTTTGAATAAAGAACTTTGCCACAAATTTTATTCAATTGACAGTTGACCACAGAAACTGTAGCACGCACGTACTATTTGTTATTGTTGTCGAGCTATGTGCTGCGGCAGGCGACTACATGTCCCTCTGCCTCTGTGTGTCTGTCTGGTCGGTTGGTGGTCCCTCGTATATTCATCCATGTGCAAGTGTAGTAGATTGTGGCATAAGCGTATTTAACAAAGGAGGGTAATATGAAAATGGAAGTGAGACATTGTTTTTCGTTTCAAAAAAATCGAAGAGGTACTGCAAAAAATAAAAATATACTTGTCATTTATTGATTGTTAGCGGCTGCTTTTCTATTATAAGTTTGCATTAAAATAGCGCCATCTACATGTGCTACTATTTCAACAGCAAATATAATTAAAGCCGGCTCCGAATAGGTTTAGTCGAGAAGTTGTTTATGTGTTACAGATTACTCTCTTACTCGTAAGTTGCCGGCACTTTTGAGATGAAAATTACCGCTACAAAATTGTTGTTGTTCTTTATCAATTGGCGCCACCTAGATATGATACTAAATATGTTCTTGCCTCCCAGACAATGACGTTTTGTACTTGCTGCCATATCTCTTCAAATTATAAAAACTGAGCTTGTTCGAAATCGACAACACATGATATAAAAAATAAAAGCTGTGATAAAAAAAAAATTGGAAAAAATGCCCTCTATATGTTATTTTTTTCATGTCGTGCTGGATTTTGTTGACCACATCGGATACCTGTACATTAGGGTGGGGTGAAAACATGCTTTTTTTTTAATTTGAAAAAGTTAACCTCGGAAAGAGATGTAGTCTGGGGTCCTAATGAGGGGAAAAATAAAGAAAAAAAATTTAAAAATTTTTTAGGGGTCGCGCCACTCCCTCGAAATTTGGAAATTATCGCTATTTTGGCGTTGATTTTAGAAAAATCCTAAATATTAACGACTTAACTTATTCGAAATTTAAGTTTAAGCTTGTTCAGTGCCCAAACAAAAGTGTTTGAGGCAAATATGAGGATAATCGACTAATATTTGTAGCTTTGGTGGCGATTTCATTGTTCAGTCAATTTTCTGAAGAAGGGACGATTTGACTTATTTCACTTTTTGAAATTTTTGAACAATGAGAACATTTTTTTTAAATTTTTTCATGCCCTTATTTCATTGTTTACATTTATTGACATAAAACTTTTTAGGATTTTTCTAAAATCAACGCCAAAATAGCGATAATTTCCAAATTTCGAGGGAGTGGCGCGACCCCTAAAAATGTTTGTTCTTTATTTTTCCCCTCATTAGGACCCTCTCTTTCCGAGGTTAACTTTTTTTTTTTTGAATTTCACTCCACCCTACTGTACATTCAGCAGTGAGACTTATAGCGACATGATCGGCCATTGTGGTTCGGGTCTTTACTAATCATTGCACCAATAGGTTATGGTTGACATTTTCGATTTAGGTATTTGCTAACCACCTCGTCGTGCACCACTTTCAGATGTTAGGCTTAATAGGTCACAATCATGTCAATGATCATTGATTCTATTTATTGTACCCTCTATTTTGTGATTTTTGTTTCTTTGTCAAAATTATTTGTGGGTAACTATGGCTCCTGATGTGGTAGGTAGTGTGTGCGACACAGAAGAAACCGAGTTCGATACCGGGTAAGACCATCAACAAATTTTCAGTGGCTGTTTCCACCTCATAAATGTTGGCGACTTCACGAGTCAGAGAGAAATCTGTAAGCCATGTAAAACTTATCTAGAAAAGCAATAGCCGTTCGGAGCTGGCTTTAAACAGTAGGACCCGGTCAGTGAGTATAAAAAAAAATATCGTACACAGCTCACTGATTCGAGAGAAATTCCCCGTCTGTTCCTTCATGGAATGTTAAGGGAAATAAGTAAGTAAGTAACTATGGCCCCTAAAACCCCGAGAGTTATCCAGATTGTTATGCACAGCTTAATTTAGTTCCTGGAGACTCTACACTCTTAAAATAAATTAACCCAGTTTTGATTATGGCCGCTCTGGGAAACTTGTTTCCTGGCAAACACAAGGATTGTAGGCGGCAAAATTAAAATATTTATTTGGTTATTGGGGACTCAGGGCTGTTGGTTTATTATAGGCTTTCAGTAATTTGAGGTTTTCCCTTCATTACCACACCACTCCATGTCTAAAGCTGGCGTTCTGTTTTTTTTTTTGGTGTATCCTTTATATCCTGCTGTTACATGTGGATGCCACAAGCAATTGAACTAAACAAACGAACCTCTCGCACATGTACGGCACATCCATACCAACACACCACACGCACTCATGGTACAATCAACCTCCAGACTCCCTCACAGGAGTTGTTCTCCAAACCAGAGACGAAAGAAGGAAAAAAAAGACATGAACAAAAGTTTCCTTTTTATCACACATATTCTAAAAACGAAAAATCTCTAAAGAAAAACTTATTTTCACAAAGTCGTTTTAGTCGTTTTCTATGTTCTTTTTTTTCTTCTTTCTTTCTTGCGTGCCATCCCTCCAACATTTACCGACTCTGTACCAGTCGTTTCAGTTTTATATGCACAAGTAAATTGTAATTTTTTTGTTTTTGTTGCCCCCGTTTTCATTTTAAAACAGACAAGTGTTGTTTCTACTTCAGAAACAACACTGGCAAAAGAAAAAAAACTAAACTACTCAACTCATATCCTGTACCACCGCCTCCATAAACGTCGTCCTTCTAATCCGGTACATTTGAGAAAAACGGTTTCAAAGTTAAACTGTAGCCTTTTTCTGTTTTCCTTTAAGTGTATATGGTTTCCAATTATATGCGGGGGGTGGAAAATGGAGGGGGGTTGGCTATGCTGGACGAATGGCAGACAAATACCGAAAATTTGGTAACATTTATATGTTGCTTACAATATATTATTATCCTTGTATATTTTTTTTTTGTTGGTGTTGCGAGCAAAGGATATTTTGTAGTCTTTCTTGGTATTCTGAAACAAAAAAAAAATTAACTGCCAGCATAATATTTATAACTTGTCCGGGTTGTTTCATGTCGTTTGTTTCCAAACTTCTGCTTAGAGAACAAAAACGATTTTCTTTTCTTTTTGAACAACACAGAAAATTGTCGAAGGAGAAAAGTCTATCAATCCACTTTTGATCACTTTGATTTTGTTAATCGTTGTTAAGGGCCACCGCCACAAACTGGAATCGTATGTAAAATATGTTTAACTACCAGTATTTTTAAGTTTTTTTTTTCTTTTTGTAGGCTAATGATATTGTAATTCAATATGTGATAATAGTCTGTTTTGGCAGGAGCAACGGAGGGAATTCTGAAAAACGATAGACGATTCAATAAAATTTTAATATTGACAACGAGTGGCAAGCTCAAACATTTTTCTTTTGAAATGATGACTCCCTGGCGTAGGAAATGCTTTTTGTTGACCCACTTGTTCTAGATTAAGAAAAACCTCCATTTGTGAGAAAATCTGATTTTGTCAAAGTGATAAACAATGCAAATGTGAAACGATTTTAATTTAGTAAGAGAAAAGACTCTGGAGAATGCTCGACTCATTAGCGTAACTGTGAAGGTCCAAAGGTGAGAAGAAGCCTTGGCTCCCTGAAAACTTTGAATGTCGGTCAAATTGTAACTAATGGTCCGATATGGACAAATCAGTAATGTGCTTGCTAGTTGAGACCTATTACAAGTTGTTTAAAGTTTTTTGGTAATACAGGGTTTTCCAACAAGAGGTGTTGTTTTGGTATTCAAAGAAAAATTAAATTTTTTGAGATAAATGATCGGATGTTTATTTCACAATAAAGAGGAAGGTGTGGCCTTATCTTTCACGTGTCCCCAAAGGAAGAAGTCGCAAGGTGTTAAATCACAAGATCTCGGTGGCCAATTGTGATCACCTCTTCGAGAGATAACACGGCTACCATGTTTTCTAATAAAGCTTGTGGTGACTTTTTGGACAAGAATCTTCTTGACATTTTCCAACAAAATTCTGCTGTGATTGAAAATCCTTACAACTATGACAACATATTGCTTAAAAGAAAGTTGGAAGGATCTCCTTGTTTTTCTCCACCAACCAATTCTGTGGTTGCCGCTTTTTAATCTCTCTACCTCAAAAGAATTAAATTTTGTTGTGTTTCCAAACCCATTTTTTTTGATGAGTTTCCCCCCTTTCGTTTGGGGTTTCAGCATCAGTCGTATATTTCGTCAAGCCAAAAACAAAAAACTCAAAAAAAAAAAAAAAAAAAAATTAATTTTAACTTGCTCATAGTCGTCCCCTTCGCCATCGCAACGAACCGTACCCAAAACAAATTAGTCATTGGTTTGTTTTTTAAACATTTTAATAGCCATTTTGTAGACGTTAAACGTTGCCATTAGGCAGAGGCCGACTACACCGAGTACTGCCTCTCGGCTGCTGTTATTTGGGGTATTACCACTTTGCCAACGCCCGCCCTGTCGCATCACGCAAAACAATAACAAGTCCACTGCCAAAACAAAGCAAAAAAAAAAACTAGCAACATTTTGTTGGCATCATTTACCCCAACAATAGCATCGGCAGGGGGGGGGGGGGGGGGAATTAGTTTGTTGAAGGATCGCTCAACCGGCCGGGGGAATAATCGCAGTTAGGCGGAATGAATCGCTCGCAATTCGCTGCTGGAATACATATGGGCACAAGTTGTGCATATATAGAGTCATAAGTGTGTAGCTAAAGTTCATTTTGTATGTCAGTGTGTGTGGTCACCCATACATACATAGTTAATGATACCGCAGGCTCATTGTTGGTTTATGTGCCAACACATTCATTTCTAAAACTCCATATATGGATGTGTGTCTGTGTGTGTGTGTGCATGAATGTGTGAGTGATGCTGTCAGAAGGGGGGAGTGTGGTATGTATGGAGAGTATTTTCGAAATGTCTGTGTGATGGGAAGGATATCAGTTCATATGTTTTAGTAAAGCGAGGGTATGAGAACGACAAGACTTCAATCAAAGCCAGGCAAACAAAGCTTTCTCAGAATCCCAACAACTGAAAGGGGAATTCTGTCGGGTGTGTGAAGGAATTTTCGGTTGATTTTATATTACAGTAAATATTTTTTCAAAATGCTAAACCCACGAATTTATCACGAGTAATATAAGAAATCGATATCGTGCGTTTTCCAACCAGGCCGCCAATTGTCCTGAATCGATATCGACTTGAGTCGTGCGTTTTCCACCTATGATTGCCAGTTGTCTTGAATTCAAAGTTGTCGTCCGTCAAATATTAATTTCTTGTCCAAAATATCCAAGCCAGAAAATGAAATACCACTGGAAACCTATAAGAATATGTGTACAGTTTTTAGAATATCGTGCGGAGAAGTTTCCCATTGGCTGAGAATGTTGGAATATTGAGGAAAATACGTAGAGGATATGTATGTTTTTACTTGAGTTTGAATCCGGATAATAGACGTGCGATACCTAGCTACAACACCAATGCCATCAATAGTAGACTGAGTTGTTTTAGAAAGTTTCCAAGGAGCTTTTTTGATATTTGATTCCTAAAATGTTTAGGTTTTCTTTTTACCGTGGCCCAAGCTTTGTAACCGATCTGTCTGAAAATCTTATTTTAGTTACTGCACATAGAGTCCTTTGCAAATATCTAGTGTATTTTGCATTACCCTTATCCTGAACTATGATGCATCTTGGCAAAGCAATATATATTTAATGCTGGCTCTAGCCTTCTGAAAGCCTATTCGAAAGGTAATCACTAGCAGGTCTTTTCGAAAATCTTAAGTTAGCTACTAGACAGAGCGTATGCGACAAGGACTTCGAAGTAAAGCATATTTCAGATCAAATCATAGAAACGTTAACAGACGGTGTTATGTTCTTTTAAAATCCTGTTATTTTTTACTTTCGTAAATTCAGTTGGCAAATATGTTAAGTAATTTAATCAGGCGATTTCAACGTTAAAGATAATTCAGGGCAAAGTAAAGAGATTCCTCTGAAAGCATTTTTCCCTTAACATTCCATGAAGTCACAAATGGGCAACTTCTCTCAAATTAGTAAGCTGTGCACGTTATCATTTGATCGGGACCTACTATTGAATGCTGGCTGCGAACCGCTATTGCTTTTCTAGCAAAGTTTTACATGGCTTACAGATTACGTAAAGTCGACAGCATTTACGATGTGAAATCAGTCTATTTCACATGCCTCAACTGATCATAAAATCTTAATTTAGTTAGATGACTATGAGTACTTTGCAAATATTATATGATATTCGCAGTAATGCTCTCAAAATAAAATTACTCTCTGGGCAAAACAAGAAATTGTGGTTTTCATTTCAAAACCTCAGCTCGACCTAATAGATCTTTTCGAAAATCTTAAGTTATTTACTACACTGGGAGTAGTTTTCAAATGTCAAATCGAGTTTTTTATTCTTTTTTCAGAGTAAAAGATATTTCTTGGCAAAGTTACAAAGTGGCTTCGAGGTAGCGACGAGTTTGAAGGTTTATCCTTAGATAAAAAAAACAGACACATCTTTAGGAACAATTTAATTTAGCAGCAAGAAAGTGAATACTTTGCAAATAATAACTTAAATTTTCTATACGAATTTCCAAGTTAAATATATTTTGTAGCAAAATAAATGACTCTGGCTTAGCGACAATTTTGAAGGTCTATCCTTAGATGGAAAAAAGCGTACAGATCTTTACGAATAACTTAATTTAGTTACAAGACAGTGAGTACTTTGCAAATAACGAATAGACTTTTCTATATGACTTTCACGGTAAAAGATATTTCTTGGCAAAACAAATACATAATTGTATTTAAAAGGTCTGACCCAAAGGAAAGTCCACACATAAAGGTTTGCAAATGTTAATTGAGTTACTGGAATAGAAGTAGAATGGAAACTTATGAATTTACTTACAGATCGGTACGAAAATTGCAAATTAGGTAAACAAAAATTGCAAGAGGTTTTTCGAAATCCCAGCTGCTGCGACTCTAACTTTTTAATCTGCCCCTTTTTTGTGAATTTCCTCAACGCTCACACCTACAAGTGCGTTCATTTTACATGTGTGAATTTTTGAAACTCAATTCTTTCTCAAGGGGGGGTTTTTTTTCGTCAAAAACAACAACTGTTACGATTACGTCGTTTCCTTTTGCTGCCTGTCTGCCTGTCTGATGTTGTTTAGTTTTATGCCATTAACTGGCATCATAATAATAAATTCAAGTCGGAAACCAACATAAACACAGGCACACATATACACGTGAAGGACCAAACTGCTGGCACTAACATACTTGTGGTGGGGAAATATTAATAAAAATGTTTAGTTTTCATTTTGCTGTTAAACCGGCAAAAACAATGGGAAATCACTTTTTGTTGTGTCTATTGAAAACCAATGAGGGGGCGAGGGTTGGAGTCTGCCATATCATCTCTACGTTTAATAAGAGACCACACCACTCAAGCCCCATTCCACCCTCACCACCACCACCAACTAACAGGGCATTCGCAAGCCCTTGTTACCGTTGCAAACCTCAAAGAATGGCTGCCAAAGGATGACTATCAGCGCCAGAGCAGCATTATTGCCATCATCGTCGTCGTCGCCGTCGCCGCCGTCATTGCCATCATCATCATCAGCATCATTACCGCCATAACGTTTATGAATTTAATTAATTTTCGTGGTTAGATCGTATGTAACGGAACGGGGAGATACAGGGAAAAAAAAATCGCTATAATGTTTTAATTTTTTTTTTATCTCACTTCCTTCTCTACGAAAGGACCATACAAATTACGTGATAATATGTTGGCAAATAATTAAAGTAAAATAATGTTTAAAGGCGAGAGGAGTGAAAGAAATTGGTTTTAATAACTCACTTGGCGAAATGTTGTTCTCCTGGGAAGACTTTTTTTTTATCAAAATGGATTTAAGCATTTTCAGTTTCAATTTCCATAATTTTGTTCATTTTAATCCTTGAAATTTGTGGCCATACCATCCCCATCTGGTTTTTTCTACTTCACTTTTTGTTATTTCAATTTGTGTGTTTTCATTAATTTTTATTTGTGGCCACAAAATGTTGCAGTTGCAGTTGTTTTTTTCCTTCCATGTTGTTGTTGTTTGTTATCCTTTGGGCCATAGACTGGTCTCTTACTGCTCTTTTTCCAGCCGCATTTTAGTGGTTTGCTAAGTGTCATTTTTGTTGTTGGCACTCTTAAACAAGTGTTGTCAGTTTTATGCTTAGTAAGGACTAAAAACCAAAAATCTTGTTCTGAAACAAAAAGTAGAAAAAAAAAACACAACACAAGAGTAAATAAATTAAATTATTGGTATGAGTGTTTAAAATGTTTCCCAAAAATGTATTTAAAACAAAAAAATATTTTGAGAATTTTAGTGCATGCTTTTAGGCATTTTATGTGACACATAAACACATTGAGTAGTCTTCGTGCCGAACATTTCATACCAAACAAATAAGCAGATGGGAGCTTAAGGAATATTCTCAATAAATATGTTGAAGTCTTTACGGGAACCTGTTTTGTTGACACAAAAGACAAGGAAGTCGGAGAATGGGTGGTCGCCAAAAAAAAAAAATGGAAACGACACCAACAACAATGGAGTTAGAAGTTTTATTTTTTCCTCAACCAATCATCGCTTGCATATACGTATTTCCCTTAACATTCCAATAGAGACCACATGCGAAACGTCTCTCTAATCTTTGAGTGGTGCACTAAATAATTTGGAAACAATATTTTCTACAGCGGAAAAGAAAAGCCTTCTTGGAATGCTGGATTAGTCTACACTCAGATACCAAAGTATGGACTATCGCTCTGGCTTTCAGAGTAAAGAAGGCCTTGAAGAATGCTTTGGTGGGAGGCCTTATAGTTAGAATAAGGTTTGAATTTGAGAAGGACCTTATAGAAATTAGTTTGTAGGCATATATTTGCCAAATTTCCCACAGGATCTTCTCAAGGCATAGAGTTCATCTGTCTGTTTGCTAATGAAATATCGCAGTTCTCACTATTGAAAGACCATTTATTAGCCAAAACTAACAGACATGGCAGTGTTGCATCCCCTAAAATATATTTTTTTTTCTGAGACCAAACTTTAGAATGAAAATCAAACTGAATGTTGATATTTCCTATTGGGGTTTTAAGTAGTATGATTGGTCAGTTCTTGTGTGTGTCAAACACAAAAATGTCCGGTTTGCCCTACTACAGGGTCCGCCAAATAATTTTTTTTTTTTTTTTGAAAATTCTAAAAAAACTACTGGATATTTTCTCAAATTTTTTTTTTTTATTTTAAAGTACAATCCTTCGGTTTAATGGAAATGGAAAACAATTTCGATAACGAAAATAACGAAAACAAAATAAGCACTAGTTGAAAAAAAAAAACGTTACATGGCAGACCCTTTATCACGCATAAACCGCACAACGCTGGCAAATGAGTTTATTATTATTTTTTTTGCCAAAAAAGGTCTTATTTTTGGCTAAAAAAAAAATGCCGTATTTCGTCCGACGACCAGTCAGACCCTGTTTTCAAAGACGATGATGACCGCAACGTTACGGCTCTATGAAAAATACCCCAAATGAAAAATGCCCAAAACAAACGAAGTATGTCAGAAAGAAGAATTCCTCAAATTAAATGAAATATGAAAATTTTCCCAAAAATTTTGAAAAATCCCCCAACAAATTTATAAAAAATTCCCCACTGCAACATCCTCCAAATATTATGACAAATACCCCAAAAAAACAACAATCTCCCCAAATTTGGGGTAATTTTTCAAATTTCACCTCAACCTAAAATGTGAAAAAACCCCAAATAAAAATGAAAATCAACCCCAAACAAAAGTAAAAAATTAAATATTCCCAAAAAAACTATTAGATTTTTTTTGGTGAATTCTTCATTCTTTTTTGTAGCGTTTGTCCTAGAGCTGATGGTTCAAGAGAACGGTGCCGCATGCGACACTGCACGCAATAACATAAACCAATTAAGAGACGAGTTTAGTGGGCAAACAATCTTACGTTTTGGCACTGTCAATTGGTCGCCTCATTCTAGAGCGACCACCTAAGCGCCATTGTTACCTTGGCAGACAACATTACACAAAAAAGGTGGGCTTTTAGAATGCAACACCTGAAGCATTGCTGTGGCCAACATTGCAATAATCTTTAATGTGTTAAAAGGTAAATGACAGGTTTTGAATCGTATCCAACAGATTGATCATGGGGCTACTTCTAATTCAACCAGCATGTCATTTCTATTAAAAACGACTTTTGTTGTCACATATTCCAGTTATAGGCAAATGCTAACTTTCATAATTTCGGAAATAATCGCGAAAAATTCCATGTTTTTAAAGATAATTTTGTGAGCTATAGATGTCGTCAACATGATATCCTTCAAATATGGTTTCTTTTCTTTGATGGGATGCCAGCTAGTCGGAAATATATTTAAAAAAGTTATGGTTTTTTTATGATTTTTTTTCTGTGCCATTAAAAAACGATTTCTTTTTTGACAAAAATAATTTTTTACTCGCATAAAAATCATGTTCTGAATATTTTTAGCTGACATAATTAACTTTAAGTTGGTCTAGTCTAGGCCGATAGCCTTTGTTGCTAGTGCCCTTATATTTTTAGTTTAATGTAATAAATATATAAATAAAAATTTGGTAGTCTACTTTCATTATATTCAAAATAAAAAAAGTAAACAAAAAAATTTTTTTTTAAAAAAAAAACACTATAATTTCCAGGCCAAAATAATTGTGAAATTATGAAAATATCGTATGGAATTTTTTTGATTCATCTTTAGTTTTTTTGGGCATTTTTTGGGGTGTTTTTTTTAGAAAGCCATGGAAAAATTCTAGAAATCTCTGGGATATTTTTTGTTGGAATTTTTTTTTACTAAACATTTAATAAACTCAGCGACGATAAACTGCATTAACCAATTGTTATCACCCCAAGCCAATCACACAAAATGTTTATGTTGTTATCGTAATACAATCAGCCGTTGTGTTTCAAATATTTGAGAAATCGCAAAAGCGCGATTTACAAATTACGAACGACATAAACGAATAATATTTCGCTGGCGTTCCCTCACGGTTATTTTGGTCAAATACGAATTTTCCGTTAAATTGTTGTTGTAATAAAATTTGATATTCGATATGGAGGTAAACGAAATACAATTCCTTTCTTTTTTTGTTTTCTGTTTTATTGATATGGGACAATTCAGCTAAATAGAACAGACAGGATGAGAATCATACGTATAACAGAAATCGTATATGTGTACATTAGAGTGGGTGGTGGAAAAGGGAGAATTTGGGAGAGCATTGTAATGAACAAAATTATGACTTATTTATTTTTTATTTTGGGGTTATTTGATCTTGACCCACTTCAATATGCATAAAAAAATTGTCTCTTGTCCACCTCGATCCTAAACTCTGGTAACACCTATCTCAGACTAGAATTGACATATTTAGCTCTTATATTTATATTTTTATACGAATTGTTTTCCTTTGTACCCCCTTGACCCTCTTTAACGTGCAAATACAAATCTCCTTATTTACTTATCTCTTTCTTTCTCGCACTTGAACTCAAATAGTTGTCTCAGAGGTTAATATTTCTAACAAAAGTCACCCTTTAATTTTGTTTTCCTTTTTTTGTCATTCAACATGACCCACTCCACGGTGCGAATAAAAATTTCCTATTTTCCAACAAGATCTTACCCTTCCCTATTTCTTGAAATAAAATATTTGGCTCAGAGTTTAATATTTTTAAAAAAGGTGACTTTTAAAATTGTTTTCCTTTTTGTGTCCTTCAACATGACCCACTGTGCGAATACAAATTTCCTATTTTCCAACAAGATCTTACCCTGCCCTCTTTCTTGGAATAAAATATTTGGCTAAGAGGTTAATATTTCTAAAAAAAGGGTGACTTTTAAAATTGTTTTCCTTTTTGTGTCCTTCAACATGACCCACTGTGCGAATACAAATTTCCTATTTTCCAACAAGATCTTACCCTGCCCTCTTTCTTGGAATAAAATATTTGGCTCAGAGTTTAATATTTTTAAAAAAGGTGACTTTTAAAATTGTTTTCCTTTTTATGTCCTTGAACATGACCCACTAAAATGTCCAAATAAAAATTTCCTATTTTCCAACATGATCTCTCTCTTGAATCAAAATATTTGGCTCAGATTTTAATATTCTTCAAAGAAGTGACTTTTAAAATTGTTTTTCTTTGCATCCCCTTGAACATGAGCCACTCCAATGTGCATGTTCATGAATACCAAATAAATACAAACAAACAGAATCAAGTGGCAGTTTTTTTTTTGTTATTTTCACTGACCAAACAAATTTGCGTCATTTTTTGGACACTTTTCGTTTTTGTTCTGGTCAACACAGCAACACAACGTGGACAGCAGCAGCGTCAGCGTCCGGCCGCCAGCAACAGCAATTATTGTGACAAACCTAACATATCAACTCTTGAATTGGATGCAACCGTTTTTATATACAAATAAACCGAGTGGACGTGGACATTTATACACTGCAACACATGAATGTGTGCGTGTGTGTGAACACTCGCCTGTACTCATACCGATACGCAGAGATATTACAAACTATAGCATTTAACATTACAAGTTGACAAGTTATTGTTGTTGGGCCATAGCAGCGATAATAGTCAACAACAGCAACAAAAACCAAAACAAAAAGAGCCGGTCTTTTTTGTTGCTCTATATCGCTCTCTGTCTCTGTCTCTATTGGTATATGTCAGTATGTTGTCATTGTATGTGTGTAAGGTCCCCTGAGGCAATGCGCCCAAATAAAAAAAAATATTGTGTTTCTATACAAATAGTCTTTTTTTCTCTGTGTGCTTCTCTCTCTCTCTCCCTCTTTACATGTGTGCGGTGTATGTCCTTTTATTTTTGTTGACCTTCTTTGTAGTGCTAGGTGGTGTGTGTGTATTTTTTTAGTTATTATAGTATTTCGTCTTTTTGTAGCTTTCAACCCAGCCAGTCGGTCAGCCAGGAAGTCCAGCCAGTCCAACAACTCTAACAAATGTTTAATGTCACTTTATGTCAATGTCAATGAGACTGAACTGTCAAAAGTGAGTAGAGCCGAGTAGACAGCAGTAAGTCGCTGTAGAGTCGGCAGCAAACAAAAAAACTCAAATTGAAAACATTTACAACAACAAAAATGTATTACATTTGAAATTTATGTGCAATTTTAAGTGGTAATTTTAAAGTGTTAAATGTCAGCCTAAAGGTATGCAATGCTTGTTAAAGTATAGCATTCCCTCTGTCTAGGCAATATAATTTAACGCGCTTACACAAATTTACGAGTGGGATAAGGTTTTTATAGTTTCGTCGATTCGAATTGTCATTTCATTTGTATGAATGTGAAATGTGGAAATTCTATTAAATACATACATTCCCCTAGGCACAAAAAATGGGCAACGTCTGTCCTTACAAAGAGGTGAGTGCGATGTAAACGTGAACGATCACGGCTCCTTATATCTGCGGAACACAGGGGAAGATTGGATATTTTCGGGTGTTTCTAATTGACAGTAAATTTTTCAGAGTTCCAGTGCTAGTCCTTGTCGAGGTTATGTTTTCCAATAAGCAATTCCAACCGATTACAGTGAAGTTTAACAGAGGTCATTCCTTCATTGTTGGCTCCTTAGCGCAATGCGAGCGAAGCTGTGTGGTCTAGTTATGTTCGTGAAATGGATTTACTCTTTCGAAAAAGCATCAGTACATTGAATATTTTCAAATGATTTTTTTTATTAAACAATCTCTCAACTGACTCAGTATTGAACGCACTTTTATTCTGTGCATGTTAATCGAAAATTTTTTCACATCATTGTAATGGAAAAGATCACTCTTTGTAGAAAAATAGCTAAAATATCAATTAAATTCTATAATTCTCTGAATTTATCGAATATTAACTAAATACAGTGTTCTTAGGCTCATAATCGAAAATGAAAACTCAAAAATACATCGAAATGCCGATTTTCTTCAAAGACTATCAAGAGCACAGGCTAAAGGAAATCGGTTACACTTTTAAATTATTTGCTTTGGGGTTTGAGATATTATCGCTGGCGAAATTAGGAATTCCGATGGGATCTTTGCGCAAAAGGAATTTTTTTTCGGTTTGAAGAACAAATAACCAACATTTGACCAATGACGACAGACGATTTCTTTCTGTGATACAAAATGGAAGAATGAAACAGTGAGAGAAATTAAGCCCAGACTTTCTGCAGTGGCTTGGCGAGTTTTTACGAATAATGTCTCAAAACTGTGAGTTTTCAGTAGAAGATAATCAAAAACCCCAAACCTATTGGTACAGGACACTACCAAGACAGTACTCATGTGAAATGTTTACTATAAATTATATTTGACGTGAATTGAATGATTTGGAGAACCGTCGGTTACACACTTTGCTCCCTTACAGCTTCGCTCCTCTTGGTTCAAAGAAGAAGAAGAAGGAAAATTCCATTTGGAATTGTCAGAATAATTTTCAATAAGCAAAAATCCTAATTCCCCCTATGAGTGTGTGTCTATTTTTTTAATAAGTCCACTCGATAGCTGACATACAAGTAAATATTATTAGAAACTTAGAATTTGTCCACATAAGGTGCAAAATGCGCAATTTACAGATTTCAAAAATTTGTAAAACCCTCAAAGTTCTTGCAAAAATCGCCAAAATGTTACAAAACGCTATTATTTTCGGAATTATGGAAGTTATTAGTTCTCGATGTATAGCGGCAAATTGGTGCTCGGCTAGAACAAAAACAGTTTTCAGATTTTGAAGTTTTGGAATTTTCGCAAAGTTATAGCAATTTTTTTTAACTCCGAGAAGTATGCAATGGTTTATTTAAAGAAGTATTGGTTTTAGTGCAATAATATAGGTGAGCCCTAGACGAGTGAGCCCTAAATTAAAAATTGTTTTTGTTTCATTTATTATAAAAGTTACATTACAATTCTACCACTGGAGTTTTTTTTTGGGTTCAGGAGAGAACAATCAATTTCACTTTTAAAAAATTTCTTGTTTTCGATTTTTTATATTGAAAAAAGTTGCACATGGAAATTGGGCGATTTTCTCAGAACTGGAATTTTGGGGATTTTTTTTTTCGTAAATGGCCGAGTTGTCTTTCTGTTGTCTAATATTATAGATTTTGAAAACGAAATGCCAAAATGGAAATTTATCGTAAACGGCAACTTTTAATTATTCAAAAAAAACAAAGTGTGGGTTTTGACACTTTTTTCCAGCACAACTTTTTTATGAATGTCAAAAGTGACGGTGGCACAGTCCTGGACATCATGTACGCACCTAGCTTAACTCACCACATTTTAAACTTTTATCTCAAAATCTGGCATACGATATTCAGTAGCGATGACAAAATGTTGTACTACTTCAAACAGAAATTTGTTTCTAAATTAAACAAAAAATTTACTGGACATGTAAGTACGATTTATTAATGTAATAGAGCGATGGAGCTCTGCAAACCGTATCTGTTATCCCCATTTTCATACTACATATTTGATAAGTAAAGGACCACAGTAGTTCAGTACAGATTTAATTAATATTTAAATGGATTTTCATAGATTGTTTGAAATGCAATATGAATTTGAAATAAAATGAAGTGAAAAAGGGGGGAAAACTGCAAATTAACATTTAATTGCATATAGTTTGGCAATAAAAAGATTCTGTGTGGTCTAGGGGGAAACATGTTGCCCAGATAAAAAAACGGTACCTTTTGAAACTAAAATGGAATTTCGTATCACAAGTTCACACAAAAAGCCTTGTAAATTAGCTTTACGAAATAATGTGACAGGTACTATACTTGGGTGTTAAATAAACAAACTAATTTACAAGGGGAATCTCATCCGTTCGTTGTCAAATGGCCGGTACTATAGAGACAATTAGTTCTTCAGCCGGACTGTTCGTATGTGGAATAATCTTCCAGCAAGTGGTTTTCCTGCCTGAAATGACATTATCAAATTCAATGTGAACGTCAACAAACACTACTCCCTCTTTCCTCCTTACAATACCATCATTTCATATTGAGGCACATTCGTTTATAGATTGTAAAAATTTGGAGGTTAGAGGGTTAAATATTTTGATGAAGTACCTCCATAAGCTTTATTGTACTAAGCAAATGTCAGATTTTAGGCGCTCCATAAAAAATTCCCCAAATAAAAAGTGCCCCCAGAAAAATGAAGAATTACCCAAAATAAAAGAAAATTTTCTCAAAAAAAACTAAAAATGTCCCAAACAAATTATAAAAAATTGCCTAATGTAAAGTCCCCCAAACATTGTGAAAAATATCCCAAAAAGACAACAATAGATTTTCGTACATTGGAGAAAGTGTATTTTGTAACAAAACTGTGAAGAATCGCAGCAAATTTGGGGCGATTTTTCATTATGCAATATCAGCATAACCTAAAATGCGAAAAAAAACCAAACAAAAGTGAAAAATTCATATTTATTTTGTTTTTATAATATGTTATCTTTGGAGAATTTTTGTTTTTTTTTTGAGGAACTTTTCAAAGCAATTGTGCATCATATATTTTGCTTTTATAATGTGTAGGGGTTACGACCAACAAAAAGGTAAAAAATCACAATGTAACATTTTGGGCCGATATATAATTTTTGAGTTGTGGACATTTTGCAAATGTGATAATTACGGTCGTAACCTCAGCACATTATAAAAACCAAATCGCGATATATGATTGAAATTTGTTTTTGAAAATATCCTCCCAAAAAACAAACGAAAAATTCTCCAAAGAAAACAGAGTATACAAACAAAATAAATATGAATTTTTCACTTTTTGGGGATTTTTTCATTGTTAAATTAAAAATGCCCAAAAACAAAAAATTAAATATTACTTAAAAATTATGAAAAACACCCCATTTTTTTTTTTGGAATTTTTCATATTTTATTTTTGTATGAGATTTTTTCTTTGGGAATTTTTTATTATGAACATTTTTTTTTTTGGGAATTCTATTTTTTTTTTTTTTTTTTGGGACATTTTCCCGATTTTAGGTTCCCTAACTGGTCGAATTCTTTAGAATCTGTTACTTACAAAAAATATAAAAAAAAATTGTTTTACTCAAAAAAAAAATTATTTGTGGCCAAACAATGAATCCTATCCGAATGGTGTTTTACATGGCTAAGAGACAACTCTTGTACTCGTACAGCCAGTGGCATTTAGGAGGATACCAACCTGGATAGACAACCACCCACACACCGGCCGCTCAAAAATTGTATTGTGTGAACCAGAAATTATATTTTACTAAATACTTTTAATTGCCAGAAATCTGGGGTTTTAAATATGAAAAATATTCCTTGAATTTAAATCGATTGCCAATAACTTATAAAACAAAAAGTAAACTCCAATTTTCCTTATGAAACCTTTACACACACAAAACCTCTGCCTTTGCAATAATCGAATTTTCACATAAAACATATTTTCTTTTCTTTTTTGCTGCCCTTTAAAATGATCTATAAATTCTAGAAATAATAATTTGTCCCCCCCCCGCCCCCATCGCCACAAATGTGCGCCGTGATTTATTAACATGGCCATGCGGTGACCTCTAACCGACAGTGTATGCCGGCAGCCAGCACCCACCACCAAACAACAACAAATGTCCACAATTGAATTTTCATGATTTGCCATAATTCAATTGGCATAAAGTGGGAGATTATACGCGTACACTCAATATTAGAGTAGAGGCTTTTTCATTTATTTTCCCGTTAAATGTATACGGCGACGCGGGCGCGGTCCATATTATTCTATTTGACATTCATTAGAGGCTTTCGGGGGCAGATGTGTAAACCAGAACAGCCAACCAAATGCTTTAAATGGGGATTTTCCCGGTATTACGAGTGTGAACATTTTGGTTCGGTTTTGCTTGAAAATAGACAAATAGTCACAACAACTGTGTCGCTTTGAGTCCGTGCTAATGATTGTGTGGTTTTGAAATATTTTTACATTTATTCTATTGCCAGTCAATGCCAAAAACATAGCAAATAAATCGGAGTGTATATTTCCAGCCCATTCTTCACGGGTTTGTACTCTATGCGCAAAGAAAATGTAAATGAAATCTGCTCTCAGGTTGAATGAAGTTCATGTCGGATGATCGATTTGTGTGGGCAACGGGTGGGCCGATTTAAAGCATACGCCATATATTACACAAGAGATTTTGATAGAAATCAAATTAATTTCGTTATGCCCTTCTCGAGCGCCATTTTGTTTGAAACTCTTTTTTTTATGAAATTCGATATCCCAAAATATATCGATATCTAAATTCCAAAATATTAAAAATTCAAAATTTATATTTACAAAGCTACAGCTTTGAAAAAAATAAACTATGAATTTTAACTTTAATCTTATAGAAATTATTAGTTATTTAATTATTTCCCTTAAAATTCCACGAAGGAACAGAACTTCTCTCAAATGTCCCACTGAGTTGTGTACGATACAATTTGTATACATTTACCGTAACCTACTGTGTCTCTTACTTAAAAGTCACCGGAATTTACAAGGCTAGTAAATGTTTTTGATGCTCTTATCAGGATACGAACCGGGGTTTACTGTGTGGTAGTCGTACACACTACCTATCAATAGCACCAAATCTTCTGACAAGCGCGAGTTTCCTTTTGCCCGATGGATGGCTAAACATTTCTTTAAGGTTAAATTAATTAGTTTATATTTGATTATTAAGGAGAGATGGAACTGGAACTCTTTTAACCAAGGAAGAGTTAACATACATTAAAATTGTGACATATATTAAAATTGTGGGAACTGATTATAAGAAAATCAAAGTATTCTACGAATTTGTAGGATGGTATTGACTAATTAAAAAAAAAATCATTAATGGAACAACCCTTGTCGACATCCACCTAATAACAATTTCATAAACCTATGATTTTTTGAAGTATGAACTTTTCTAAGTCAATGATCACCAAGTGCCTATGAAAACCATTTGAATTCACAAAATATTCAATATGTCCCTGTTGTATAAATAAGATGACAATACCCTACTGATACAGCGGCCTCACCTCCGAAACGCCGCAGAAGAATCCGATGATAATCCTCTATAGATACAGCGGCCTCACCTCCTAAATGCCGTCGCATTTATCTATTTAGAAGAATCAGAGGACAATCCTCTACTGATACAGCGGCCTCACCTCCTAAATGCCGCCGCATTTGTCTAGTTAGAAGATTTCTCTAAAACCAAAGTTCATGGATTTGTAAAAATGTCCACGTCTGTATTTCATTGGATGTGTTGAAAGAAACATTTGTTGATTTTAAAAAAACTCACTCATTATTACACGATTTTCAAAATTTTGAAGAAGTTTTAAGTAGTTACAAAAATATTATCTTTTTAGTTGTGGGCTCTATAGGTCTAAGTCTGGTGAGTTCACATGAAAACCCAGTTAATCCGCTAAATATTTAATTATGGATATATTCTATAAATTCCATCAGATGACAATTCTCTTCAAGTGCTGATGCTTCACCTTCCATAGATTTCTAGAATTTTTAAATTTTTTTTCGCTCGTTCAGTTTACTGGATGTACGTAAAATCAGTGAGCTGTGCTTTTTTATATATAAGGCGGCCGTTAGTAGAGTGTTACATGGTCTAAAAAATGTTTAGTTTTTTAAAAGGCTACGCGTAGAGTTCACGCGGGCAGGACGGCGGCAAAAGGCTATTGGCTTTTCCAGAGAAGTTATGCATGGTTTAGACAAATGGTTAATGTTCCTAAAAATCTTGAGGTTTCTAGCAGAATCTGAACCCTATGCGTCCAGAACGGCCGCTTAAGGGTATTGACTTTTCCAGAGATGATTTAGAAAAATTGTTAATATTCCTAACAGAATACGAACATCTCCGACTACTTTTGTTTAAAAGAAACTTTTCGTTCATTTAAACATTTGAAGGAGTTAAAAACACAAAACGAACAAAAGAAAAATGGTACCTCCTACAAGTATGCAATGTTTAAATATGGTACATGGCATGTCTGACTGCCCATAAGTATGCAATATTTCATAATATTTGAATACGTAACTGCTTATGCTAAAGAAATGAAAAATTCCTCGCGGTCTTTTTCAGTTTTGCTTTTTTTTTGAGACATTCTGTCTTAGGAAGCACAGGGTACACTTTCCTCCAAACGTCTCTCATACCGTTTTTTCCATAACGCCAACTTAATCTTCTGAAATCGTCTTTTTAGTAGACACTAATTGTATGCAGCGAAAGTGTTTGTTATCTAAATGCTTTATGATTTGTTTTTTTAAGCCTACATTTTGCGAAGTAGCAAAAGGAGTTGTTGAACATATTGGCAGCGCTGAAATATATAACATTTCCTCGGATTTACGTACGCCTAATTAATGCACAATAAAACTTGCACAACATCATATCCTAATTTGCTATTTCAAAATTTCATTTCTTTTGTAAACAAAATCTGTTTTAGGTTCTAATTAACGAAATTATTATCTGTTGAATTTGAAATTTTTTTGGGTTTAAAAACCTTTGTTATTGTTCTATAAAATTTGATTTTGCTTTATTGAAATGAAATTTGTATTTTCCCACGAAATATGTTAATGAAAAATGTGAATGTTGATGTTTTTAAAAAATCGTATATGTTTCGTTTTGAAAAATTAAATCATTATGATGGTTACACTCTTAATTAGACGACCATGTCAGAACTCAAATTCTATTGTCAGAATCTTTTTCAATTCTATACTAAACTTTTTGAATAAAAACCAAAATAAGCTAATTTCTTTTGTTTAAAACAAAAAGTTTGCTTATTTTGTTTTCTCATTAAAGCTCCCCCCAAAAAATAGGCAACACATTTAACAAGCAATAGATAAAATTGCACTTACACAGTTTCTCGACTCCTTTGTTTTTATCACCACAACATATTTCACATTTTTCTGCTTGCACTGTTTGTTTGTTCTGTCCTCTTTACAGTCTTTCGTTTTTACCGCTGAATTTCTTACGCACTCTTCATCACTTTTACGTATTTTTTGGTCACTTTACATTTTGTTTTAGCAACATTTTTTTTTTTTTGGAAAATATTTCGCCGTCACTTTAGCACGGATGAGTTCATCACTCGTTGCTGTACGAGCTGTTACTGACGATGATGATGATGGTCAAAGTCAATGTTACTGGCATTTGCTTGTGTTGTTGGCTTCGCTCCTGCCGTTTTTGTTCGTTTCGTTTCGCTACACACTTCCGGAATGACACCAAATGCCAGAACACGTGAAAATGTTTTGTGTCTTTGGGGTGCTATGCCCATTGTTGGGCTGCAGTTTTGTGTTGTATTCGGCTTTCCGATTTTTAGTGTTTGCCGTAACAGTGAGAAATAGGAAAAGGTTTTTCGTCGGAATGTTCGTTGTAGCGGTAAGAGGTGATTTTTGTGATTGGTGGTAGAATTCCTGGATATGGTGGTGGGTAAGGTATGGAAAAAAAGAGAAGTTCTGACTTCAGGGATCTCTTCAAAAATCTAGACTCTTTGATTTACCTGATGTTGAACATTTTTTCTTTAACATAACACTCTCTTTATATACTCAGGAAATCCACATTACATTTCGCGCCTTTTTATGAACTTGTCTTATTAACAGTATTTGTTTAACACTGTTATGTTGAGGGTATTCAATGTTAAATGACTTTAACATGATTGTGTTTAATACTGTTACTAACAATGTTAAACGTTTACATTGAAACATTTAACAATTGTATTTCTTTTTATTTTGTGTGTGTTGTTGTCCTTAAATATAGCTCTGTTAATATTCCTGACCTAACATTTTGTACTTAACGTTGTCTCAGACTACAGTGAGAACCTACCATTACATAGTTTCAGTTTATTGAGTTTTCGTTGTATCTGGGAAACATTTCTAGTTTTTATCACACAAAATGTTTTCTTTAAGAAGCTGAATTGTTTCCATGATTTATAGAACAATTGAACTGCATTCGATTATCCTCTTGTCTGTAAGTTGAGTTCTGTTAATAGTCTAACATTTTGTGTTTAACATGATTAGAAATTATTTCTGGTTGCAGAGTTTTCAGTGGTTTAACATTTGTACATTCATAAAAAGTCAACACCGCTTTACAAGCCTTTGTTAAGAAAAATGTATGAAAATTTAAAAACAATTTTCACACATTTTTCTAATCAATTTTTATTAGCGGAAACAATGTTTTTTTTTTATTAAATAAGTCTTGTTTTTTGCAGTTTTCGTATTCCCGCCAATTTAACATTATTAATATTTGCTGCTATGTTCACATTTCCACCTAACATTGTCTCAGACTACAGAGCTTATTCGAACATGACTTAGTATGTTTAACATTACTTCTTATTCCAGAATTTTCAACTGATTTGCACTCATGTTATAAATTGTATAACAGTTTAAGCATTTGAGTAATTTTAAATCATATGTTAACACGTATCTGTGTGAGGCTTTTAAATATTTCAACAGCATAAAAGTATGCAATGACCTAAAAGCCTGCAAGTATGCTGTGCAAGTTACAAACAGAGATATGGACAGAATGTTAAGATGAATTTTACAATTTTACATTCTCAGAAGATTGCTTGGTTCAGCATGTTTTGGAAACGCCACGAAATCAGTTTTTACAAAATTCCAGAATAAACGGAATGTAAGAGGATATAAACTAGAATTTGGAAGTGGTATGAACTTAGGCAATTTACAGGGGATCTTGGGCACAAGCGAGTTAAATATATAATAACTACAAAAAAAAAATGGTTTCGTTGGGATTGTCAAACAATAAATCATCATCGTTGATAGTTTTGCAAAATCGAAATCTGCAAATTAAAATTGAATTATCTATAAAAAAAATATATTGCAATTTTTTGGAATATATTCAAATTGTCGGAAAACTTTAATTCTGCAAGGACTTAGCGGTTAGAAGGCGGTGGCTGCCGTAGTAGACTCACTTAGTTCATTGAGAACTAAAAAAAATCCTTTCGTACAATTCCATGTTGGCAAATGTTGTCTCCTTAATGATACGTTCATATCTGACGAGTTTAGCGTTTCCTACAAAATGTACACGTTTTCTTTAGAACTTTAAGTCGATCAGAATTTCCATTACTCGAATTTTAGAAAATTAATTAATTAAATTAATCACAATTATCCACGCTTGCTCGAGGATTTCAAGTCTTCAAATTCCTCCTATTCATTTCAAGTCTAATTCTGTTTAAGTCTAATTCTGTTTGTTTAATTATGGAAAACTTCACTTCTTGCATGATCCATGTTTTCTGCGAATGTCAAGTGTGTCAGAATCTTTGCATTCTAGAGAATTTTGTAGTCTAACATAGCCGATGATATACAGAGAATTTCAAGCTAAAAGTTTTCTGGAGATTTTCAAACTTAAAATAATCAGGTTTTTTTTTTAGAGAATTTCAAGTCTTACAGAATCTTGGAGTTCTAGAGAATCTCACCCATACAATAATCGACGTTTCTAGAGAATTTTCAGTCCGACAGAATCTTCGAATTCTAGAAAATTTCAAATCTTAAAAATTATCGCCGTTTCTAGAGAATTTCAAGTCCTTCAGAATCTTGAGTATTTCAGAGAGAATTTCTTAACTTATCTTCATAACAAATATTTAGGCCTTCATAAAGTCTCCCCCCCGTATTCATAAAAATGTAAAAAAAAATCTTTGTTAAGAACAATTTGTGAGAATTGTTTATGTATTTTCATAAATTTTTCTCAAATTTTAATGAATACGGCGGTAAAACATTATTTGGTTTAACATTATTCATGAACATCCATTCCATCTGTTATTAACATATTTCTGTGGGCGCAATGTCTTAAAATAAAGTTCTGTTAATTAATGTTAACAGGACAGACGACATAACATTAACTGACACTTACTCTGTATTTTCCCTTAACATTCCATGAAGGAGCAGACGGGAACTTCTGTCTAATCGGTGAGCCTTGTGTAGTCACTAACACAGGTAATGTTAGCTGTTAGCACTGTGAGCAGAGCCATGCTTTAGCTACAACGTCTATGTAAAATAATTTTATTGCTAACAGAATCTTCGTTTTAAGAAATTTAAATATACATTTCCTTTATAGCCTTTTCACACTTACTGCGTTTCAGCTGAAACGCCGGCGTTTCGCTCTCTTTCGATGAATTTTGCGAAACACACTTCAATTTCCATACAAAACAAAACGCAGGAATTACGCTCTTTTTGCTGTGGTTTGTTTGAAACCACAGTAAAAATGAGAGAGAGCCCAGTGTTGTACTCCAATAGTAGTTAAAAAAAGGAATAAAATGAAAAAATTTGCATCCCTGTTGAAAGCAAATGTCAGAAAAATGAGGGGAAAAAACAGCTGTTTGTTTGTTTCTTCTAGTTTGTTTTGTTTTGCAAATTTCTCCTTCGATACAATTCCATTGTATTAGTGTAATAATCATGTATTTCTTTAAAAGCATTCGCTGCTTTATCATACAATGATATAAACTCAAATATTGTACAAATTAAATTCATTTTTTCATTTTCATTTTGATATTATTTTATCTTTGTTTGTTTGTTTTGTTTACACTCAGTACAGAAAACACAACAGAGAAATGAGAATTGTCACATGAAACCACAGTAGTTTCAAAAAGCATAATGTGAACACCATGGTTTCAAACTATTTCAAGAGAGCGAAACGCCGGCGTTTCAGCTGAAACGCAGTAAGTGTGAAAAGGCTATTAGTTACATTCAAATAAAAAAGAAATGCAATGTTTTTGTACGGTAAATCATTAACATATGTACAAAGTTAATAGTCTCTGTTAGATACGCTTATTATAACATTAAAGCAGAGTTATTACCTGTCTGTGTTACTGACATAATCTTTGTCTGTAACACAGACAGGCTCGGTACTGTAACATCACTTGGGTTCAGTGTATCTGCAATGAACTCTGTTTATATTTATTTTAATTAAATGCCATTCAGTTCTTAATATTTTGCTCTTAGTGTATACTCTTACTGTAAACTAGTTTATACCAGATTTTATAGTTTGTTATTGAGGAGAGTTTTCAAATCCTTCTCTTTCTGTTAGTTGACTTGTATAGCTGTGCTCACATTTAACAGTTTCTGTTCTCTTTTCTTTTCTTTCCTGAGTCCAAATGTAGGTTATTACTTAATGTTAAACTCTTAAGGAAATTGTATCCATCAGAATTCGTTTTGTTTGTTTATGTTATTGTCCCATATCGCCATATCGAGGGTTATATGTGGGGTGAATTTGTTGCTTTGGCTGGTGAGACAACTCTCAGGACCAATGTAAGTGTCCTTTAGGTTTTCCATTTATTATTGTACTTCAAATCATTTGCAGTTTTTCTAGCCTAATTTTATTAAGTGATTAAGGAAATGTGTGGTTAAATTAAGTAGATGTGGTGCATAATTTCAGCGTAGGCCATCAATTTGCAGAGATTGTGGTAAGAGCTTGTGTTGAGTGAATTGGAATTTGTTGAAAGATTCGAGAGGTCTCAGTTGTTGTTTTTCAAATCCTACTTAAAGGTATCGCTAGGTTTATTAAATCCAAGGCTATTTTTGGGAGGTTTAATTAATATTTTCCTACTACTATGCCGAAATCCCACCTGAAATATTTTCTTTATATTTCTTTGTTTTTTTATTTCTCCCAAATTCCCACCTGAAATATTTTCTTTATATTTCTTTGTTTTTTTATTTCTCATCTTTTTTAATAAATAATAATAATTGCAATAAATAAATAAAAAGCTTTTCATAATTTTATTTGTATTTCCAGTTTGGGTTAATACAGGAAAATAACTTTTCTCTTACATTGTAGACAGGTGTATTGATGAGCCATTGACTTTATTTTCTGTTTGAATGGCACAATGATTGATTCAATGAAGATTGAAGGCATCATTTTATTGTAGATTTCTCACATGAAATACGCCAATCAATTGTGTGCCTCTCTGTGCGTTTACATAAATTTATCAATTACTTGAAAAGTAATAATAGTGGAATTGTTAAACAAACAAATATACTTTGAAATGTGAGTGTAGCCGCTCTTTTGGGAGTTCTCACAAAGCAGTTGAATGAATTAAATTTGTTGTTGGATCATGTGTGCTTGAGATTGTCAAAAAAAGTGAATTGTATTTTGTTTGATGTTTGTAATGATTTCTTTATTGCCAATACATTCGAATTCGGTTAAGCGGAAATGAAAAAAATCAAAAAAAAAATTGTTCTCTTATGCGGGATTTTCGGATAATTGAACCTTGTTTCATTTAAACGAACCGAGTATATACTTTTGAAATTGTTCCATAAAACGAGTATAGAAACTTGTGGCACAACTATTAAAATACATGTATGAAAAATTTGAATTGAATTAGGGAATTCATATGGTGTCTTAAAGTCATAAGTCGTAAAGTCATAATTAGAAAAATAGTACATTTGGGAGCAGCATGTTGTATTTGCTAAATCATAAGTCATAAAAACTGACTAAATAGTAACCAAAAAACAGCTGAAACTGAACATACTACACATTACACCAGAAAAACAGACATGCTGAGGTTGTATTGTCGTAAAATAGATTTACTATACAAGTACCAACAACAAATTTACAACTGTTGTATAATTTTAGCGCATACGACAAATACAACACAATAGTACACTTTGTGAACTTGGATGAAAATAGTCACTTATTTTTATTTAGTTGAGTTGTCCTTAATGTGGTTGACACACAATTTTTGGAGATCGGTGTTCGTTCATATAAGTTTCGGTCTTTGCATTAAAAGTGTTTTTTTTTTTTACATAAACGATTTTTCAATAAAGCGGATTTTCTTTTCAGCGAATTGCATGGAAAATCTTTACTTTCATTTATTTTCAATTAAAAGGCGCGCGCTTATCCGAATTCGACTCTACTTGTAGGTTAAATTGTTAAGTCAAATCCTCTAGCCTATGATAATAATTACATTTTATGCTCCTTTCACTATGGTGAACATTAGGGTGGAGTGAAATTCAAAAAAAAAAGTTACCTCGGAAAGAGATGTAGTCTGGGGTCCAAATGAGGGGAAAAATAAAGAAAAAAATTTAAAAAAATTTTTAGGGGTCGCGCCCCTCCCTCGAAATTTGGAAATTATCGCTATTTTGGCGTTGATTTTAGAAAAATCCTAAAAATTAACGACTTAATAAATGTTTGCAATGGCGTAAACAATGAAATAAGGGCATGAAAAAATTTAAAAAAATTTTTCTCATTGTTCAAAAATTTCAAAAAGTAAAATAAGTCAAATCGTCTCTTCTTCAGAAAATTGACTGAACAATGAAATCGCCACCAAAGCTACAAATATTAGTCGATTATCCTCATATTTGCCTCAAATACTTTTGTTTGGGCACTGAACAAGCTCAAACTTTTAAATTTCGAATAAGTTAAGTCGTTAATTTTTAGGATTTTTCTAAAATCAACGCCAAAATAGCGATAATTTCCAAATTTCGAGGGAGCGGCGCGACCCCTAACCATTTTTTAAATTTTTTTTCTTTATTTTTCCCCTCATTAGGACCCCAGACTACATCTCTTTCCGAGGTTAACTTTTTCAAATTAAAAAAAAACATGTTTTTACTCCACCCTAGTGAACATTTCTTCAATCACAGTCTGAATTTATGATTCGACGGCTCATGCGTAAAATATTTAAATTAAAAATCAATAATAAATTTTTCGAAAATAAATCAAAAGGTTTTCTCAGTCACAATCTTCGCAATAAACCGTACGTTTTCCGTACGTTATTGTCAATTAGAGGGATTTTTGGGGAAATGCTTCCTACTTTTAGTCTTATTATACCCTCACCCTACGGGTAGGAGGGTATATATTATTTGATACGGCTCAAAAGTGTAACACATAGATATATTCACACTACACCCCAGGTGTCTTTGAACCAAATTCGATTTATGACTTTCTAAAACGTTTGGGCCATGTGCGTCTGTCTGTCCTGCTGGTAGGCACGATAACTTTCAAAAGAGTTAAGCAATTACTCTGAGATTTGGTATGGCTGAATATTTTCCCAAAACTGCTTATGGGATTGCATATGGGCTATATGGTCACATCCCTTCTTGTACCTCCCATACAAATCTGCTATTTCGCCCACTTTAGAAATCGTGTAATAATATCAATACGCCTACTTTGATCTTGGCCAAATTCTGTATTTAGTTAAGGTATAACTGGGCAAAGATTCCAACAAAAACTTGGAAGTCTGTCAACTCCCGTTCTGGTACCTCCCATACAAATGTACCATTCCACCCACTTTAGAAATCCTGTAATTATATAAATTCGCTCAACGAACAATACATGCATACAATTTTCGAGAAAAACTCTGCTTTATATTCCGCCCGTTTTGCAAAAACGTGTAGAAAGTCGACTATAATTAATATTCTCAATTTTGTATACTGGTGAAACCATCAATCATTTGTCAGCGGCCGTTTCCACCTAGTAAATATCGGCGACTTTTGAAGTAGCTGGTTAATCTTTTAACCTTGTAAAACGTAGGTACCAGCCAATGACTACACAAGTTGAACCAAGGCGAATCTTCGATAAACAAAATTAAAATAATAAAAACTCCAGCCCAACTTAAAATGCCTATATACAATCTTTGCAATTATGCCACCTTGGATAGCGCCTTCATAAACATATTTCCAAACATTTCGGTTATGCATACTTTTAGGCGCACGAAGTTTTTTTTTCGCTTTCGTTGCCTACTCTGCAGCTTGGCATATTACAACAGTGACTATAAATTTTCAGGGGGCACTATTCGATGTTAAATACGAGAATAATTCCTAAGAAAGGTAAATTCCAGAAAGATAAACTACCCGGTTCGTATTCTGGTAAGGCCATCAAGACTTTGTAACCGAACGTTTCCAAATCGTAAATGCCAGAAAGGCCTCTGAAAGGTTTTTTTTTCGAAAGAGGTCACAATTTACATTACTGATCGAATACTTCTGTTTTTGTTTACCAACTTTGATTTCATAAATAGCGGCCAAGCCATTCCATTACTCTGCAGAAGGAAAGTAAATACTTAGCATACACACAGGCGGCCGTCGTTGTTAATAATACCGACCGCGACTACCGCCTTACAGCCAGCATTTTGTGGGCACAATGGAAAATACCTTTACTTCTTCTCTTTTAAATGTTCTACTCTTTTCGAAACATTCAATACCAAAGAGAGTGAAGCAACTCTCTTTGCCTACTACGTGTTTAATGTCGTGCTAACGAAGCCTGCGCTCTTCGGCTTTAGTACAGCTCCCTTCACACACAATATTCACCACTAGTAACTCCATGTGCGAGAGTGGACTTCGTGCGTGAGTACAACCCTCGATACCAAAGCCCGCACTGTTAGTTGGTTTTTGCGAGAGGGAATATGCTCTCGGCGGAGAAGCAAAAGTGTCGGACACGAACGTCACCAACTCGCTGCTTACATTGTAGAGCCTTCGCCACAGAGCTGACATTTGGGACAAGTTAGTACAATTTCGGGATTTGCCAGGTTGTAAAGGATATTCACAGAGAAAAACACGAAACAAGCGTGCATTTTTTTTTTGGTGCGCGTTGCGGGTGTATCAAAGCCAAAGAAGAAAAGCAAAGAAAAAAACAACGTAAAGCGCGCAATATAAATTAAAGAAATTAAATCCAGGAAATAAAAATAAAAGAAAATTTCTAAATCTAATCACAAAATACCAATCAAAAATTTCGTAATCCTGTGTCAGAGCGCAAGGAAAATGCAAATGTTCGGTTTGAGGTGTACGAATTTTTCGGATTTGCTGATGTTGCGTTGAGAAACTTCGTTGAAACTACGAAAGTTTTCTGGTGTGATTGTTGTTTTTATTTAAACCGGGTCGTGTTTTCGTCTCCGTCTTTTCGCTTTTTGCCAGCAAAAGTATATCCTTTTTCGTCCTTCTCAAAACGTGTGAATAACCTGTCGTGTAGTGTTTGGTGTGCCCCAACGCCACATCGCAACACTTTCGTTCGTTCAAGTGCGATTTCGTGCTTAATTTGAATTTTCCTTCCGTCAACGTTTCGCTGAAAATGAAAATCGTTTTTTTTTATGGCCATAATTTAAGTGCAAATAAGTTTATGAAAATATTAAAATATTAATAATAAAAAAAAAATGAAATAAAATATAATAAGATAAAAAATTAATCCCTCGAAAGCAAAAAAAAGTAAAAAGAGTCGCAGTTAAAATTCGTGCGTCTGAGTGTATATAGTCCCCAAACAGTGTGTGTATAAAATATAAAGTCAATATATGGGAAAAATGTCCTTTTTATTAAAAAAAAAAATAAAATGAAATAAAATTGTATAATCCTTAAATCAATTTTCACACAAAAATACATCAGATCTCGTCGTTTCTGCGTGCATGTGGCCCGCCTGCACGTCTGCATATCAAATGAATTATGAAACGAGAGGAATAAAATAATCTGCAATGAAAAGGATTAAAATAAATATCAATAAATGGTAAATTTTTTTTCTTCTCAAATTAATTTAAACTACACAGTGTAGAGTTTAAGCTTTAAAAAAGAAAGAAACAGAGGTCAAAATTGTGTGAAAAGATATGAGGTTCTGCTTTTTGGCATCGACGCGTTACTCTGAAATGTATAGTGAGTTTTAAGAAAAAATAAAGTGATGTCGAATTGTATGGGGCATACTATTATTAAAACGTTGTACAAATGCGGTGTCTACTTTTGGGCGCCTTCCGCTTTCAAAACATATTGTGAGGTTTAAGAACTACGAAAGTGTTGTGTACTTCTGGGCTCAATTCTCTATAGAGCATATAGTGATGCTTAAGAAATACGAAAGTGATGTGTACTTTTAGGAGCCCTCCGTTATCAACATATATAGTGAGCCCTAAGGAATACTAATTTGGTGTTTTTTTAGGCGCATTCCATTATAAAAGTAATGAAAATATATGGTGAGGCTTAAGAAGACAAGTGTAGGCTTGTTAAAGTTATGAATTTCTTGTTGTTTTAGAGAAAAATCGATTTAAAATAATTTTTAAAGATTTTCCTTTTCGAAGAAAGAAACATTGGCATCCCGAATTGTTTTAAATCGAAAATGTCTTTATTTTCCTTAACAAGCGGGTCTAAATTTCAAACGAAAATTAAAAAAAAAAACACACATTTTCCCTCAAAACGCGAGATTTTAAAAAATTTTATTGCCAGAATTTCCATATTTTTTAATTTTTTTACATAGAAATTCTTATTTTTGACTTCGTCTTTTATTGACAATAAACTAAATTATGCCTAAATATAGACTTTGTTTAAACCCAACAGCCTTTTTTTACGTCTGTTCCAGTTAAAATCTCTTAAAAATTGTTTCTCTTGAGTATTGGCAAAAATTTCTTTCATCTTTTTTCATTAAATCGGGGAAAGATTTTTGTTTTTGGCTTAGAAAATGTTCGTCAGCAGTGAGAAGAGTTAATTATCCCTGTTCAATTTTCCCACTTGACTAGGTGATGCATTTCTTTGGGGATCCATGAAATATCTATCACAGTTGCCTACTTTTAGGAGTTTATGGTTTTGTCAGCAACAATAATTGTAGCTTTCTGTTTAAAAGTTACTGTCGAATTTTAGGAATTTTCCTATGAAGTCCATAGCTGGGTAAATTTCTCAGACACAGTAACGCACATTTTATTTATTTGAGTCCAACAACTTATGCGGAAGGGGTAGTTTTTTTACCATGTGAAAACCGGCCGGAAAACTGTCAGTTGTTTTTGACAAGTTTTAAACCTGGGCTTCTTGTGTAATATTCGCTATCACTTTCCGACAGTCCACGATTAATACATCATTTTTTTAATCTCAATCTGTACTCTTGTTGAATGTTTCATACGCACAGCGGCCACAGTTGGGTGGCTTTATGAGTATTGCCTATTTTTAGGAGTTTCGTCCGTAAACCAACACTAAAGCGGAAAGAATACAAAATATTATATATAAAGTTTCGCAGCTCAAAAATTTCCTATTTTGAGAAGCGATATTTTTTCTTCGATTTTTTTTATTTCAGCCTGAAAAAGAATTCATAACAAAAATTCTTAAAAAAAAAAATTAAAGTGAAAAAATGAAATTTTTACTAATTCTATGTTTTCTATCAATTACATTAAATTGTTAATGTAATTTAATTTTGTTCTGGACAAATCTGTTCACTACTCTCTGACACATTCTACATACTACAAATCAAATTTGAAAACATTTAAAAGATTTAAAACACACTGACTTTTATATAGCCCTCTGATAAGAGGGGATGAAAACTCTTCTTTACATTCCTTACATTAGCACCGATCAGAACAAGTGTGCATTGTTACGATCCCATCATCTTCTGCAACATGAACATCCCTCATCCCTTGTTTTCTTCTGCGGACATTAAAATGTAACAGTTTGAAACAATGCATCGATGTTTTCTGTTATCCGAAATGCATTTATTTGTTACCACCGAAATGGTAACAAACATTCTGAACGTATTCACTCTATACACAAAAAAAAAAAAATGGGAGTAATAGGACATTTGTGACTGCGATAGGTTTCAATTTGCAATCAGAGCGCCGCAGTTTAGCAGCTGGTCAAGCAAGTATTTGACTGGTGCTGGTGGTGATTTGAGTTAATAGTTTTTTTTGATTTATTTAATGGATTTAGTTTCTTGAAACAGCTGGATTTGTTTTTGTTCCATTTGATAGCAATTGAAAATTGTGTTTATTGAAGCTGGATTACTGACCCGATACGTCGTACAAATGTTGTACATAGAAAAAATTTTCAAAAAAAAATATCGCTTCTCAAAATATTACATTATTTCGCTGCGAAACTTAGGTATTAACTAATATTTTGTAGTCTTTCCGTTTTAGTGTTGGTTGACGAGCCAAACTCCTAAACATAGGCAATACTTATAAAGTCAATTAAAATTATGTTCCGACCTTTCTCCATACATGGCATTAAATAATAAATTATGTAAAACATAACTAGTGACCGAAGTTATATATTTGCATTAAATATTTCTAAAATATTTAAAAAAAAAGAAATATTTTTTCTTGTTTAAAATTCCGCCTAAAAGTGTTTTGTGTGAAAGACAAGTGTTTTTCTTATACCTATAACACACACAAATTTCTTTCATTTTAACAATTTTGCAATTTTTTATAGCATTTTATATACATTCTTATTTTTTACTTCTTCTTTTTTTTACTAACAAACAGTTACAATTAAACTAAATTATGCTAAATTAGAAACAACTTTTTTGTTAAAAAATTGGAAAATTGTACCTAAAAGTAGGCTTTATTTTTGTGCTCCTAAGAAAGATGTGACAGACTAGTGTCATTCTCATACCGACCATATACTAGATGTCCCAATTCATAAATTTGATATAAAAAATCTTACCATTTCAACCAAGGTTACCTTTTCTTCTTTTGCCTGTTTTAGCTACAGTTTTTTTTTTAAATTCTACCTAAAAGTAGGCTCTGTTTTTTTGTAAGCAATCTACAACATGTACTTTTTTCACTCTCTTTAATTTCAGTCACGAACATTTTGAACATTTTCCATTAGCAATTCGTGTTTTGCTTTTCAACTGTTGATGGTGTCCTCTAATTTTTTCCTTACAATCAAAAAAACTGCATTTAACTTTTTGACAATAAAAAAAATATAATATTATTTTTTAATTATTTTCAAAAGTTATCTAAAACTATGAATAGCATATCAATCAATTTCTCTATGCATTCTCAGCAGTCATATGTTTGGAAAACTATAATACCTGAAATATAGAATGTTTCTAAAGAGATTTCTAATATTTGTCCAAACTATGTTTTCTTATTTTCTACTTGCCCACGTGTCACCGTAAATTATACTCCGACTTTTGTTCTTACATTGCAAGCAGTACAAATTAGTGTTTGAAATGAATGCATATTTTTTCTCCCTTAAGTATTATTTCAGGACATATTTTAAGGATTTCTCATAAAACATTTTTATTGTATGTTCACGAGGTAAACCTTAATATAAGCAAGGTTAGATTTTCTTTCGAATATTTATCCAGCTACTAAAAGTATGGCCTACACTTTGGAATATATAAAATTTTTAAAGCATATTTCGTCGGATGTCCTACATAGGCTCTCTTTGCATTACTATGACACCAATTTCTCCTGTACGTAATCGTATTGCCTACTTTTTGGGATATATAGTTTTTAAAGCATATTTTATGGATTTCCCACAAAGGCTTTCTTTGCATTATGATCATGAGATCAAACTCAAAATAATCAATGCTTAGCTTAGACCTCCCAATGTTTGGTACAACTTTTATCAATTTCTCCTGTAGCTAAAACTATTGCATACTTTATGGGATATATAATTTGCGACGCAGACGGATTTCTTGCAAATGTCTTTGTAGTTTCTGGTGATTCAACTCAACATAAAAAATGCCTTTATGGCACGGATTGTCATCCGAATATTTTAATTTATTACTTTCTTCTATATAATTTGCATAGCATACTTTAAGGATTTCTCACAGAATACTTTATTTGTATTCGTTGTTGTTTCAACATAAACATAAATAAAGTCTAGGTTTTTAGGAAGTTAGTTTGTGTCTGTTTTTTCTTCTTGCTTGCGTTTGTTGCTTCACCGGGTATCTCCTACCTCAGAGGAGTATCTTCCGCCTGAGAGGGTGTCTCCTGCCTCAGATGAGTACAATAAGCGTCAATGGGTATCTCCGGCCTCAGAGGCTTATCATTTGCATCAGAGGATATCTTCAGCTTCAGGCAGGAGTTACTTCTCTTACAGGAGTATATCCGGCCTGATAGAAGTGAGTCCTGCCTTAGCGGGTATCTCCTGCATATACACTGTATAGATTTTGACAGAGACCTGGATTTGACCATGATTATCCTCGCCGTCGCCATAGTCCAATATTCGACGTCTACTTACAGGCGTTAATTTAAACATTTCTAAAAAAATATTTCCGATATGGGTCTCGTAGTGAATTTTTAATGTTAGCATACAATTGTAGTATATTCTTAGACGTTTTTTCTATAACCAAATACAATCTTAAGGGTTTTTTTTTTCTTTCACAAAAAACATTTAATATTCAGCAGTTCTCCCACTTTCCTCGCACGCTGAGCACATAAACTCTATGTCAGGCACTATTAACATTTATGTCACCGACAAAATCAACTTCACAGCATGTACGTATTGCATACTTTAGGGCAGTCAATGTGTGATTATTTTAAAACTATAAATGTTTAGTCTGTACGTATTGCATTCATCCGCAAACTTACAGATCAAGTTTCAAAGCATACTTTTAGTACAAAACTCCCCGTTAAGATGTTTTGTCTCAAACCCTAAACTGTTGGCATAAGTATTTTAATCTAAGCCTTCTTAAAATCAGACCATATATACACGATTTTTCCTAACCAACCATAGCTCCTTCATGTTTACTTGATATAGAAAAAAAGGTCAGTTATGGTGGATTATATTACAGAATAGTATATGTGTTTTTCTTTTTTTCCCCGTCGTTGTTTTCTTCTTCTTGTTCTTGTACATCAACATTGTGTTGTTGTATTTTTTTACAATCCTTTGAACAGCTTAGAAATTACTTTTCATTTCTCTTGTAAGGGTTTTTGTTCTTGCTGCTTATTCGGTTTAGTTTTCTTGCGAGTTTAGCAAAGACTGCATTTGGTTGTATACGTTTTTTTCAATCGTACCACAATAACATTTCTCTTATGTCGGTTTAAACTTCTTTAGTTTCTTATGTTGAATTCCATCCATATCTCCGTTTTGCTGTCGCTGCTCTTATGGTTTCATAGCAATTTGTAATATGAAAAATAATAACGAATGTTTTTTCGTTGGTTAGTTCTTCTACGATTTGTAACTCATAACCATAATTTTTCAGTTTTTTTTTCGCTTTCGGTTTCATCTTTCGTTTTTGTTGCTCTGCAGTGGTTAAGGTTTATTTATGTTTGGTTACACGTTTGCTATAAAAGCGTTAAAAGGAAAAAAAAATATAAAAAAAATGTTTACGATACGATAATCAGCAAAGTAAGGATCACACTTTATTAATAGTAATATAGTGCGGCTGATATTGAAAGTTTGTAATGCTTAACCTGCCCCTAAAAATGTTCAATTTTCCAGCTTAATAGTAGGCAACAAGGTTTCATTCATTGTCTAACTTTTGCTTCGTATGAAGTAACAAATGCAAAACATTTCGATTTAAATCCTCGATCTTTTCCCGTTGATGTACCTTCCCAAAACCCATCTAAATAACTTACTACGGTTTCATCGCAGATATTTTCCAACATTTTGATTTGATTTATTTGCTGTTAGCGCACTAAAGCGCAATTCAATTGAAGCCGCAAACCCCATCTAACCAATAATAGAGAGAGAGAGAGAGATCGAAAAAAAACTAGAGCAAAAAATTAAGAAAAATAGAAAACATAGACTTCATAGGTCAGGTTAAAAAATATTCCGAAAAAAAAACAAACAATGAAATCTAGATTTTCGGCAAACTCGTCAGCCCACGGAAAAGAGTTATCAAAAGCCCTTGGCAAACGGAAAAAAAAAACGAAAACCAACAAATCCCCCTAACATCCAACATTGTTGAAAGGTTTCATTACACTGTCGGTGTGGCAAACCCAGTGGGATGTTATGATTATTTACACTAAGCTAAATATGAAGCTAAAAGTAGATTTCGGTTTATTTTTGCCCAACTACCAACACCTACACGAATTCCAATAGTTGATGGATGCATTCTGATTCTATACTCCAGCCAAAAAAAAAAAATATGTTGCCTAACTGTGAGGTTTGATGAGTATAAGTTTTTTGTTTTTGTTTTATTTTTGTTTTCTCCGTCTCTGTTGTGCATATTTGTAGAGCATACCTTCCGGGTGCAAAGGTGTTTGCTGTCGCTCCACTATTTTTCATGGCAAAACAAGCCGTAACTAAGTAAATAAAACTAATACAACTTTTCAACAAGATTTCACGCTGTCTCTGGCCATGCGGGGAAACGACGGGTGCACAACAATTTAATAAAGCCTTGTGTGCATGGCACACAACAACAAAGTCAGCATAAACTTCTCTTCTGGTTGATGGTTGTGTTGTGAAATTTTCACAATTTAATTGATTTATGAATAAAAACAAAAGTTATAGTCCCACAAAAAACAAATACAAAGACTGTAGCATACCTTAAAGGCGTTTTTGGAAGTTTAACATACCCTAGGGGCGGATGGCACAGGTTTTTACGGGAATTCAGAAGAGATGTATTATATATAAGAGTCTATACAACATATGTAACAGTCTAAGGTCTCAATGTGTGCTACGAGTTCAATGCAGTGCAATTTTCATTGCAGCTAGTCAACGATTTTTTTCTTTGGATCCAATTTAAACTTCAGATCACGTTTTGATGTCATCACAACTTTATTGTGTGGCTTATTTCTCCGAAAGGTTTGTCTTATGGAAGTTTGTGCCATTATTTTTCTTAGAGTAATGGAAATTCGAGTTATAGAAGAGCAATTAAAGGGAATTTTCCTACTCGCTGACCGAGATCTACTGTTAGGAAGCCGGCTCCAAATGGTTAATGCATTTCTACAGACGTTTAACATGACGTAAAGATTTCTCGGTTGCGCTTTAACTCGTTGACATTTAGAAGTTAGAATCATCAGCTAATTGTTTTGATGGTATTACCTGGATACCATCCCGTTTTTGCTGTGTGATAGTACCAGAAAATACCTATTGCACTTCGGCTATTTATTTTTTGGGGATTTCACTTTCTGCCCCATCGTTGTTAACGTGTTCCATCAGCGTTATTTTCCAAGCTGCAAAGTATGCAACATAAAGGGAAAAAAAAATTAAGCCTGAAAGTATGCAAAATTTTAATTTTTAAAAATTGGTTTATGAAAATGCTTTCAATGGCGACATAATTGCCAACGGTAACTTCGGGCATTTAAAGTTGGCCTGATCTTCGTTGAGTTTTTCATTATTTTAAATTTGTATTTCAAAGATTCATCTTGGTCAACCTTTTTGATTGTTCTTCCACAAATTCAAGACTCAGTACTTGGTTATCGCAATTTTTAAATCTTTCCACTGATAAGATTGAATGTGTGTGTGTGGCTTAGGCTGTTGATAGTGAACCACTTGAAGGGTTCGATCGTCGAATTCTAATTGAATGTATACGCGAGTACAGCTCATAATCTTATCGCCTGTACATACAAAAGGAAATAGAAAAAATACTCATGTTCAATTCTGAACAATAGATGACCAACCCTACAAACACCTTGAAATATGCCATGCTTGTTAGATTTCACAAAGCCTAACCGTATACAGTTACTTACAAAAATCAAAGCCAAAATGTATGCCACTATTTGTTGTTCAATATTGCAACCCTGATTTATTTACATACAGTTTTTTAAATTAAAAAAAAAATAGTTTCTGATTGATTTGCATTTGAGGATTATATATCCCCCACCCCCCATGAGGACCCCTTTAAAACAGGACTGCTATTATTCAAGCTTAAAAGTATGCAACATTTTCGATGAAAGCCTTTAGCAATAACAACCACAATAAACCCATCTCAATTCTAGCATACTTTGGGGCTAATTTTTCTTTAGGTGCCAACAGACTCTTTTCAAAAACACTTCCTCGTTGACGGCTTTGTGACCATGTTTGTTTTTCAGCTATTTGCGTTTGTGTTGTTGTTGTTGTTGTAGCTGTTGCTGGTTGGCGTTAATAAATTAACTGAAATTGTGTTAACTTGTGCCTGCTGTTGTTGGCGATGCGATGCGATTCGATGCGGTGTTGTGCTTCATGCTCCATGCTGGCCCCTGTTGTTGGCGTGTCCTTTTCTCGTGTCCTTGCCAGAGAAAAGCTGTTGACAAATATTTATTTGGAACTTAATACAATGTTTATTTTTCGTTTGGCTTATACATTTTGTTAGGTTCACATTTTTGTTTTGGGCCGTTTTCTTTTCTTTACGCTCCTTTGCGGTGGTTTCATGTTTTATTTGTGGTCGAAAAGGACTTAGCGGTGGCTGACTATTATCGTGCGTAGTACTCGTATTTATTTAGTAGCGAATGTGTGTGTATGACTTTGAATATACTTCCATGTAAATTGAAAGGACCTTGAATTAGGCATTGTTTGTTTTTGGGACTGATTTAAGTTAAGTGGCTTCTTAACCTCGCCGGTTATTAAGTGCAGGCAACTGGTTAATTTATGTAACTTTATAACTACACATTTTCAAGGTTTTTCCCTACAATCTCCTCTATTGAATTATGTTAGCGTACCTTTAAATGTAAGCGAAATTGTTAAATTGCTTCACACAGTGCAGGCTTTAAAATGTTTCAATAAATTTAATAACAATATGCCCCGGGTTATGCTGTGCACATTCTATAGCCCATTGTAATTCAATTAATTCTCCCTTACTAGCAGCATCACCATTATCAGTCTCATTGTCTGCCTTATTTAAACAATTTGTCAAACTCTTCACACTCTCTGCCAAACAGAAAGATAAAAACCAAAAGCCTACCTCTAGGCGTTTATGGGTGGAATCCAAACCAGCTAAAAACACTTCATTTTTATTTACATATTTTTTTTTTGGTATTCTTCTCTTTTTGTTGCCGTAGACAAAGCTTCGTCGTAATTGCCCCCCAGGTAAAATTTTCAAATATTCCAACAAATTTTCATTTCAGAGAAGAAAAAAAATTGTGAAAATATTTTCTTTCTTTACCAGGCAGTTTAATAAGGTTTCACAAAATCATTTCGTTTATGGTAGCCTGCCTGCCTTTTTTACGATTATTTGCCAAAGCATTAGAGTATATTAAGGTTTAAGGGCATACATACATACTGATATGTTTTTTTTTTTTTTTATAAGAATTCATACCATGTCGGTGAATGCTGAGACTGGGGATAGGAAAGCAAACACCTGTTAATAATTTCAGTAGAAATGGCTGGAAATAATAAACAACAACAACGTGGAAACGTTTGTTAAGTCAGTACGAAAAAAGATTTCAAACATTAACAATATGTTTTGATAAATGGTTCGAGGAAAATGTGCGTTCACATATGTGTTGGCGCCTTTCATTTCAAAAAAAAGGGAATTTTGCTTATTTCCCTTCAAAAAGATAAACAATGATTTGAATATTCTCATTGCGGCAGTTGTGTAAAGTTGATAACGTCAGAATTTCAAGTTATTTTAAATGTCTTCATAAATTTTTATACAGACACACACACACACACAAATAGACGACGTCGCTACATATGCGCTGACTGACAGCCTTTTGGGTGTGCTTCAAAAAAAAAAAAAATGTGCGTGTTCCTGTGAAACTCACACGTGCTGCTGAAACAACAAAGAGCGGGGGGGAGATGCGTTAGGCCAGCAAGATGATATTTGCTTTAAACTTTTCTGAGACAGCTACTAATGGTCTGGTGGGTTGCAAACAGTTGGCCTAACCAAAAAAAAACCAATTGCGGTGCAAATGCGCTGGCGTGTTGTGGGCTTGTATTAATGGATGGACTACTTTTTAGAATCTCTAAAATAGCAGTTGATGACAAATAATGTTGAGACAAAATATTGCATTAGATTGGGCGTAAAACAGCAGTTGATAAATATAATTTTTAGAAAGTATAAGATTGGGCTTGAAAGAAAAATAAAAAATAAAAGTCAATCATTTAATTATCCCAAAAAAAAAAAAAATATTACCCACTTGTATGCATTTCCATTAATTTGCTAAAATATTGCCTAAGTTTGGGCTTAAAAGAAAAACTCACAAACTCTATTAATAAATACATTGTCGGTCATCATAATATTCCTAGAAAAAATTTTAATTCATGCGAACACAAATTGCTTGAAGCTCATAAATAATTACAAACATTTAGTAAGGCCTCAGCAGCTAACCAAGCGAGAGTACTCGCCCGCACAGCAAATTCTCGAATTTGTTTCTAAGGCGTACCGGGTTTTCTTGGCATTCTTGTCTTGTAACCGCATCGTTGTTACCATTGTATGCAAAAACTCTTGCATTTTTTTCATAATCAGAAAATATCAGAAAATGTGTCGGCCCCACAAAAGTGTGCAACTATTCCGTAATTGATTATGGTGAGAGGACTTCTGCGTGTGAAATGCAATGAATACTAAAATATTCTATAGGACAACATTATTCACTGTTTTTTTTGTGAGACCAATATTTTTTATATTAAAAAATAACCTACAATCTGTTAGCCGTGGCAACTATGCAATATTCTTCCCATTAATTGAATGTAAGTGATTATGTGTTAGAAATCGTATTCTACAGACTAACACATGTTAAGGTTTTTATCAAAGTTTCTTGTAATATAATATCAAATATCTCACTTCCGGAAAGTATGCAACCATTTTTCTTTTTTTTATTGAAAGTAATTGATCCCAGTGGAAGTGGAACGCAATGAATACTAAAATATTCTCGAGGACAAGAGCATTCACTGGTTTTTTTTTTGTAAGACCAACATTTTTTATATTCACAAAATAACCTTAAGTCCCTCAGCCCCGGCAATTATGCAACTATTCTTCCCATTAAAGGAAAGTAATTGATTATGTCTTCTGAATCGTGCGGAATGCAAAGAATCAAGTCAAAATATTCTATAGGCCAAAAACGTGCAGAGGTTCCTATCAAAGTTTCTTATAATAAAATAATCGAATATCTGAGCCCCGAAAAGTATGCAAGCATTTTTATTTTCTTTTTAGTGAAAGTATTTGATCTTGTGGAGTATGCTAGCACATACGGAGAACATTGAATACTAAAAATAGTCTATAACCAAAATATGTTTTGTATGATATCCTAAAGACTTAAAGTATGCAATGAATGATAGACTTAGAAATTCTTGCTTGAATTGACGAAATGTTGTCGCTGTTATTAAATACTAGTAAGTTGTAATGCGCCTATGGCGCCCGTTGAAATATGGAAAAAAAATTGTGTTGAAAAAAAAAAAATTTGTGGAAAAAAAAAATTTTTTGTTGAAAAAAAAAATTTTTTTTGAAAAAAAAAAATTTTGTTGAAAAAAAAATTTTGTTAAAAAAAATTTTTTTCTTGAAAAAAAAAAAAATGTTGTGGAAAAAAAAATTTGTTGAAAAAAACATTGTAAAAAAAAAAAATTTTGGAAAAAAAAATTTGAGGAAAACATAATTTCTGTACAAAAAAAAAATATTATTTTTTTTATTATTATTATTTATAGAAAATTATAGAATGCCTATTTAAATTCCTACGTACTGCGTGACAGAGTCAGTGAATCAGTGTATCAGTGAATCAGTGTCGAGGGTAAATATATATTAAGATAATAATGGAAATCATCTATCTGCGTAGCACATCATGCGGTTACAACAGTTGTATTGCCTTTCATAACACATCGTGGGATTTATGGTTTCACTGCTCCTAGGTAAACCCAGGTTTCGTAGGTGTCTTGAGAGTGACACCTTATTGATGAACATAGAGTCACTTTTCCAGCTAAGCCAGGAGTATTTGTTACATAATCTCTTCCTGATCTCCATAAAGAGCCACACTTATAATTCCACCACTGACTCCCGAAATTAGGCAATGGATATTGTAATTATTAAAATAGCGTAGGGCTGAACTATCTTAAAACTATGCAATCTAGTGAGACAAAATTTGCCCAGCTCCCGAAAATGAAAGGTCTATCTTAGGTTGTTGTCCAATTGTCAACAACTATCTCAAAATAAGTGGTCTATTTTCGGGTGTTGCCAAATATAGTATACTTTTAGGTGCCCATGGTAAATAGCAAAAAGTTATACTTTAAGTAACCCAGACGTGTTCTGGAAGTCTTTGTTACTTAAGCGCCAACCATGTGTGTTCCAGTCACTCACCCCACTCCATACACGTTAAGAATTCTTTCCTAGTCAACAATAACTCGTTTTCCCGGTAAAATCTCCATTTTTTCAATACAACATTTGTTAAGTATTTGTAGTTGCTTGAGCGTAACACATATTTTTCTTTCGATTTCCTTCTATTTGTTCCCCCCATTGTCACCATATCTTCCTTGTTATGTTATAACTTGCTTCTTCTTCGTCCCTTTACACCAGCGAAGAAGAATAACGCAAGTATCTGCAGTAAATAAATATACTGGCTGGAGAGTTGTTTTGCTTTATCTTTTCTCAAAAATTCGAAGGGAAAAAGTTCATAAAAAAAAGAAGGAACAACATAACACCAAAGAAAGAAAGCGTACATTTTAACTACAATAGAGTTGAGAAATTGAAACGATTTCAGTCGTTTTACAATTGACAAATTTATTTTACTTATTGAGGGTGGGCCAGGATATACTGGTGGCTATGGGGCGAGGGATGAGTTGGTATTGAGTGCAGTGTCGCATGTGTATATGGTTGAATTGAGTAGTGAGAATAATGTACTTAACAAAACAAATTGGAAGAATAAAGTTAGTTTTTTTTCTAGCTCTGTCGACACTATCAATGGGAGTTTGTTTGTGGTGGTGTCAAGTATTTCATCTCGCTAGGGGCCAGTGGGGATGGATTGCCGGCTAGCCGGGAGAAAACAAGCATTAGAGGGATTTTTTTTTTAATAAATTTATTGCATACCCAAAAGGTGTTTCATATAAGGATTGTCCCGAATTTAATTTTATACATTCAATATTCTACCACTCTGGGGTTAGAGTAATGCCCCCTGCAAATATGCTATGGCTTTTCAATATCCACATGGTATGTTATAGTTTTTTTTTTTCAATTTCACTGTTTATTTTTTGTCTCTTAGTTCAAATTATTTAAAAGAAATTATATTTATACATAACAAATGTTAAAGAAAATTCAACTTAATTTAATATTTTGCTATGTCGCCAGTCATGTATGCGTTCCTTTATTTTTGGCAGAAAAAATAAATTGATTTTCTTTATGTGGGTTTCCGTTGCTGTTACTTTATTTTCGGGCGGGGAGTGAGGAACATTATACCCTATAACAGAGTCTCGTACCGCTCTGTGCGATTTTGTTAACCAACTGCATTTAACGGAGTAGGGGCAGGAGAGGTTCCAATAATAGCAAAAAAAAATGAACTCAAAAAAGAAAAACTTAACTGGAAATTGGGGGAAAAAACGAGTTCTTCAAACTCAAGAGAACTGATGATGGCAAGGACGACAACGAGTTCGATGTCGTTGATGATGGTGAATGTCGATGTGGTTGTGGATGTTGTTGAAGCTGTAGCTAGAGATATTTGTCAATCAATTGTATACCTTTCGCAATTGTAGTAATCGATTCTGTATGCGTGAATGTGTGTGTATGTGTTTAACTGTGGTGTATGTACAAAAGGATGTAAAGGTGTCCTTTGTGTGTGTTTTCGGTATCTGTGTGTGTTGTTGGAGGAGTCTTGCACCATAGAGTCTTTGCCAGGTAAATGCAGGTTTATTTAAGCATTTGAAACCCCCAAAGCTGTGTGAGTGTTTGTGTGTGTGTAGTTGTTGTCGTCACACACATTCACAGCTAGTCTGACACAAAAGGGAACCTCAAACAAGAAAACCCCAAGTAAAATATACTTAAGCTTGGGAGCAGAAACAGCTCTACCTACATTTGTCTATCTAAGTAAATATATGTTTGTGTGTGTGTGTGTGTGGGTATATCTGTATAGGTTTACATACATCCATTTGCGAGTTTAACTTCGTTTTTGTTAAATATATATTTTTTTCGCATTTTTTTTCTGTGTTTTTTTTTGGCAGCCATTACTTTTATGTTGTTTCGCAAAGCAGTCAATGTGACAGAGCATACAAAGACAAAATGACACACACACACACATCGAAACACTTACATACATGAACATTCATTCAAGTCTACTGAACTATGTCGTCCCCTTTCCGTAGTCTCGTGCCAGCTTCCCGGTATACCTTTTCAAATTTGATATTCGTTTTCAGTTCTAACAAAAAGTGTTCCGTTTTGCCATTCCTCCACTTTTGCTGGAGCTATTTTTGTCTCGAAATGATTCAACCCATTGGCATCATCATCTTTTATAGAGCTCCGCCATTTTGTTCCTTTTATGTTTTATATACTTTAAAACCAAAGAAAAAAACAAAAAGTAAAAAAGCTGTCTCTATTAAATCGTTGACTTGCCTTAGAAGGGACACAACCAATATTTCTGGTATTTCAAAATGTCACAATTTCCTTTTGGCATTGTTCTCTTCGAATCCGTTTTCGCATTTTATGTCCAATTGGGGAATTGTATAGTAAGTAGTTCATATAACTTCATTAATATTGGGTACGCTGGAAAGAAAAAGCACAGGGCACCACAAAACCTTGACTTTATATGAAAGTTGCAAGGAAAAAGCAAATCCTGAAAGTATGCTACACATTCTAACAAAAGTAACAGTGTACGGGGTGTTATGGAAGCAATGCAACCAAACATACACACCAGATTGAGGTATTTCCTTAACACCTTATTTCCATAAAAATATAGGTCAGCCTTAAAGTATGCAACATTTATTGAAAACCAGGTTTTAGGTACACTCTGGGATGCCAATTTGTAATATGGGATCCTCTGAACAATATACATATGTTTTTGATAGACGCACAATTCAAAGTAATAGGAAACATATCCGTATGTCTGTCTGCCTGTCTCTCTACCTCAGCTAAGTGATGGAGAGTTGACCTAGGCATGTCCTATAGTTGTTGGTCGTGTGAGTTGGAGTATATATCGATATCGTCATTGCTCTTCTTTGAACTCAGAAAATAAGCTCAGTCCTGGTTTATAAAAACTACAGCCCTCCAGTGGGAGTTTTATGCATAAAAAAATCAATTTAGATTACAAAAATAAGAGAAGATAAGGGAGTGCTTGGTGACCTTAAGACATCAAGTATTCCATGTATGTACATGGAAATACTGCGTGCCTTTTTAAGGGCACCGTAATAATATCAGCCCTAAAGTATGCTACAATTTGTCATTTTCCATTGTACATACAAATATGCTTAATTTTTTATTAAATAATCTTTCTACCGAAAAAAAAACGTCTGCCACCGTTCATAACTTTTCGCTAAACAGCCTATACAAATTTCCGAAAAAAATTTCCGAAATTCCCCATTCCTCATTAAATTAATTAGGCTGGCCCAGGAAAAATTATCTTTACAAGATTTAAACGTTTTTTTTTTTATTTTCAGTTTAAATTTCTATTGTGACCGTATTTGTTTTCCCGATTTACCAAAATATTATTCCCATCAAAATGTAATAAAAATGCTTTAAAATCTTTAAAACCCTAAGACTTTGTTCGACTCCGTGGATAGTCAGAATGTCCTAAGAAGACTGGTGTAATGTCTCCGTCCTCTCGTGTATATTTTAATTCCACACGTGAAAGCCTAAAAATATGCTATATAACTTTGATTCATTATCTAACAGTTTTGGCAAGTTTGCAAATACTTTCTTATATTTATATTTTTGCGGTGAAATCATCTTTAGCCCCTTACGTATGCTATACATTTGAAGTTGTATGTCTACGATTTGATTTTATAAAAACCACAACTGCCCTCCCTTCAAATTTCCTTAAACTCACGTTGTATGTTTGTAATTTTCCCCACACCCCTAAAACTAGGCAACCATTGCTGTTGTTTATTTTCTCTAAGAAAATTTCTTAAATTCCCGACTATGTAGTTTAATGTTGTACGATTTATAAATAAAATAGCAAAAAATAGCCTTCTACTTGAAGCTTAAGCCCCTAAATGTATGCTTTACATAATAACAATTAACCTCATTATTATGGTGGCTCCTCAACCTTCGACTGTCTCAGGCGCTGTTCAATAAAACTGCAATGCCTCTAAACTTCCACTAATTGCTTAAGTCTCTTAAAAACCATAAGTTCGCTATTTGCCACACAAATTTTTAATCCTCTTACGGCCAACAAACAAAACAAACACAGAGCAGCACAGAAGAATCAATTAAATTTAACTAATTATTTATATTGTTTTTATATTGTTACGCTCTTGTTGCTATCGTCGATGATGTGGCTGTTGTTGTTGTTGTTGTTGCTTTGTACCAAATAACAATTAAATATTATAACAGTCGTAAACAATACGAGGACAAAAAAGAGCAATGTTGTTGTTGTTGTGGTTGTTAAAGTACCATCAAAGCAGAAAATTGCAAAAACACAAACGAATCGAAAATGGCAACACAGCGTCACAGACAATGGCAAATGGTTGAGGGGGCTCGACAGACTCAGAGTGATGTAAAGCAAATATTAACACTTCAAATGTAAGTTGCACGAAGTGATAGCAAAAGAAAACAACAAAATAATAACCAACACGGGCAGGCGAGAAAACAATGACAATGTAAGAGGCATCAAATCAAGTATTTGGCAAATAATGAAGACAAGAGCGCTGGCATGGATACCAGCCTGGTCAAGGCTGGCCAAAGTACAAATCAAAGTTTTGGCGTAGCAAAAAACAAAGTTAATATAATTTACATTAATTTTATGACAAACCAGGCGTCTAGCACCAAATGAAGACATGTCTTTAGGGGAAAAGTTGTGTCAAGCCTGAATGTCGACTTTAGATAGTATTTTCTGGGTGTTCAAAAAGGACATTTTCTACTTTATGTCGCCTCTTAAGGTATAGGCTTGATTTTGAGTTAAAGAGTAGAGCCGCCAACATCCCTTAAAGTATGCTAACTTTATTGTTTCCAGCAGACCTTCTTGAAAGTATGCTTTTGTTTTTGCTCTCTACTCTTTAAATTGTTTGATTTTTGTTACTTTTCTTGTATTGATTTTATGTGTCCCTTCGTTGTCCAGCTTTCCATTCACTCTATCGGTTATTAGGTGTTTTGTTTTATTGGCCGTTCGTTATGCCTTCTTTTCTGTTTGTCATCGCCTTCGATTGTCTTTATGTGTTCGAAGATGATTATTTTGTTACATTTCGTAAAATGTTTGTTGGGTGTGTGCCGGTGTGTGTAGCAAGCTTTTGGGTGTCATTTATTTAGTCTGCGTGTGACTTATCACTCTCTCTCTCTCTCATTGTTTGTGTTACCAGAGATAATGATTATTACATTGATTTTCCACAGTTGTTTGATAATAAGATTTCTTAATGAATTGTATTGCTCAATAGTAGGCAATGGTCTTTCAAACTGGAAAATTTTAAAAGTACCTCAAAGTTAATCACTTGTCGGCGAAGACCTTTTGTTAAAGACATTATGCATCACCGCAAAACAATTGAAATTGAATAATCGGCTTTTGATATAAATAAAATTGTTGTCTACTTTTTGGCATTGGTTTGTTGGGTGCCTGCACATATGAGCTATGGCCGTTTGACAATAGAGGGGTCTAGTCAACCGGTAATTTGATTTTCGTGATTAAGGCCAACTAATTTTCTATATTTTAAAATAATAGAAAAATTTATTAGATAGATTTTTTTTGTAAAATATTTGCATACTTTTAGGATTTTGTGCAAGATTTAAGAAGGGAATTTCCTTGGCCACCTAAAAGTGACAAAAATGCTTGTCTACACTAGACTTTTTCGATTATGAGCCAGTTTTAATTATAAAAATTTCACTGCATACTTTTATACTTTTTATATATGCAAGACCTAGAGTATGTATGGAAAATAATTACAAATAGAAGATATTACCGATGTTTAGACAACGCCAGATTTTCGGATACTTCTTTTTGTGAAAATCAAAAACCACAAAAAAAAATATTTTTTGCTTTTCACCAACTTTTGCAAATATACATATTTCCACTTCTAGGGACCGATTACATAATTTTTCTTAATTTTAAATTACTAAATAGTTTCCTGAACATTTTTTTTTGCATATTTACTTTTCTCATTTCTTGTGCGCCTTTTTCCTTTCCCATCCACTCCTGCTACCGCATGTTTACCCGTTGGACAAATTACGAGACTAACTTACAGCCAGTACATAAAAAGTAAATAAAACCCCAGAGGAAGTAAGAAACAAAACTATAATCAAAATATAATTTATTAACATTCTTAGACCACAATCCACAGCAATATCTGCCAAGTAAAATACAAACTTCAAAAGAAGAAGAACAAAAAAAAAAACACACGCACACACACAACAACATAGAAATGTTGGTAGAAAAATAACATCAAAAACTTTTCAAAAAGAATAATTAAGAGAACAACAAACAGAAAACAAAGATGCAGATATTTATACAAGTTCAACTGGAGATGTAGTATAATGAAACCAGTAAAACACAAGAAACCAACAAAAAAAAAAACATAAACTTTAAAATTATTTAGCTTACCAGGGAGGGAGAAATCCAAATGAACTTAGTAATGAAAAAGAAATAGGATAGAGTTCACAAGAGGAAAATAATCCGAAGAAATGGATGACTATTCCAAGAAGGCTTAGGATGGCAGGAAAAGGTAGAAGCAAAAAACGGAATTCAAAAATGTCTTTTTTTTTAAAACTAACTGATAGATAAATTCAGATTCATCATTCATAACTTTAGTTGTAGGAATTTTCATACGGCTGAGAAATTGTTTACTAGAAATCAATGCGTAAATCATTGCAGGCATGTAGTAAATACAAATAATTGCAATGGAAATATAATGATTTGAGTGATATTTCTGAATTCTTGAGCCATTGTGCATATGCGGCCTAAAAGCCAGCCCAAACCTAAAAGTGGGCAACTATTTGACAGTCAATGCCTGAACAGAAGAGAATTACTTCTGATAACGTATACGGGTTTTTCCAACAAGAGGTGTTATTTGGGCATTCAAAGAAAAATGGATTGTTTTGAGATAAATGATCGAATGTTTATTTCATAATAAAGAGGAAGGTATGCCGTTAATAATGAAAAACCACATCAGCCAAATGTCCATCACGACCACGCTTACAAGACCATATCCTTTTTATGAAATTTTCCATAACCAAAGTGGCTGCCCTGTGTCCTCGTTAGCCTCACGAATTCTATCTTTGAGGTCTTGATCTGACGCCCAAAGTGGCCCAAAATTACTTCTTCTTCAAGGTGTTAAATCACAAGATCTCGGTGGCCAATTGTGATCACCTCTTCGAGAGATGAAACGATCCGGAAACTTTTTCCGTAAAAGAGCAATGGTTTCGTTGGTTTCATTGTCCACATCAATATCTTCGTTCCATTTTTAGTAATGACGTAGTTTCTACTTGTCAAATGTCAAAGAATAACAGCTTCAAAAGTGACAGCATTCCTATACTCTATATCACACTTTGTATCTTAAAGATAAAAAAAATTCGTTAATCGAATATAATTCAAATTTTAAAAAATATTAACACCTTAAGTTGTTTTTAATACATTTTATTTATTTTATGGTAAATGTAAGTAAATCCCACTCGGAGTTGGAGTCGAGCAAATTTTTTGGCACCAGCCTAGTTTGCCAGAATTCTATTCCAAAGCCCTGGTTGTGCCCCAAACCTTTTTTGATACTTCGAGAATTTACCGAATATTTCGAAAGTAAAAAAAAAGACTTTTTTTGCGAGAAGAAAAAAAAAATCGAAAGTTGTGCTGACTTCAGTTGATTATGACCATTACAAAGAATTTCTGTATTTCTATGCTTTTGGGAATTGCCAATTTTTAAATCGCCATTTTTTTTTAAAAAAAACTGAAGATATTTCTTTTTTGATAATTCAAACCTTATTGTTAAGAAAAATTTCAGTTTGAGAAAATTTGCCAATTTCCATTTGACACTTTTTTCAATATGAATAATAGAAAACAGATTTTTTTAAATTTCGCAAACTTGACCGAATATTTCGAAATTTCAAAATTTTTTGTAAAAAAAAAATCAAAAAAATCTGACTAATCCGTTTACAAAGATTAACCTCACAGTTAAGCCCTCTGTAAAAAAACTACTTTCCCAGTTGTCGCTTTTTTATTCTAATACTAATAGTTCATTAAAAAAATTGCGATTTTGAAAATTTTTGCATACTTTTCGGTTATTTAAAAAAAAACTGCTTTCATTTTGCGAAAATTCTTAAAAAAAAATACGAGAACTGTGCTGAGTTGTGCTAGCCGAGCACAACATTCATAAATTCGAAAAATTGAGATATTTTTTAAATCATTTTGACGTTTTTCTTGCAATTACTTTGCAAATTTTCATAAAACCCACCCGAAAAATATGCAAATATGAAAATAGCACACACTACCTACCACACCACTGCCTTCCACGTACATCTGAACATCATCTGGGCTAAATTTGGTTATTAAGACTACATCATTTGTTTTCTTGATATTTGTAACTAGAGCTCAAATAAATCTGTGGGGTTCGAGCCTCTTAGCGTTTCTCTTGAAATCCTTTCTAAATCCTTTAACATCAGTACAATTCTTACAAATTTCTACGGCTCACATTGCCTAACTTCAATTATTCCATGCTCTTGCTTTCACTATAATTTATTAATTTCTCTTCAACCCAAAAAGTTTTACCTCGCCACAAAAATTCCAGTTACATTAACGTTGTTCCGAAAAAAACCAAATGAAATTAAGTTCCTCACTATGTTTTCAACAGAACGCAAGGACCAACTTTAATTCATATAAGAGAGAGAAAGAGAGAGAGAGAGAGAAGCAAAGAAATTATTATTAATATTTTTCTCTACTTAAAAGTACAGAACGAGCAAAAACAAAAACTGCAAACTTATTTCAAAAGAGGATTTTATTTTGTCATTTACACAAAGTTTTGTGAAAACAATAAATGAAACCTCCCCCCCCTTCCCTTCATCAACCATTAAGGTTTTGTTTTTTTTTTTCTATTTTGTTTCATTTGTTTTTTGTGAAATAATTTGTAAATTACAATTGGTTGGAGATTTTTATTAATTGTTCACACATTTTCTTTTCGCAAATTTGTTTTTTTTTTTAAATAATTGTTTAAAACATAACTCTCTAAAAAAAATTGTTCTTAACCACACAAATACAATAATTTCAAAACTTTGCCATACTTTTTGTTTAAGGCGTTGATAAATATTAAAGCATACCTTGTGGTTTGTGGAAAACTAAATTTAAAGCGTACTTTTGGGGATTGCGGAAATACAGAATGTCTTCGTTATAATAACATGAAGTTGGGAATCGATAAGGATATTTCACTATTGCATTTGCTTAAATTTGGTTGAAGAAAACCCCAGCTGTCTTTTCAATTACAAGCTAAAGTTTTTTTTTTGAATTCATTGTTGAAGTTTTCGACTAGTGGTGGATTTTAGTACAATTTTGAAAAAACCATGTACTGGTTCTTAAGTCTATACCACGTCAACTATTCTAAATAATTCTTTTCCCTCTTCGGCAAATTTTTAGCTCTTTATTAGATCTACAAAATCGAAAATATTGTCTGGTCGAGTTCCTAGCAGTTTCTGAAATATGTGTGAAATATGACGAAATTTACGCCGAAATGTGTTCTTTACACGGACGCACAAGTATTTCTACTACACAAATCACTGCATACTTTGTGGGTAACAATAGAATTTACAAATCATTATGGTTAGAGGTTTTTTTTTTGATTAAATCACTAAAACGCATTCAATATCTTTGCAACTTTATTAATTGCTCCTAGCTCTTCCTTTAAAAGTAACTGTAAAACAGATATACTTGACCAAACACATGATAATCCATTGTAGTATACTTTAAGGAGGCCATCAAGATAATAAACATAGATGTGATAAAGGTATTTTCAATTGCTGTCACAAACACAACAGATATGCGCACCGAAATGTTTAAAGCCGTTAAGCGGAAAAGATAACAAATTTAAATGCATACCTTTTGCGGTTAACGTTCGAATTTATGTTGCATACTCTTCGACGCTGGAATGTCATATGTGGTAAAGGCCCTAATATCTGGTGTTTAGAAATAAAAGTGGTCATGTGATGGAGGGAGGGTGTATATTTTGAATATCACAATATTATACATCAGTATTTAATTTTAAAGCATAATTTTGGGCGCATCAAAAAGAAAGAATTTGTTTTGTGTTTAACTAATGATTGTGGATAGAGACTAACAGTCAGCAAATAGCTATCAGAATTTTTGTTCTGTTTTCCTGAGGCCTTGTATTTTTTTAATATTTCTTAGGTGGATTTTAATTTTTTTTCTTATATTTTAAGTTCTTGTATCAAGAAAGTATTTCTGTTAGTTAGTTTTTTTTTTGTTTTTCCTTGGAATTTGGCCTATAACGCTCTTAACTGTTTTACCCGATAATCCTTACAAGTTCGTTTGAGTAAAAAAAACGAAAAAATAAGTAGAGCTGCTTTTGTTGGAAGGACTCCCCTGGATGAGGTTAACCTATAAAATTATATGTGCTATAGCTAGACAAAGGGATTTACTGCATAAATCTGCCCTACATATAGGGGAGCGATAGGGATAACAAGAAGAAGCAAACTCCTAAGGACAACGGGAACACAAGAGGAGGGGCGAGTGTGCCATAACAACCGCAGCAAAAGACGATAAAACTGTTCATGACTTTTGTTTTCAAACGACAAAGCTACTAGTGTTTGGCTCTGACGGTGTGGAGAGTGTGCCAAGTAAGCTTCCTTGGAGGGGCACAACAAATAGGTTTCCTTCTTTTCAGTTCTTCCTTTCATAAGGTTAAATTATTATTATTTAAAACTTAGCTTTTTCCCCAACGTCTTACATGCTCGTACAGCAACAGCGGCCGACGAAGAAGAAGAAGAAAATAACACACACACACACACAAAAAGAAACCTGGCCATGTTCAGGAAGGCTTTTGCCGAACAATGCCGTGAAATCATTACAATGGGAACAATGGGGCAAGGATTTTTTGCCGTCATTTTGTGGAATAAGCAGAATCATATAAAGCCTGCTAAAGCGAGCGGAAGGGAAGGCAGTGCCTGCGCATTTATACACATACATATGTATATGAAACGGCCTTGCGAAATGGTGACGCTACGCTTTTGTGTTTGTGTGTTTTTTTCTTCACATTCTCCTCCTTGGAAAGACTTTATTTAATTTCTAATGCACGGGCGGGAGTTGAGTTTTAGCACTTCGTCTTCGAATTGTGTGGCTCGTTTATCGCCTGGAGGCGGGAGCAGAAGACATGTGATTGTATCACATTCTTTAAAATTCCTTTGTTCTTTTGAGAGAAATGTGTAAGCGTGTGATGCGATGGTGATGGTGTCTCTAAAGCCCTGAGTATGTGGAAGCATTTTGTGCCACCCTCAAGGATTCCTTTGGCCAACATGGCTATGAGGAGTGTCTTCCTCCTCCCCCCCCAACCTTCAAGGATTCCTTTATGTGCGTGTAAGATTGTATGCGTTGAGATTATCACCCACATAATGATAATAAAATAAAACCTTTACGTGTTACAAATATTTGTATTGTCAAACAGAAATCCGAACAATACAAAACATCTGCAACAAGAAAAAGAAAAAAAGCCGAAATAGACACAAAATCCATACAAATTTCCAACTAAAGGCCCGAAAATAAAGTATTAACTTTTGTTTGTTGCTTTTTAAATGTTATACAAAGGAATCTGTAACACCCTTTTGGTCGTAACATTCAACCATCACCCCCACCTCCCGCTGTTTTTTGGCAGCACCAACAACTTTGTTGCCAGATTAACTTTGTATTCCAACATGGTTCATTTTCTCCATTTTTTTTGTTTGTTAAACCTTGTTTTTAGTCTCAACTTGTTACACGCACAATTATGTAGGATCCCCAACCAACAAACAAACAAACCAACAACTAGGAAAAAAAAAATACACAAGTCCTTTTATATTTTTGTGTCTCCGGCGAATAACAGAAAAAAAACCTCAAGAAACCGAAAAGTTTTTCAACAAAAACCGTTTTGCTCTGTTTTGAAGCTGTTTTTTTTTGCATTTATTTCTCTTCAGTTTCAAGTCCTGCTAAACAATTGTTGTCTTTATTAGATCACAGACAGACACAGCCACCTCCCACTGAGAACGGTACAATTCGTCCTGAAAAGTTTTCGTTAAAGGTTTTAACAAAAGCTTTAGACTAATGGTCGAGAGATTTAGTTTAAAGATTAGCAACACCGAAAATATATCTGTGTGTGCGTGTGTGTGTGTGGATTTTAATTTGAGGGAAATTAACAAGAAAATCCCACACACAATTACTTTTTGTCTATCGGCAGACACATGAAGTGCTCTAATGTTTATTTAAAGGCTTAGCGCCCAGAAGTATACTATAGATTTCGAAATGTGATGCAGTGACAATGGGTGTGTGTTCAAATGAAGAATGTAATTGGTTGCTGTCAATGCGACTATGACACCCAGGTGTTATTGCTGTAATAATGTGCAACAAATTTAGAACATCCCAGTTCCCTCCTGATTCAGTGCTGGGAAAACCGTTCATTGGATAGGAAAGGCTTCATATATGGCAGTCCTTCCGACAGCTACAAACTGAGGAGTAACGAAAATAATTGTAAAAGTTCCTCTACTAAATTGGTGCAGGAAAATTGTTCTCCTAAAACTAGGCAATACCGAATTAAATGAGAATAACAGAAATTATACGAGTTCGTTAGTTCGATTGTATGTATTGTATACGCACTTAATGGACTTGTGGTTTGTGTTCGATATAGAACTTATACTCCCCCCTCCCGTCCCACAACAGTTCCACTGTTTTATTTTTTTAAATAAATGGATTGAGTGGGAATTACTTTTTATTTAAATACTTTTTGAAGTGTCCATTATTTTTTTTTTGAGGCTTCTGCTCTATTCTTCGGACGAAATACTTCATTTGTTGACTCAGTTGATGCTCCCTATGAATATAATACACTGTGTTAGCAATATGAAGTAGGAGAATTGGCGGGAGGAAAGGTGGAGTAGTGTTTGTTGGCAGTTTATATGAATTTGATAATGTCACATCAGGCAGGAAAAACACTTGCTGGATGAATTTTCCACACACGAAAAGTTTGGCTGAAGGACGAAATTTCTCTGTAGGAACATTGTCAGTAGACATAGTGAATATTGAGACTATACATCATTTTAATATTTATCTTTGAACATTTCTATTTGACAGTCGTCCTTTTTGTAAGTAATCATTTGTAAATAAACTTATTTAAAAATTTTGCAAACGAAAACAATAGACAGCAATGAATATGAAACTGTTTTCCTCTCACCCAGAACACAGCAGATCCCACAAAATGCCTGTGAAATGTCTACATAAACTTTGTCGCACTTGTTTTTTCTACGGTGGAAACTCATATCTTTTCACCCCCGTTTGGCTTCTGAATATTAAACTGCGTTTTTACTAATATTGACTTTTATTTATTTTTTTCCCAATCTCCTTTTCTTTGCAGCTCATCTCAAAAAGAATACAAAAAAATCAATTAAAATCTGTTAAAAAATAAAAATTTTACTTATGAAAATTTAAAAAATTATATACTAACAACAACAAAAATAAGATATGTAAAATCTACCATAAAAGCAAAAACTTGGTTATAGGAATAGAAAGCAGAAATTGTTAGGAAATTTTTTGTAGCAAATACCCAGAAAAGAAAAAAATCTACCAATAGCTTTTTGAATACATACAAAAAGTCTCCCTAAAAAAGCAAATCTTTCTCGTCTAGAAAACCTTAAGTCATTTGAGCGAGAGAGTCCAGGTAAACGTCGCAACTGAAAGCACAACTAACAAATTCCTTCCCATCTACAATTCTTTATTTCACGCCTCGTCTTGTATTGCTGCTGCTGTCTGCCGCTGTCCCTCCTCGTCATCGTATGAAATAACAACAAAACAACACACACGCCTCAACCCCTCTCTCTCTCAACCCCGGTCTCTGTTACCGGTTCCATCTTTACATTTTGGTTTGTGTAACCAAAAAAAAATCAATGACTCGACCTTGTCGCCGAATTCCTTTAACAATGAAAATGATGACAAATTAAAATATTATCCCTATCTCCCCTCGTGGTCGTCTCAACCGAAAATATTCATATTTTTCCACGATTTTTCTTCTTGGCTGTCATCTCTGTGCGACGACGCTTCATTCCTGCCATTGTTGACACATGCCTTAATAACATGGGCGCCAAATAATACTATACGGAAAAACCTTAACACCACACTCCCCCCACCAACCACCTGGAAAAAAAACCATGGCTTTTATTTCATTAAATATTGCGTGACACATGCCAACAAAAATTGTAATGGTTCAATTCTTCGCCTCAACATTGTCGTCGCCGTCATCGTCGTCGTCGAATATCAACGAAATTTTGTATTAAACGCCACGTTACCTTAAATATATATATTTTTTTTCGGTTTTGTTGTTATATTAAACTTGACAAATGTCCTGGCTGCAATGCTGCTAATGATGATGATGACATCGCATCTGTTAACACATCTTGTAATATCCGATGACTTTCGGCTTAAACTTTATACCAAAATCACCACCATCTTAATCAACGACTGAAATGACAACAACCGGAAACGGCCACAACCAACACAACAACATATCCCATTAAAATAAAAAAATACTCTACCCCCGCCCCCGCCCCAACCAACAAAATACGCAACATTTTGTACAAAAAAAAAACTGCAATTAAACAACAAACGAAAATTATCACTTTAAACCAAAAAAAAAAAAAAATATTTTAAAAATTTATTTGCTTCTTGTCAATTGATTTACCCACTTCTGGTCCTCGTCCCCCCTCTAACTCACAGCTTAAAGTATTGAACGTTTTTTATATACAACACAACCTCGTCGTAGGAAATCCCAGAAATTTCTGAATTTTTGATACCTCCTTTACTAGCCATAGAGTAAGTCTAGTGAAAAACAGAAAATAAACCTAAGAAAAATAAATAAAATATATTGTTATCCTCATTGTTGTTATCGAGTCAACGACCCACTTGTATTTAAGCCCCGACCCGCCAAGTCATCACCATCAGCATCTTCAATCTTCGACCGTAAGGCACTCAGGCCACCTACAAGCCCAACCAACCTACCAACCCGCTTCCAGCCATTGTTGGTCCTGTCTTGTCTCTCTCTCTCTCCTTTCTTTGGCACATCTTCTGGTAACGAGAAGCAATTGTTGTTATCATTTGCTTGTTTGTTACGCCATCTATTGTGTATATATTTCCAAAAATATACATATATACACAGGACACAAGCTTAGCCCCACTATATATCTTGTCATCATCTCATCTGTGGGGGTGTACTAAACTGCTCACCCGCCGTTCTCCCCCTCCCCCTACAGAAATTCAATTTTCTTGCGTGTGTGTGTCTCTGCGTGTTTTGTTGTAAATAATGGGGCTGCAAGTGGCAGCATTGCCAACAGCAGCCAATATTGTTGCAGTGACTACACTCCTCGTGTTGTTAATCTGGACGCCCGTTGTTATTGATGCAGTCCGTGAGTACAAAAAAAAAACATTTCTTTCAATACCAAATATATTTTTCTGAATTATATTAAATATTGTAGCCAATAGACTCTCATAACTTTAAGGAAATGTAATAAGTAGAATATAAAAGTATTTTTTAAAAAATATTATGGTATTTTAAATATCTTTAAGTATTCCTAAACAATGTAGAATGTGATATAGTTAAAAACGAGAAATTCCTTTTTATTCTTTTAATTTTTGAAACATATTACCTAGCCTCAAAACTATGCTACCAAAAAAATATCTAATTTAAATGGTAACATCAATTTACTTTTATTGAGTCTTTTTTAACATCCGAAAACCTGGATGAAACCCCCTGAAACTATGCTAAATAATATTTTAATGGCCGTCGAATGAAACCCTCCTGAAACTATGCTATACACTAATCGTTTCATAGCTATAACAATCGTTGTTTTCATAGAAATTTCTAATATTTTCCTTTTAAATTGTTTAACCCCCAGGATGTCAATATTTGTGGAGTTTAATTTCTATGGCCACTTATTTACTTCCGGAGTTATTTATTATTTACTTCCTTTTGAAATAATTAACCTTAAAGTACCCGGTAAGAGCAGCCATTTTATTTTATTATGTTAGGTTAGGTTGAATGGAGGATCGGTCATGTACCATGACCGTCTCATATCACTGACATACACCTAGGCCAGCAATTCGGCCTGTTGTGTGCTCCTGGTTTCTTCTACATGATTTTATTAAATTCAGTATTTTTCGCCTCTATGTATGTTATGGAATTAGTGGGCTTACAAACGTCTATTTCAAATTGCCAGAATGTGCCCCCAGTTTCGAACAGCCGCTGACGACACCAATGATTTTGTCTTGTTCGCCTTAAAATATGCTATCAAATTACTGGATTTACAACGATTTCTGGAATCTGCCTGCCTTTAGATTTGCCTCATGATTTTACTCAGTTGATTATTAAATCAAATTACTGGACTGACAGAGAACATTTCAAATCCACCTCAATGAGTCTCCCGTGTTGAGTACGCTATGAGAACAACCATGATTTTACTTCGTTCTGTCATATTCGCCTCAATGTATGCTATCATAGTATCGAACTGACTAAGGACGGATAAAAATTGCCTCAGTGTGTGACTAGAGTCTCGTGTAAGACTAAGCCACTGAGTCAGTCTGAGCAACATTCCTCTCCGACTTTCTTCCGTGTGTCCCCACTATTTTTCTTATTTCAGTCTTATTCGTGTCAATGTACGATGTCAAATTATTGAACTGACCAAGCACTGATTCCCAATACCTCAATGTGTGCCTACAGTCTTGAGTACTATGTGATTACGCTCATGCTTTAACTTAGTTCAGTCTGAGCAAGTTTCCTGTCCATCTTTCATTCGTGTGTCCAGATTTGATTGGTGCCTTGGTACCCGATGGGGACAGCCATAATTTTACTTAGTTCAATGTATGCTTTAAATTTATGGGTCACACAAGCATACTCAAGTCTAATAATTGTAAGTCATCCTCTAAGTATGCAACAATTTTGAAAATATTTAAAGAGTTATCAGCTTCTGTTGTTTTGCAATTTGATGTCCACCCTAAAGGTATACTTCCGTTTTTGGATTACGGTCCAGCCTCAAAATAGGCAACGAAATTTTAAAAGACTGAAATATTTCCGTCAGTTTTTAAATTAAAGTCCGTCCTCAAAATAGGCAATGGAATTTTACAAGACTTAATTAATTTTGGTTTGGATTTACGCTTTGTCTCAATTCTTTTCCCTGATTCGTAGCATGTGGGTATTTTTGTGAGTTCATAATCAAATATGCTGCGAAAACAGGAACAACATTTTTTTTTTTTTCAAATATTCCTTTGACTTCTGTTTTATAAACTTTTCGAATGACACAGATGACTTTTCGGAATCATTAAGCTCAGGCGACTACAGTTCATGTTATTGGCAAATAAACTCGAAAGTTCCTGTTAACCTCTTGAGAATTAAAATTCAACAATTCAAATTTTCAACTGAATCTTTCCAATGTTAGAATTGGCTGAAAGTCCATATTCAGGCTCCCCAAAAAAAAACATACAAACATTTTTGAAATGTTCTGTGTATTTTTTTTTTAAATTATTAATTCAACACAAACAGCGAACAACCATAACAAATAGCCGAAAAACGCAATTAATAAAATACTCATATCCTTTTAAATTAATCATCATGTCCTTCGTTCATTTTTTATGTCTGCCAGTGTATGTGAGTGTGTTTTGTTTTAAAACAAATTCTTTCTTTTCAAATCAATAATACAGACCCATATATATTTGTCTATGTTTGACGGTCAAAGCAAACAAACCCAATGGACACAGAAGCTACGAATGGAAAAAAAAACACCAAATATGGCCTGTTAATTTTTGTGTGTGTTCTTTGTTGTTGTCGTTTTGTTCGTTACATTTGGTTTCTCTTACAGAACTAGACATGGTGCCGGAGAGGAAACCAAACGCTGAACATATATTTCAGCAATAAATCTAAATAATAGAACACTACTAAAATGACCATAAATTAGAAACGAATAGCAGGAAAAAAAAACATACAAGAAAATACTGCCACCATACCAGCAGACGTCAGTCATTGGATGGACGGGCCCAGCCAACTGATTCGATCCGTCGAGCGTACAATGAAGCGTTAAAGCACTAACACTAACAAACCGTAACATTATGAACATGTGTTGTGTATGTGTGTGTGTATATATATTCGGATTTGTATATGTGTGTTAACCAAAACACCCATTTGTGTTAATTTTATTTTATGTCACTTCATTACCTAAAATCTACAACTTCTTCTTTTTCTTCTTTCCGCCTGTGTTCTATGCGCTTTGTTTTGTACATGTGGCCTAATGTCCTGTTTTTCCTGGTCTTTGTTTTTCTTTTTCAAGTCGTCCTTCGTCCTTCTTATACGGTCTCACTCGCGCTTGTGTGTGCAAGTGTTTCGTTCGGTATTATCTTTAACATTAACTTCCTAAACAAATAATCGCCTAAACATTAGTTTTCGTCCTTTTGGACGTTTTTTTGCGGCTCTGCCCCAACTCTATCTTACGCCGGAACGGAAGAAGCCCATAGGAAACCCGGTAGATGGTCATTGCCTTCCCCCCGTTTCCTAGCCTGCTTGAAGCTTATGCTGCAACAAGCATTTTGTGTGTGTGTGTGTGGCGGTGTATGTAAGTCTGTGCCTTGGACTATGCCATGGAATATAAATCATTAAATATTTGTTAAGCTGTTTGCCAAATGATATATACTTCCTTTTCTCTGTGGGGTTAGACGCAATTACATGGTTGTTGTGTTCGGTTTTTTGCCTTTTCTCTTTTTTCTTCTTCGATTTCTTCTTCCCTTAAGCATTTTTCTTCCTTTTACCATTTGTATATGTGTGTATGGATTTATATAAATTTGTTTATTAATAATTAACGAAAATTACCGCAATAAATTATGGTACTTAAATTCGATGAGCAGCATAATATGCAAGGCAAACGTTTAGGCACAAGTTGCCCAAATTTCATCTTAATTTTGAGTCGGTTAGGCTGATTCATACATTTTGCTCCACAAAAATCACATTGTGACTTTATTGAAAATGGCTTCTGGTAAATCGATTGATATCAATTACATGTTGGACTTACAATTATTATAAATGTTAAGCTTTTTTTTTTTAAAAAAAAAAAAAAAAAAAACTAGAGCAGAAGAACGGACAATGGAATGGTTGAACAAATCGCTATGTCTGCAGTAGAAGGCTGGCTAAAAAGATGCACAAACAATCGCTTTGCAGGAATAAAAGGTTGGAAAAATAAATGAATTGAATGGACTAAGGGATAGAGGAACTAAGAGATTGTCTTGCGTTGGACCATGGTGCGCCATCACACATGATGTACCATCGCCCTCCCAGTATACCAAGTAAACCCGGTACGAAAGTTCTCCGTGCGGGTGAATCCAGCTTCTTGGTAAGGGACCTCTGCTACTCTTTGGTTGAGATCGCAACTCTACGCCGAGCCGAACTCTGCGTGCGATTTAGGTGGTAAACCACAGCCACCACAGAACTCCGGGGGTCCCCTGACCACCCTCGATACCAGATTACAGACACCGGGGATACCGCATACTAAAACTATGTACTGTCAGTTCGAAACCATGTATACAATATATAATTAGAGGATGAAGTGGACGGACAGAAGAATTATCTACGCCACCCTTAAGAATAGCTTGCGGTTATGATCCACGACAATCTTAAGAATTGCCTGAGGTTTTTTTCTATCAGAAATAGTTTTCCCTTTTCATACTCTTGAGCATCGAAAGTGAGACACCTTTTAAATAATTTGTATATTTTCTGATTCTGGCTTATGCTTTAAAGACGGCTTCATGAAAAATGACCACAATTCAAATTTGGGCCAATTTTCATTAACAACAATTTTTCCAATTTTTTTTTTAAATTTTCTTTTTTTCCGTTTTGGGTCAATTTACATTAATAAAATTAGTTCCAATTTTGTTTTTTAGAAAAATGTAAATAATTAATAAATAAATCTGTTTTTTTTTTTTAAATTTGGTTTTTTTCATTTTGGTTTTGGGGCCATTTTGCATAATGAAAAATTAAATGGTCAATTTTTCAATTCACTTCGGATCATTTCTCTACTTCAATTTAGGCAAATTTTCATTAACAAACAATTTTCCAATTTTTTTTTTCCCGTTTTTTGGCCAATTTTCATTAACAAAATTAGTTCCAATTTTTTTTTTTTTTAATTTGTTTATTTTTCCTTTTGGTTTTGGGGCAAATTCAGATCATTTTTATTCATAAACATTTTTGCAATTTTTTTTTTTTTTAATTTTCTTTTTTTCCTTTTGGGGCAATTTTTCATTAACAAAATTTTTTTCCTTTTTTTTTTGGTTTTGGGTCCATTTTGCATAATGGAACATTAAATGGTCAATTTTTCAATTCAGTTCGGTTCATTTGTCTATTTCTATTTAGGCCAATTTTCATTAACAAAAATGTTTCCAATTTTTTTTTTTTAAATTTCCTTTTTCCCTTTTGGGGCAATTTTCGTTAACCAAATTAGTTCCAATTTTTTTTTTTTAAATTTTGCTTTTGGTGCTATTTTGCATAAAGAAAAATTAAATGGACAATTTTTCAATTCTGTTCAGGACATTTTTCTATTCCAATTTGTGCCAATTTTCATTCACAAAAATTGTTCGATTTTTTTTTAATATTCTTTTTTTCCTTTTGGGGCAATTTTTCATTAACAAAAATTGTCCTGATTTTTTTTTTTTTTTTTTTTTTTGAAGGCCAACACTCAGGGGATGCCCTGGAAGGATGCGGAAGGAAATTAGGGTATCGGAAGGAGGAAAGACGGAGTAGTGTTTGTTGACATTTGTTTTGAATTTCTGAATGTCACAACTGGCAGGAAATACATTTGCTGGAAGATTATTCCACATACGAACGGTTCGGCTAAAGAACGAATTTTCTCTCAATTCTGTTCAGGACATTTTTCAATTCCAATTTGTGCCAATTTTCATTCACAAAAATTTTTCGATTTTTTTTAATATTCTTTTTTTCCTTTTGGGGCAATTTTTCATTAACAAAAATTGTTCTGATTTGATTTTCCTTTTTGGTTTTGAGGCCATTTAATTGGTCAATTTTTCAATTCAGTTCGGTTCATTTCTCTATTTCATTTTTTGTTATCAAAATTACCCCAAAATTGAGACCATTTTAAATTTCTTGAGTTGCATCCCTTTAAGACTGCTCCATTGGAAGCAGTGAAGTAGGTGGGCTGGGGGATAATTAAAGCAATGATTAAGCGGACAGGCAGGCAGACCAAAGGCTTTGAACCAGGATTCCTTGTGTGATAGATACAGATATTTACTATCTAACACACCAGGGCCGTTAGACTTTGGTCGAAGTATTTTGTCTGCAAAACCCTGCAATGGTGTATTTTCTTTATTTGTATTACCCATACGCTACCGTGGACCAAAAAAAGCAATACTGTTTCCCTTATCAATCCAGGAGACAACCGTCAGGGAATTGCTCTCAAATCACCGAACAGAGCACGAAAGAAACCCCTCCACTGAAAAAAAATGCTCTTCTTATCATTATATATTTATTTTTTCGTAATCGTACCCTCAACCCATTACACCATGACCGCTCTCAATACAACATTCCATACACTTTGAAAAGAAATCTATTTTTATTGTGACCTCTGCATCCTCTTAACAAAGAAAACCAAATATTTCTCCAGAGTTTCTATAAATAAATAAGAAAAATATGGCCAATTACCAGCAATCTTCTGCATCAGCAACAATACTCAAAACTAAAGCATACTTTTAGGAAATTTTAAACCACCAATTGATGTCGTCATGTCATCTTTGTGTTTTGTCTCAGCTGCACCTCAAATAATTTAAACACTTTTTAGAATGTTGCGGCAACAAATTTCTAACACCGCACAGTCCAGAGTAACGAAAGGAAAACGACACAAAACAATAACAAACCAGAGCATATTTCAAGGCTCTTTAAAGCAGACAACAGAAATGTGCTATAAAACATTTTGCAGCAGAGACCACCACTTTTAAAATATAGTTTTCAACCTCAAAGCCAATTAGTGCTAAAAAAAAATGTGTTTGATTTTGTTGTTCCTGTTGTTGTCTTCAACTCGAAAGAAAATGCAAACAACACCTTTCAGAAATATTTACAAACATTTTTGTTAAAAATATTTTTCCCTGCCGAAAACAAAACAAAAACAGCCAAAGACAGCAACAAATGGACAAATTAAAACTAACAAGTTTTTTTTTCTATTTTTTTTTCTTTTGGTCTGTTACGGACCATGGAAACATCGGTTGCCATGATAACAACACAAATATTAGGACGGCCATAAATTGCAACACCCCGAAAGTATGCAAAACAGGAAATGCCTTAAAAAACAAACAAATGGGCAAAACAAATTCACCAACTGTTAGACAGACTGAGGCTTACACAGAGTTAGACCCGAAAGGGGAGAAAAAAGTAAAAGTTTGTGTAAAGATAACAACAATAGCAAATGGTCTTTCTTGCAAATAGTCGATGGCCTGTTCAAAGGTACAGTTTTTGAGAATTAAGTAAAATTAAATTGGGTTTTTAACAAAAGTTTTTTTGTCTTAAAATTTCTTTGTAGTTAAAAAAAGGGGGGGTGGCAGAGATGCACAGAGTGTATATAAATGAGGGAATGGGAATTTAGGTGGGATCATATGGATCAGAGAAGAAAAATTAGAAAACATGTTTGAAGGATTTCTTGAAACGTCATAAAATCATTACAAATTCACCTTTGCACCACAACTCCATAGTGGACACGAGTACGGGAAGACAGTAAGGATCATGTGGAGCAGAGCAGAAAAATCAGAAAACATATTTGAAGAATTTCTAAAAGTGTGATAACGAGATTTCAGATCAGTTTCCAAAGCAAAGGGAGTTCTGGAAACACAGCTCCATTCGGCAGACAAAGCAAGAGGACTTCTGAAACACGACTTCATACTGGAGACGGGAAGGCAGTAGTGTTCGTATGGAGCAGAATAGAATAAGTGAAAGACACACGTATTGGAGGGATTTCTTGATTGCCATAAGACGATTCTAAATGAGTTCGCAAAGCATAAGGACCTCTAAAATTCAGAACCATACAGGTGATCCATAGAGAAAGACAGGAATCGTCCTGAGGGACAGAGAAAAAAAAATCAGAAAGGTGTATTTGAAGAAATTCTTAAAATGTCATAACAAAATTTCAAATAACAAGGCAAAGCTGGAGTTGAAATGGAAATGTAACATCGAAATGGTAAAATCAAATCACTTATTTGAAAAATTTCTTGAAATAATTTCCTAAACTCTACTCTTAACGTTTATGCGAAGCTCTTGATCTGATAGACAAGACAATCACATTTATTTTTCCCCAGATAGATTTGGACTGATGTCCGTACGATTTCGCAAGACAATTTACCAGGCTTGGAAATTATCCCGATTGCCGATTTAAAATCCTCTCTCGCTCTGGCATTTATTTACCGATTTTGATTACATCCAGTTCAATGTGTTACTGTTTTGAAATTTTACCAAATCGGTTTTTTGCCCCTACCCCACTCTATCCTCTCCTTAATTCTTGCTCTTCTGGTGAATTATATGTCTGCCCCCTAGCACTCCACCTTAGTTTCGATTTCTCCGCCCTCAATTTCAACGTGACCACTTTAGTGTTATTTGCATTTTTGCCCGGGTTAATGTCTTCCATTGAGGACAGCACTAATGTCGCTCCAAAAAGTACATTTAGCTGAGATTAACACACTTATTGCGGTGGTGCCAAAGGTGTGGCAAAGCAGTGGTGTATGGAAGTACCAGCTGTACTACTACTCCAAAAGACGGACGTCATGTCATGATTGAAATGTCAATTTTGGGTTCAAAATCTCGTTTTCAATTTGTGTTTGTGCATGTATGGTTGGGTGGGTGGGTGTGTGCATGAGTAAAAATCAATCGCTTTACAATTACAACGCATACAAGCAAATTTTGTGAAATTGAATACCACTCACATATATACACACACACACACACATGAACACATACCTCTTCAGTGCTCAGCTTTTACACATACTTGTGTACATGTGGACGTCAAGAGCCACAAACACTCCTGTCCATACCTACTTTGTTTGTTGCATATTGTTAGGCAGACGACGACCGGGCCAACCGGCCGGGCCATGCAACCGAAATTGACAACATAAAACTAAAATTTATCGTTTGTTAAATTGCCAATGATTTTCAGGCTTAATCACTGGACGGAGCTGTAGAGGGCACAGCAAGGACATCAAAGGATATACAATACATATGTACGTACGTATGTGATTGACTCCGTGTGTGTGTGTCCGATAGAGGTTAAATATTTTGACAACCTTTGGCGCAAGGGCTACTGCAATACAAGTTGAATGTTTCGTTTTGAGACCGGACATGCTATACAAATACACAGCTCTCAAATACACATAGCCGTTCATGTCGTCTATTTAAGACTTACATGACTGACACTTGGCCGGCAACTGTAGAATATACATTTTTCACAATAAAATGCGAATTCTCAAATATGGCAAAGAAGATGGAGATGAGATGCTATGGCCAAACATTTCGTAAGGTTTGAGTGTCACAGAGCTTCCAGTCGCTTGGCTGTACAATAGTTCGGGCCAGAGAACTCAGTGTGTCACTTACTCTGTGTATCACACAGACAGGAGTCCTTTTGTTGCAGTACATTTTGATCTGTGCCATTTACTTTGATTACAAATGTTATTTGCTCTCACATAATTCTATTATCGGTTGCCAGTGTTTGTGCCCGCCTGTGTCCTCCTCCTCCCCCCTCTTTCATTACACTTATGATTCTAATAGCAAATAATTCATCGTTCTATTTATGCTTGACTTCTGGGGCACTCCTCCGTCACCCTCACCGCTTGGTTTGTTAATTTATTAAATATTGCCCGGACATCGAAGGAGAATCTTAACTGCTTTATGACCAAGATTTAATTGCATTTAAAATGTTTCTATGCAAATGCGACAGAGCAATGCTGCGTTCCATCTTATTCTCAATCGAAATGTAATTAAATAGGAAATCGACCAAAATATTTGTAATTGAAATAGTAAAATATTCAATTAAGTGCATGTGCATCTTATGGGGGTGTTTTTTATGTGTGTCTATGTCTGTGTAGTATTGAAATGATACAACCAGGAAATCATAGCATACTTTAAGGATGAAACATTTCAGGGAGACAATGTTGGTTCCCGGTTTTACAAATGAATTGCAATTAAATCGATTGGTTTGTGTGGGTAAGGGTCCCAAAATCAACTCTGGACTGGCATGACTGCGAATCGGAAAAATCAATTTGAGACAATAATGTCTGCATTTGTTTTGCCAGCCTTAAGCCAATTATTGGATATAAAATACGTCTAGAATTTAGCGAAACATCGAAGAAGACAATATTTTTTCAAAATTAATGAAGTTAATATGAACAAGAAGTGGAGGTTTCATGGATCATTGCCGTGGAGCACAGTTTTGAAATAAACCACATTTTCAAAAAAATCGACAAAAAACAGTGTGGATTTTTGTTTTAGCAAAAATGCAGTCGATATTTAAAAGTGCGATTTTTTTAAAGAAAAGTTTTCCAGGACAATAGCTCACTTTCGTTAAGAGTTACGCTCTCTTTTGTATTCTGGAAAGAAAAAAAAAAATTCTTAAACAAAAGTTTAAGAGAGTTTAAGCCCCCAGCCCCAATTTACATTATCATTTTCGTCATTTTGGGGTCATTTCGAAGGGAACAGCATTTTTTTTTTATTTTTTTTTTTTTGGCTGTCCCCCGTAAACTGAAGTTTTGCCCTTTTTTATCTTAAAGAAACACAGGTTTCTTTCATCTCATAAAGAAAAACAGGTTTCTTTTTTTTTCATAAAGAAAACCAGGTTTTTTTTCACTTAAAGAAAACCAGGTTTCTTTTATTTCTTAAAAAACAGGTTTATTCTCTTTTGTTAAAGAAACAACGTTTTATTTTAATTGTTTTAGAAACATAGTGTCGTCCTTCTGAAACAAAAAATTCTTATTCTTGCTTTAAGTACAAAATTCTAATAAAAGTCATGGCTCTCTTAAGAAAAATCGATTAAGCCTTTTGGAAAATTATTATTAAACTTCCATAAACTTTTCTTTCTTTCCGATCAAAGCTTGCTGATCAAGTTTGACCCATATTTTCTTCATTATCTTAACCCTTTCCTTTTTACTCGTTATGGTACAATATTGTCTGATGTTTAACCTAGATTTTTGCCTGCAAAGCTTTCGCGTACCACCAAAACTTTTCTAATTACTCTCGCTTCTATTTGATACACTTGTTCACCGAACAATTTTTTTTTTGCAATATGCAAAAAACGAATACACATACAGTGTTTAATTAACAAAATCGCTGCAAAACATTATTAAAAAAAAAAAGAAATATGCTGAAAAGCGAAGGTTTATGAAAAAAGTTTTGGAGCTGAAACTGAAAATGGTTAAAAGAAGTTTTTCTATTAAAAAATGCGGGAAATCAAATAGTAAACTGGGGGAGGGGGGTTTTAATCAAAACGAATATAATTGTTATAGTCTAAAGAAAGATGTCATCGTTTAGTTTTAACTATTGTGTGTTGAAGTAGAATTGATCAGGAATTTGTTTATAAAATATTGAGTAATTCTTAAGACAAGTCCAAGACTGATTAATGCTCCCATGCTGCTCACAGGATCCAAAGGAAATAGTATTCATCTGAAATCCAAAATGACACATCATCAAAAACCCTAAAATCGTGTTTTTGTAAAAAGACCTTAAATACATGTCTGTACAAAATTGTACACTTCAATATACAAAATTTACAATTTTACAGACGAATTCCTAAACAACTTAACAAGAAGAGTGTTTGGAGTGTTTGGCTTCTCCTGTGAAGTTATGAAAATGCTTGTTAAGTCATTTTGGATTTCTAGTGACGAGAAGTGAAGAGGAAGCAGATTTACGGCATCTCATTTCCTTGGACATACACATAAGCCAGTATTCGGTTTGTTGTGCGCTCTAACTGTTCCATGGATTGATGCCGAGACGTTATTTGAAGAACTCTGTACTGGTTACATAATTCTTAAGTTGGGTCAAGTCTGTTAAAGAGTCGTTTTCCGAGAAACGAGTAATTGAACTTTTTTTTCCCACGGATATGCTTATGCTTTTGCCTTGCCTTATCAAAACTATCATGCGGAGTTGTGTTTTATGACACTAATTGAAAATATTTCCACCAGATCAACATTAACACGTAATAATTTTAGTTATTACAAATATCTAGTCCATACAGCTGCAGCAATAAGACATCGTATAGTGCTGTCTAATCCTAACACTTGTTATTTCCATTTTTTTTCTTAGTATTCCGCTCCCGCTTAACCATTTTGGCCTCAAGGAAGCATTTAAAATGTCATAACACCGACTGAGGACGACAAGTGCCGGTAAGGGTTTTACGGGTAGGGTTGCGGACAATAAGTGGAAACAACAACAGGACATCAGGACAGAACCAGGACAAATTAAAAATATACCACCCATATGCCTAAAGCTATGCCATAGAAAACACACACACACTCACACATTCAGACAACCGTACATATGACATCCCCTCTGTAGATATTCGGCGACTTCTCTTCTTCCTTACGATGTTTTCTAGGGTAGCAAAAGTACAAAACCGAACTAATCGTTTTTTTTTGGTTCTTTTTTTATGGTTTAAGAAGACCAATGGCCTTAAGGCTTAGACTTATGTATTAAATAAAGCAAGCAGAAAAGAAGTTCCCAGTATGGTTCACAACGATGTAAAATGTTAAGAGAGGAGGAGTTATGAAAGAAAATTCCAAATTGAGTTAAATGTTTTATGAGTGCGAACGGATGTGGTCCTGTGTGGGGAGAGGGGTCAAATACTTCTTTAGAGCTGGCGATGAAGGCACAACCAATATTAGATTAAAGCAGACTTTGTATTTTCTCAAATAAGTCTTTGGACAATTTTATTTTTTTAAAGTACAATCCCTGCAATAGTGCACACTTAAGGGCGCTGATCATCATGACTCGAGGTTGAAACAATTTTTTTTTTTTTTTTTTTTTTTGACTAACACTCAGGGGATGCCCCCTATAAATGCAATGCACTGTGTTAGCGATGGGAAATAAGGGTATTGGAGGGAGGAAAGAGGGAGTAGTGTTTGTTGACGTTGGCCTTGAATTTGGTAATGTCATAGCAGGCAGGAAAAACACTTGCAGGAAGATTATTCCACAAACGAACAGTCCGGCTGAAGAACGAATTTTCTCTATAGTGCGTCGTCCGGTCAACCGGCCATTTGACAATGAACGGATGAGAGACCCTGGATAGCCGAGTATTCCGGCTAAATGTTCTAACGTCAGGGACCAGACGACGGATATCTTCTGAACAGATACCATTAAAATATCTATAGAATAGCGATACACAACCCACATTTCGGCGATGCTGTAGGGAGACAATAGAGCTGGATACCCTACCATCCCCTATCATCACCACCGCTCTCCTCTGTACACGGTCCAGAAGCTTCAAAGAGGTTAATGGAGCCCCTGCCCATATATGCGAGTTGTATTCCATTTTAGGCCGGATGTAGGTGGTGTAAATATTGACGAGGTCAGATGGGGTGAAGTATTTCTTGCACCGCTTTAAAAAGCCTAAACACTTGAATGCTTCTTTCGACACTTCGAATATATGGCTAGCCCAGCGAACATCACCCTGTATCTTCATGCCCAGAACATCAAGAGTGTCTGATTCGTCGATATCCACACCACCCATAGATATTGACGGCGATGCTGGATCAGTGGAACGTTTGTGTGACAACAAACAGCACTGGGTCTTTTGTGCATTAAAATCTACTCTGTTCATTTGGCCCCACTCACAAATCGTCGCCAAATCGCGGTTAAGTGAGTCGTTCATCGTTCGCCTTTTTTCCTCGACTTCCAGAGGACCTGGCCGATGATCAAATGAGTACGAATGACAGAGGTTGCTGTCATCCGCAAAGGAGTAGATTGGGTTCACAGTCTGCCCCAACAGGTCGTCAATGAAAATAAGAAATAGAGAGGGAGAGAGGACAGAGCCTTGTGGCACTCCTGCGGTCAACCTATGCTCGTTGGATGAGACCCCATCTATAACAACTCGTATAGAGCGATCCCTGAGAAAACTCGATATGAATCGAGAGAAGGTACTACCGACACCAAATGCAATAAGTTTTGATATGAGTGCTCCGTGCCAGACCCTATCGAACGCCTTGGAAATATCCAGAGCCACGACCTTACTTTCACCAAGGCGGTGAATGGATCGACTCCATCGCTCCGTAAGGAACGCCATCAGGTCTCCAGTAGATCGATTTCTACGGAAGCCATACTGTCGATCATTCAGGAGGCCGTTAGACTCTAGATACCTTACAAGATGGTGATTAACCATGCTCTCCATAACCTTCGAGAGCGCAGAACATATTGCAATTGGACGGTAGTTCGCAGGATTGGTAGCCTCACCTTTCTTGGGGATCGGCTGAACATTGGCAACTTTCCAACGTGAAGGGTAAATACCAGCACGGTACGACATGTTGAAAAGATTGCGCAATGGACGAGCTAGCGTCGAAGAGCACTTACATAGGACAAGTGCTGAAATACCATCCGGGCCCGGAGTTTTGTTTACATTGAGATCTGCAAGAACCCTTTTAACGCCACGTGTTCGAAAAAATATCTGAGGCATCGAACTAGATACGTTCTCGATCACGGGGAGTGGTTGACTGCTGTCTGGCAAAGATGAATTCTTTGCAAAAATTTCAGCCATAAGGTTAGCTTTGTCAACCGGGTCAGTGAATATCTGGTCACCGTTAACGAGGGTTGAAATAGAAGATGAAGAATTGTTCCTTACCCTTTTAACGAATGACCAAAAGCTCTTACTTCCCCTGGGAGAAGAAAGAACTTTTGCACGAAGACGCTGTTCGTACAGAAGTTTTTCACGCCTAAGTACTCTGGCACAATTTGATCTTGCCTGCTTGCGTAGCAGTTCAGTAGTGGTATTTTTATTTAAACGCCATTTTCTGAATGCTTCCTCTTTGGATCTGACAGCTTCCCTGCATGTCTGATTAAACCAACAGTTCTTTGAAGGTTTAATCGAAGTAGTCTTCGAGGGAATAAACATGTTTATGCCAAGAAGAATGATTTTCTCAACCATTTCAGCAGCAGCATCGCAATTTTTAGGATTCCCTTTTGATCTGGCCTCTTGTGTTCACACAAGAAAATTCTTTTTCGGCAATTTTTGTTCTCATTATTGCCTTGATTATTTCAAAATCAATTCACTTTTAAAATATCAAAATAGAAAAAAAAACAAAAAGAAATGACCAGTTTTTTTACTTTCCATTTCCATTAAACTATGAATTGTGTCAATTAAATTTGCCTAGTGTGAATTAGGACTAAGGAGACCTTTTTCTACAAATGCTGTAGAGCAATCTGTTCTTTTACAGAAACTTGTGCAATTTTTTTTTCTAGATAAAATATACTAGTTTCTACTTTTCGATAAGTTTGAGGAACATTTTCTTGTGGTGGAGGGTGAGCAACATGTTCTTCTATGTAAATGTTGGTTTACTTTTACTTCTACCGAGTTGAGCAACATGTTCACCAATTTAAATGTTGGAATCATCGACTTAATCTTCTTCATTTTATTATTTATTTATTTATTTATTTATTTATTTATTTATTAATTACAATACAAAGTAAATTTATATTCTAATTTTGGGTCCAAGGGTAAACCGGGTGACACAGACCATTTGGCTAAATTTTTGCAGCGACAGACCAAAGCCTCTGGTGGGAATCGAACCCACAACCCCCACGCTGATAGACTAGCACGCTACCAACTCGCCTACCGGGGCGCCTCTTCTTCATTTTACTTCCACTTAATATTGAGTAATTTGTCGGTCTATACAACTTCTTATGGTGAATTTGGTCAAATTTCATTTCATCTCAATAAAGTTGAGATCATTTTACTAAGAACAAAAGTTGTGGAACATTTTCTTAAGTTTAGCAACTTGTACAATGATTAAAGATTGCGTAGTTTTTATTTCTAAAGAATGTTGTTGTACATTTGAGTATTTGTTTAATCCTTCGCAGATAAAACTGTCTTGTGGGAAACTTTCTAGAAAACTAAGATTTACATATCTTAATATATATTTACCCTCGACACTGATTCACTGATACACTGATACACTGATTCACTGACTGTCACGCAGTACGTAGGAATTTAAATAGGCATTCTATAATTCTATAAATAATAATAATAAAAAAAATAATATTTTTTTTTTGTACAGAAATTGTGTTTTCCCCAAATTTTTTTTTTAACACATTTTTTTTTTCCAAAATTTTTTTTTACAAATTTTTTTTTTACAAAATTTTTTTTTCAACAAAAATTTTTTTTCCACAAATATTTTTTTTTTCAACAAAAATTTTTTTTCCACAATTATTTTTTACAAAATTTTTAAAATTAAGTAACAAATACTTTCTCAAGCAAATTAACGGGCGCCATAGGCGCATTACAACTTACTAGTATATAATACTTTCGTTTATTGCTGAATACTTTCTGAAACCACGTGAAGTCTACATTTGGGGATTTTCTATTCCTAAAACTAAATTAGTTTTCACTACAGAGTCCTTCCATTAACGTCGTTTTGATTAAATGTTATCATTTGAGTTTGAAACTGTCGTGATTTGCCCAATTCCTATAGCCTCCAAGATTCGCCCAATTCCTATAGCCTAGGCTGATTGAAAAATTGTCTGTTACATTTTATTTTTATGAACTCTATCATTCATCAATAGGTGTATACTTGCAGGCGCCCTTATCAGCCATCTCCTGTACTTTATGCATATTTAGAGTTTTTAACTGCAGCCTAGTTTCTTTGCGCCATTCTCTAACTGTACGGCCTTACGTTCGAGTTCCAATTTCCAATTCTTTTCAGGCAAATATTGCAACGTTTTTTTTCTTTGTATTGTATTTGTTGTTTGTGTCATCATTGTCTTCTTTTGTTCTACCTCAACTACTTTATGGAGTACTTTGGCCCGATATGCATTCGGTATAGCTTCATTGCATACACATTCTGCTACTTAACTTGTGAAAAAGAAGAAGTAAAGTTTCAACATTACTTTTTTTTCGCATGCATGTTGCTCGATGGTTGTTTACCTTTTCTGTCTTCATTTCCTTGAAATTAAAACTCTCTGTCGTTCTCTCCCTCTCGATCTATGTATGTGTTTGTGTACAAAATACAATCCAAATAAAGGAAGGAGGAACTGTGCTGCAACCGAAAGCCATCAAGGAAGGGCGGGGAGAGAGTGGAGAGAAAAAAAAATCACTTAAACTAAATCATATAAACACCACTTGAAAAGTAACTCAAGCGTAACTAAGTGCATGTGATAACGCTGCTTCAGAGCTAACAGCGGCAGCAACAACAACAACAAACTCTAGCAGCAGCAGCAACAACAACGATAGCAACTATCGTTGACTATGAATGAAGGTAGAACTGCTTTTAAGCACATTTCCTCAAGGATTCAAATAAAATAAATATTATTTTACTACCACCAATACTCCCTCTCGCTCTCTCACACACACTCTGATAAATGTAGCTGCGTGTGTGTACACATATCCATAGACAAACTCACCAACACCACTTTGCAATAACAACAACTTGCACTCAATGGGTTATACAACATGATTAAATGTGTGTGTACTGGCGGTGTACAATGGAGCAGGACGATAACTGAAACAAAACACGAACACTTTCCGAAAGGAGCAAGACCAGAAACCAGTTTTAATATCGCAACGGCTTTGTGGCACATTTACGCAAAAAGGAATTGAAATGCTCTCTGGGATAGCATTCGCAGACGGAAAGTGAGCAGCAAACATTTTTTTACCCCCAGTGGATGTTTTTGTTTTTCCTAAATCGGAAAAACTTTTAGATTGTGCACTGAAAAATGAATTCATGTAAGACTCAATGAATATCTCTAAATCTATAGGGTATCGAATGGAAATATGTAAAATATCATCAATTGTAAGAGAACATTTAAGCAAGAAGGGACAATGAGTGAGGGATCTTAAAGAAGTAACCTCTCAGATAATCAGAATATTTGGATAAGTAGAGTCTTTTTCCGGTTTGGTGCATTTAGTAGTCTGAGCTCTTTCTAGGCTGAAAAAAAAAACACTATAGCCTGAGGAATTTTTTGCCGTCTATGAAAACCTAGTAAACTAATAGTCTTTTTCCGTTTAGAAAAACCTCAGTTGAAGCATTTTTTCAATACTGAATAGCCGTCATGCAGCCTTACTTAAAAAAAGACTTCTGATGCATTCTGCAGCATAGACAATCCTGAGTAAACAGACAGACGGCGTTCTTCCGCATAGAAAACCCTTTTTCGTACAGAAAAAAAAAACTCAGTGCTCATGCTGCAGACATCCTTCCGCTTAGATACAACCACTATAGTGTGAGACATTTGTTTCTTTGTGAAAAATATGATCTTAGTAAATTGAATTATTTGTCTATATAGATAAAATCTCAGTAGTGGCTTTTTCCCCACACAAAGAGTATCAGTAGTATTGTTCCCTATTAAAAAATCTAAATAGTGTACAAATTAAAAACAATGTAAAGAGGATCCGACTCGAAGGACCATATGTAAAGACTGGGTCCACTTTACATATGGTCCTTCGAAGGACCAAATGTAAAGATGATCCTGTTCGAAGGACCAACTTAATCAAAAAAAGATGATGTTTTTGATCATTTCTACAATACTTCCGGAGTACGTGAATAATACTACTTGTGTATTCGAATAATACTAAAGAAACATAGAATTGATATGGACTATTTGTACAATAAATGGTTAGAAATGAGTACATTCTGCGTGTGCGCGCCTTTGCTCTTATGGCAGACCCTTTTCTTCTTGTGAATGAGTTCAGAGGTCGTTGCTGTTATCACATGCCCTTTTCTCCTTATCGATGTGTATCTGTTTGCTGGTCACCTTGTGCATACATTTCCTATCGGTGAGAGTGTAGGGTGATCCAAACACACCACAAGAAACATGTTCATCATTAAACAGACAATGACTCAGTAAGAACAAAAAAATAAAATTGATGTATTTTTGAAAAAAGAATGAGTCTCAGTCTTGAGAATTATTTATATTATGGCGTTAGTTGCGGTGTCAATGAGACCCGTGTGACATAAAGACCGATTAGTTTGCCCAAAAATTCATTGAATTGCTTTTTTATTTGCCTGTTTAATGAGAAGTGTTTCACAAATGAGACGAGTGATTTTGATTTAACATTACTGAGAACTTTACGTTCACACTACGCCTTAGTTGTCTAGTAAGAAAATCATTAATTACCCTAAAAGTATGCAACACAAATTTAAAAATGTCCACAAACTCAACAGGCTCCTTTGTTAAAGAAATAAATACTCAAAGTATAATTCAAACATTTTTCCTAACAAAGCTTTGTAAAGCGGTTTTAACTTTTTATTTTTTTTTCCAAATTTTTTTTTTTCAAGAAATTTTTTTTTCAAAAAATTTTTTTTTTCCACAAAATTTTTTTTTTCAAGAAAAATTTTTTTTTTTCACAAAATTGTTTTTTTTCCAACAAAATTTTTTTTTTCAACAAAAATTTTTTTTTTCAGCAAAAATTTTTTTTTCAACAAAATTTTTTTTTTCCACAAACATTTTTCTTTTCAACAAAATTTTTTTTTTTCAACAAAAATTTTTTTTTCAACAAAACACAAATTTAAAAGTATGCAACACAAATTTAAAAATGTCCACAAACTCAACAGGCTCCTTTGTTAAAGAAATAAATACTCAAAGTATAATTCAAACATTTTTCCTAACAAAGCTTTGTAAAGCGGTTTTAACTTTTTATGAATACGGCGGTTAATATATACCTTTTACTTTTAAAGTTCTGACCTAAAAGTATACTTTAAAAAGCAAAATGTGTAAATCCCTCTTAGAACTTCCTTCTCGAACACTTAATTGCAATCATTATTTTTTTGCAAGTATTTCTTATCTGAACGATTTTCTATCTCCATCTTAGTCTGAAATCTGTAATATAAAATTTTTAAATTTGTCTAGATTTCAACTGAAAACTAATTGAAATTATAAGTAAAACCTTTCTCGCCAATATTCCCTAGTGAGATTACACTAGGAAGTTCAGTAAAAGTCTAGAGAGGAATAAGATCGACTGCCTTTTGAAAATGGAAATACTTCCATTGATTTAGTAATTCGCCTTAATGTGACAATTAAATTTGACTTCTTCTATTTATGAAGCAGTTCCCCTTAGCGTTACAATTAAATTTCTTTTTTAATTTGTATTTGATTGCCCTCACACCCCTAAAACCATTATTTGTTTAAATAACTGATTAAAACAAGCCACGAATGGGAAAACACACGGATGTGCACTACACAAGTCCCTGAAACCATTAGAAATACAAGAAGTCCTTCAAAACAACTCGTGATCAAGCGTTTCATTTTCCAAAACATGAATGGCATTTAGATGTAACGTATTTAAAGGACGAAAAACTCCTGGCAAGCCCGTATACACCATCGATGGTGTTCGAATGGCTCTTTGATGCTGATACTAGTTCACATCCTTCGGCAGAGATTTTCCTTGAGGACGGGTATATCATGTCATCCGGCTTTGTACAAGGATTTCAATCTTTGTGTTCGACGATATAAACATTTTTTGTGTTTTCAATTTCTCTCTTCTCTTCTTTTTTATTTTTTTTTTTTAGTTCCCCTGCAAGACTAATATGTATGTGTCCCGATGAGTGGGATGAGGACGTTCATGCTGGAGTTGATCATGATGACGATGATGATGATAGAGTGTATAATCACTGTTAAAGCGTTAAGCATACAAGAGTGACACTTAATGTTCAGTTTAAGTATCAAAGAACACATACTCTTACATCTTCAAGCACACATAGAGAAATATGTGGGTATGTGTGTGCGCGCGTGTATATTCGTTAAGCTCGTCTCCACATACATGCACTTATCGTTGATGATAAAATTGTAGTGTTTTTAAGATTTGTTGGTTTTTTGCCATCTTTCCCTTTCTCGGGCTCTTTGTTCGTTGTGTTCTTTTCTATTATTTCCTTAGCCGTATCCAACGTTACTTATTTAAAACTTAAACACTTGAGTGGTGTTTTCTTCCCTCCACCGCCTTCCTCATAGTTTTTCATTATCGTTGTGTTCGCCAGCCTTCTCGTTTCATCTTGAGCTTCATCGTTATTATTGCACTTATTTCGGTTGTTGTTGCCGCTTTGCTGTTCGGTGTGTTCTCATATTTCTTTTTCGTTTTCTTGTTGTTCTTATATTGTCAAGTGTTATTTTTATCGCTTCCCATTGCCTGTTCTCTCTCTCTCGTCTTTTGGAAACTGATTTGTTGTTCTGCATTCCACTCCCCGTTCCGCTTTGCTCAGCTCAACCATTCTATTGTTTTTCTTACCAACCTCTTAATGATGATGGCAATCCGTCGTCGAATGGAAAATAATTTTCTTCCTCTACTACTGTCAAGTGGTTTGTCCAGCGTAAGTGGGGGGAGGGATTGAGATTTTGTGCCTTTTCTCATTTCTTTTTTGAATTAAAAAGTAAATTCCATAATTTAATATGAATTTAACTAGACTAGAAATGTTGCTTTTCTACATACAAAATGTAGTCTGTCTGTCAGTAAACATTTATAGGAATTAAGTTAGTGTAGGAATGTGAAAATTTTGCGAAATTCGGTATTTTGTCATGAAATAGATATCGTCCTGTAAGCGTGATCGCGGTGGCCATTTGGCTGATGTTGTTTTTCATTATTAACGACATACCTTCCTCTTTATTCTGAAATAAACATCCGATCATTTATCTCAAAAAATTATATTTTTCTGTGTAGTGGTCTTGTTGGAAAATCCGTTATTAAAAAAAATTTAAGATAAAAAAACACTTTTGAGAAGACAATTTTTATTTTATACAAACAAAAGACTTATTTATGTATTGTAACTTTTTTATAAAAAAATTTTATTCTCAAGAATTGCTCTACTTTTTTTAGGATTTGAACTTGGGTTATTGGTGAACTATTCTATCTTGCTCACAACGTTCGTCCATCTATTTTCCCTTGCAATTCAATTTACATTGAACATTTTTTAAAATTTCCACAAAATGGATTAAGTTTTAATTCTAAAAGTATACTTTGTTATTTTTATGAATTTCTTTTCTCCTCAAGGTATGCTCCAATTTTTCTTATATTCTTTAACAGCCTTAAATTAGACCTTGTCCTGTTCTAGTGCTTTTAATTTATTCATTTTGTTGCATTCCCAAACTGTTTTTAGCATTTTTTTCCCGTCGCTGTGGCGGCTGACAAATTTCTTTTATGACATTTTGGCCTAAAATCTTTTAATTTCTTTTGGGGTTTTTCTACTAAATTAATTTTCAACCACAAAAACCAGTGCAGCTTCTGGCGGGCTCTTCACAATTTTTGACTGAAATAATGAAAAAGAAAAAACAAAGAAGAGAAAATAAAATGACATAAAACATTTTATTACTTTATCTTTTATATGTTGCCTGGTTTAATGTCGCCAACAAGCTGTTGCCGATATCACACTAATACCACAGCCAGAAATGTTCACATACATTGGCATGTTTTTGTCTATGCGTGTGTGTGTGTAGGTAGCATACTTACATTTGTTGAAAACCACAGTTTCATATGAAACCACTGACTAAGCTCTTTAAAGTCTTTCTTTCGCTCTAAATGAGTGGATGTGTGTGTGTAACCATAACCCACTAACATCGGCGAACTTAACCACCAGCCAAATCTGTTCAGAAAGCCCAAAACTTAACAACAACAAAAAAAAAACTGAGAAGTGCAGCCCAAAAACAAAGCTTAATTAAAAATGTTTTTCCCCCACAAAGATTTAAGCATAATATTCGTAAAAAAAAACACTACCTCTAAAATATCCAGCAGAAATTTGAGCCACCATATCGGGGAGATAACCCTAAAAGTGTGCTTTAAATTCCTACAGCGAGTTCTTTTTTTGTTGTGTTAAAAAATGGGGCCAAATTATGACATGTTTTTTTTTGTATGTGTGTGTGTATGCGGGCATGGTTTGTTGAATGCGGTTGTTGGTATGATTTGTTCTTTGGTTTCTGTTTTTGTTTTGTTTCATGAACATCATCTCAAAAACAACCAAAGCAAAGCAAATCGTTTTTATTGAGGTTGTTCTTTCGGTTTGTGTGTGTGTGTGATTTTTTTAACTACCATTACCACTGCTGCTCTTGTGTAATTTAGATTTTCATTTGTATGCATAAGTGTAGTTACCGCCTCCCTTCTTTGGGTGCCTTCAAACACACAAAAAATGACATGTGAAAACCATGTTTAGGTGAAGGCTGATTGGGTTGGCTTTCTGTTTAAAGAGGGTGTTGATTCTCGGGTTTTCTCCCTCTATCTCTCTTTCCCTCTGTCTCTCTCACACTTGAGTATGCACATACTCGTACATGCCTATGTATCCGGCTCTACATTCGTTTTTTGTAGTTCCTCAGAACATTCATAATAATTGCTAACGGAACTTGCCTGTACTGTGCGTGGCATACTTTTAGGCATACAATTAAGTTTCAGCAGTTTTTGCTGGGAAAGTGGTCAGCTAAAACCAAATTCATAACTGGTGGTTTTCCACAGCAGAAAAAAAATAAAAGAAATCCCACCGCAAGATTTCCATTCAAATCATTTAAAAATCTAAATTTTTCTCAGCTCGATTAATCACCACCCAGAATCCAACACACAATTTAGTTCAGCATTTTGTTCATATTGTTTCAAGGTTAGTGCCAAACAAACCTTAAACTCTGACACCGTTATCGGTTTGGGTTTTTTGTCCTCTCCCCAAAAGTAGGCCATTACATTGATTTATGAAAACCAAAAATCACATAAATGTTTCTGGTTGCATTGAAAAGGATTGTGTGTCGCCCTTGGACGTTTAACGTTTGAATAAAAATGTGTATGTGTGATATTTATTCATTGCCTATAAGTCATCCTAAATGTAGGCAATATTTCAAACTTTATTTTATGTGTATAAGCTTTTAGGTTATGGTCACTGGGGGTAATTAGTGGGTGGGAAGGTTTTATTTCGTTTTTCATTAAAACGAGGACAATATTTAGTTAAATTTGTCTTAGTAGAACGTATTAACTAAATGCACTTCCATTTAATCTACAGACATTATATCTTAGGCCCGAAAAAGTATGGAGTAGAAAATAAAACAAAGGAGTGGGAGGTATTGGCATTGATTGAATTATCGTTCATAGCAAATGAGAAAGCGTAAGCTGTTCTAAATTAAACCCGAAATCTTAGCTCTTAATCAAATATAGCCCGGTATTGTCTACTTTCGGCGAAATCTATTATAAAATTCAGGGAATCATCTATCGGGTTGGTTATCAATAAAGTGGGTGCAATAGAGATCATCCTAAATATATTTACATACTGACTTAGGTTGGCTCTACAACCTGTAGTTGGCCTTGGCCTGATTAATAAGTGATTTTCAAGCACTTCGGTCTTCTGCTTGGCTTCTACATCTTCATGTCTTCTCCCACTTGGTCCATCCAACGGAGTCTCGGTCTTCCCTGTCTGCGCTTTCCATGGTAGTTGTCGTCTAACGCCTTTCTGTAGGCAACAATCAAACTTTCACATCTTTAAGCCATTTCGAAGTTCTCTAGCAAAGCATTCGACTTTCGGAGCCAGCTTTAAACATTAGGTTCCGGTTAGTTGTGTAAAACACTGATATTCTGCCCAAGCTCGCTTATTTCAGTTCCTTCGTTGAATGTGAAGGGAAATATGGACTCAGGAGCTTTTCGGAGCCCGTAGCTTGTTGCATTTGGCCAGTGTAAGTCAGGTCTCTATTTTTTTCCTAAGTCATGTCGATGGTCAGAGATAAGTGATATGTTTAGGATAAACTACCAAAAGTATGCTACATTTTTGTGTGTTTTGTGGCTGAGTTATTGAGGACAATTGTCACAACTCCATTAAACATTAAGCTAAGGCAATTGGAAATCTGTCCATTAAAAAAAATATATAAATAGTTTATTTTGTTACCCCCAAAAGTATACTACGGATTGTTTTTGTTAAACATTTTCTCTTGCCGAAATTTAATATCGTTTTATTTTAAATTAAGTTAAGAATCTGTGAATACAATACTTTCCGTTGTCCAGATTTGGTAACCCTAAAACTATACTACATTTTATTTTAAATTTTTGTCACTTTTTCTTTTTCCTAAACTTAATATATAATTATCATTTCATTTTAAATTATGCGAAATTTAGAAACTATTTACAGTATTTTCATTTAAGTTCCCCCCCCCCCCCACTAAATAGGGCAGAACGTGCCAGCCTATGTCTCTGCCAACGCCCCCCTCTATAGAAGTAGATTTCGTGCTATATTTCATTTTAAATTCATTTTAATTGACCCTTTTCGGAGGCAACTAACGTTAAACAACAGGTTGGCCTCTTGTGTTCAACCAACGAACGCCATACGTTTTAAATGAACTAAATTCAATTTACCCCTTTGGCCATAAGTAACCCCATTGTTTTGGGAATGTTTGACCCATCTCCCCGGCCACAGACGCACAACACACACACGAATGCGACAACGTCATTGCAGGCTTTCACCAAAACGGTTGGCACAACTAAAAAGGGTTGGTTGACTGGTTTGCCGGTTGGACCGCCACCACACCCCGGGTTTGGGGCAGTGCGATAACAACAACAAAAAAGAAAACCATTAGAAATTAATACTAGCATAAAAGTTGAGCACGCATTTGGCATTTTGTGAAAATGAAAAGTTTATTAGTATACTTGTGTAGCAAGGGGAGAGCCATGCTCACACACACACACACAATTGTGGCCTACTTTTAGGCGGGAACTCATAATGTAATAAATACTTGCGTTCTCTGTGCGTTATGACTTGAACTTTAATTTAAGCAGCACGGCAAATATATTTCTGGGAAATATTTTAAGCGAATTATTGGCAGAAGAAAAAGTTTCGGTTGAAAATGTCATTAACAGAACGTTTTTCGTGAGAAACGACAGAGAAGTTTAAAGTATAAACAAAATTTAATTAAACACTCTGTCAAAAGTCTATTGCATACTTTTGGGCTTAACAATGATGGAGGATTTTTTGCAGTAGGACATACCTTCCCTTCTCCCGTCCCTGCCGTAGCAATCAATTTGTAATTTTCCACACAACCAAAAATGAGTTGTTTTTTTTTGTTGTGCCCACATGTTGTTGGAAATTTTCATGGGCTTTTTAATTAATTTAAATGAAATCTTACCTGCCGTTAGACAATTATGTTTAAAAGCCCATAATTTAAAGCTGCAACAACCCTTTCGTTGCCAACAGTGCTAATAAATAAGAAAAAAAAAAAAACACGTTGTTGGTTCACTCCCTTATGAAACCGTAGGTGTGGTTCAAGGGTCCGTCTGGCACAGGTGAGTCTATACCTGTGTGTGTGTGTGATGGAGAGTTTTTTGTTCATTTGATACTTAGTTGACTTCCTTCCCCCTGTCGCTTGCATTTAGGTTTATTAATTTTCATAATTACGTCTTTAATATTTCAAATTTATTTTATGACATTTCACTTTTCCGATGCGTTCTCGGCCCGGCTTGGAGGTAATGTGAAAATGTTTCAACATTAAAGAAAATCTAAAAGCCCAGTAAAATCAAGTGTCTCTCACTCTCTCTTTCTCTTTACGCGACCCTAAAGGTGTGCTTTAATGTGGCCGTAACATGAAAGCCTGAAAATAGGCTTCTGTTTTCTGTGCCACGCACAACCTTTATGCACGTGTTGATTATTTTCTACATACATACAAATCTATCGACCATAGTCTCAATTATTAAACCCTAATGAGACATACCACAACGTCTGCCTCTCACATGTAAGCCAGGAGAGTCCACCTACTCTAGCTGCCATAACCGTAACGTGCCCCTTCACCCCCTCTTATCAGCCTTCATCACATGTTGGCTATTTGCGAGTTTTCGGGATTCCACCTTGCCAATTTTTTTTGAGCTTCGAGTAAGTAGGTGTTTTATTTAAGTATAGCCGTCCAGTTTCGGCCTCCTCTGTTTTCTTTATGGTCTTACAACACGCTAATGGCCAATATTTATGTCGACCACAAGTAGCCCGTTTCGCCCAAGACGGTGTCGGTGGAGACCATGAACGGTGACGTATAACTTTTGTCGAGTGTTGACAAAATGCCCTCAAGTGTCTGGAAAACAAAAATGTCATTATGTTTTCTGCGACGCTTCATCCTTGGGACAGTGTGAAAGTGGGAGTGTGGACTATTTGTTATTGTTCTTTTTTTGTGTTTGGTGGTATGATGAGTTTTTGGTGCAAAATTGTGCTAGATGGACATAAACTTTAAATTGCCTATTGTGAGGCATATTTTTTTTTTTTGTTTGGTAATGAGTGAAATATTCAAATTTTATCTGGAGTATGAAATGAATAAGTTATGCAAATTTGTCAAACAACTGACAGTTGAGAAATTTGTTCTCAGGAGTGAAACAGGTTGCCTTAAGCTTTCGTAATTTAAAGCATGATTTCTGGAGAATACAATGGAGTTTGCGCAAATTGTCGCCGGCAGCTAGAGTGGTGACTTTTACTTAAATGCGATTAATCTTGTTTTCCCCTGGGGCTACAACCACATGAGTTTTGAAATAAAACAAAACAGTTTTATTTTATGAAAACTAGTCAACCAATCTCTCAGAAATCCCGGAGTAAGGATTTAGAAAATGCTTGGTGGCTGCTGTTGCTTGGATTCGGCTGCATTCACTTCTAGTATCTTGTAGCAAACCAATATTTACCTTCTGATTCCTCTGAACATTCCATAAATCAACCGACGACGGACTTCTCTCAATTCACTAAATTTTTTATTCTCAGTGACCGCGACCCACTGTTTAAAGCTGAAGCCGAATGGCTTAGAGAACTTACTCTCTTACTCGTAAAGTCGCTGGCATTTGCAAGATGGAAACGGTTGTTGAAAAATGTTTGATGTCCTACCAGATTCCGAACCTGATATAAATGAGTGAATTTTTTGTGTTTTAATTTTTTTATATTTTCATAGAATATTTTCCTTGGCTCTGAAATATTTCCCTTTACCCTCTAGAAATCACTTATCTACCTTGGAGAAAACTCCAGCCCAAAAGTATGCAACTGAACTACACCCAAAGTGATCCCATGATGTCTGCATTACTTTTTGATAATAATGAAGTTCTTCATGAAAATATCGTGAAAGTTTTGAGAGCCCAGTATTTCAAAGAGTCCTTAAATTATGCTTTAATTTTGTAAAGCCGAAATGTATGCTATTGTTTTAAACACAAAATGATCTTAGGAAGTCTGGAAGACTTTCAGCTTATAAAAAAATATGAAATAATGAAATGCATAATGAATTTATCATAAAAAATTGCTATAGGTCAGTAAGCCCCATTAAATCCCTAAAGTATGTATTATTTTTTTTATTAATTTTGTAATTTCCTTATAACACTGAATACATCCATATGCGTTGTTTATTAACCACAACATATTTTCCCATCCCATACTTCGGCAGCACCTTTCACGGTTGTAGTAAAATATTTCCTTTGCATGAAATCCTCAACTCTTTTCATCTACGAAGAAAAAACAAGACCTTCAGACAAAATTCTTAGAGTCTTTTGGTTTTAGTTTCCTCCCACTAATTTATTGGTTCTGAACTTTCCATATATACTCCAGAAATCACTTAATTACCTTGGAGTAACTCCGGCCTAAAGGTATGCAACTGAATTACACTTATGTTGTTCCCATGAAGTCTGCAATAGTTTTGGTTAATAATAAAGTGTGCAAGCATAAAATGTCTAATGAAAAAAAAGTCGTTAAATTTTCGTGAGGCCAGTATTTTATCGACCTCTTAAAGTATGCCCTAATTTTTTTGAAAGCCCATAAAATATGCAATTGATTTATACACAAATTGATCCCATGAAGTCTGCCAAACTTCATGGGATAATAATAAAGATAATAATAAAGTTTGCAAGCATTAAATGAAAATATTGTGAAATTTTCGTGAGGCCAGTACTTTATCGACCTCTTAGAGCCCCAAAAATATGCAATTGATTTACACACAAATCTGCAAAACTTCAGAGGATAATAATAAAGTGTTCCAACATAAACTGTTTGGAAATTTTCCTGAAGTCAGACCAACATTCTCTCCTTAATTTTTATTAATTTTGTAATTTCCCAACAACGGCGAATATATTCACAATATTTTTTCCATTTATTATTGGCCACAACATATTTTTCGCCATCCTCTACTTTGGCAGCACCTTTCATTGTTGCAGCAAAATATTGTCCTATCATTTAACAATTTTATTTCGGCAAACCGAAACAATCTTGTTGGCAATTTACTCAGATAAAGAATTTATACCGTACAAAAGAGACATCCGCTTCAAAGGAAAACAAATTCATATACCGCCATTTACATTCTCCACCGAACCGAAATGTTCTTCTTCGGTTTTCTTTATTTGCGAACAATATCAAAATATAAACATTTACTTTATGACAATAAAATGTTTTCGGCTGCTTTTCGTGGTCTCGTACCGAGCAAATTCCCTAATGTTCGCGGGCCTTCTTGGCATGGGTCATGGGATGGTGGGCCATGGAGACAACGTCAGCAGGGTACTCGTTTGCGGTGGGCCTTAATGTCTTAAATGGCCATTTAAATATTTCACTGTGTATTTAGTGTTGGTTTGTGTGGGCATATAATTTTCCATGGCAAACGAAGAAGGTTGTAAAGTAATTGTCCGTAGATATTCTTAGGCCAACGTTGTCATTAGCCGCAAAGAAAGCACAGCGAATGAACACAACAAGTTTGTTTAAGACATTCATGACCTCTGCGGGTCAATGGTATTGTCGTAGTTGTCCTGCTCCCACTCTTAGCCCCCCCCCCACCTCATTTTCCTTTTGTTTGACAAGGAACTGCCAAATCCCAGCCACTGTTGCCACCTCTTGTGTGGAGGGTGTTCACAGTGATAAATATGGTGTTATTGTTGTGATTTGCGTTTTTTTCCCCTTACTTTACTTGCTTTCTTTTTTGTTTACTTTTGCAAACAACATGGCCAGCCATAACATTAACAGCAACCAATGGAGGTGGCAACTTAATTGTAGCCTCTGAGTGTTGTTTGGTGGTCTATAATTTATTAAATTTATGTTTAAGTTTTTGTTGCTGCCGCTGTCATTTTATCTATGGCCATATAAAATGGCCTTAAAGTATGCAATGATATTGTTTACAATGTCTTTGTTTCTGGTTTTTTTTTATGATAATGTCTTTACACAAATATCTACAATTTGGAGACAAAAAGTAAATTCCAATGCTACGACATTTGTTTCTCAGGCCAGTTGGTCGGCTGTTGTTAACAGGCATTCGGTTCTGAAAGTGGCCAGAAATTGAAATGATCTCAAGTATGGAAACGAACTGGCTTAATCGGAAAAGAGTGTGTAACGGTTCTGCAACAACCCTTTGGGGTTAACATTGAATTGCCCATAATACTAATGACGCTTAGCCAGAAGTATGCTGTATTATTGCAGCACGTACTCCAAATGAGATGGCATGATTATTTGGGTGCTTAGGTAAATTCGAAAGCTGATATTAAGCTAGGACACCTTAAAATATGCTACTATATTTCACTGAAAATTACCCACACACATGTTGATTTTAATGTCCCTGCTAACCCTAAATGACATATTCCTAAGGATACTCAGGATGTACCCTGTTAGGTCTTTTATACTGAAGTAGGCCGAAACTTCCGCTATATCTGCTTTAAAGGAAACCCAAACAGAGCCTTGAAATATGCTATGCAAATCAGCAAAAATTACTTCTAAGTTTTTCAACACATTCTACAAATAAACATAATCTGATACGCCCGCACCGATCCCAATAGCCGACAATAGCAGAGATCACTAAGATTTTTGTTAAACTTCACCACCGAAAGTTTACTTTAACCTTTTCTCTCTTCCTCCTACGCCTCACACATGCCACACATTCATAGGTCTTTGTCGCCAAACATTGTTTATCTTTGAATTGAAAATAAATTTCAATAAATCCTTTTCATACATCACCGCTTTCCCCTTAATAGCATAGCAAGCCAACCCAGAAGGACATAACCCTTCAAAGCATCATCTCCCTTGACTTCTTACGCTCTGCCCGGTTCGGTCGTCAGATCGTTTGCCTGTTTGTGATTGTGACTCGTACTTTGACAAAGTATAAACTATCATTTTTTTGCATCATGTTCTGTTCTGTGGAACACGTTCTTACTTTTCTCAGCAGCAAGAGGAATAAGAAAAAAAAAATGATTTGACTACAAAAAAACAAACAGTGGAGGACAAAAATGCTACTTCTGCAGTAGAGAGACTCAGAAAAAAAAAACAGCTACAGATTTTGAATTCTTTAGATATTTCTTGATTTTGTTCCGTTCCCTCGTTTTCCTTGTCCCCCCCGTCTGTTTAGAAGAAGTCATACCGGGTGTGTGTCTCTTTGAGAATTACAGTGATTTCTTTTATTTCTATTTGTTATTGTTGTAGTTGTAGTTCTTCTGCTTGCTACGTTTTCCGTTTCAAGAATTTGCATAACGTTATTCCTTTAGCCGGCGCTGCTTTCTAGGACACACACACACATATATTTCTAGAGGGTTAGTGCGAGGAAACAGGGATATTTTTTTTCATGTTTGTTTGTTTAGTTTTCTTTTTTTTTCGCCTGCTATATGAATGACATTCCTTTTTGTATTTATATGAAAACATTCTCTTAAAGGCAGCAAGAAAAGGGAAAAACAAGAAACACTGATGTTTTACATGGCGAAATTATAGTTGAGAGGAAAGAGTTTGTGTTTTTTTTAAATTGCAAGACTTAAAGTTGGATAGAGTGTTTATCTATGTTGTAGCAGGATTTTAAGGTTTTGCAGTTGGTAGCCTACTTCGGGGCATTTCTTTAACACAGAAAGGAAACAATCAAAATTTGTAGTCTACTTTGAGGAGATGTCAATCAGATGAAGAAGCTTTGGCAAAAAGAAGTAACATGTGGTGCTTACTTTTGGGGGGAAATTTTTCTAAAGGTATTTTGTAGCATACATTAGCGATCAGAGCCAGTCCATCTTAACACTTTTGTCTTTGGAAATTTTGTATTTTAGATTGAAACGAAACTGATTTAAATACCCAAAGGAATTGGAATTCTATTGCTTTGCAGTCGGGGGAAACACAGCAACTAGTGCTGGGTCTTGAGGAACAGACTGTAAATGAAAATGTTTAGCATACTTTTCTTCATCCTTCATCCGAATCACAACTGGTTCGACTTTAAAGTTAAATAAAAGTTCCATTAGGCTCAGGCAATTACCTAGCCATTGCCACACCAAGACCGACCTCAACATGTTTAGTATACTTTCGGGGCTATTCTGAATTTGATTATATAACAGTTGCAGCTTGACTTCAAATTTAAATTATCTCTTTATCAGCATGAGGAAGTCTAGGCTTTACCACACCTAGGCCTGGGTACTACCACATGTAGGCCTGCCTCACAATGTTTAGCATACTTTAGGGGCTATTATGGTTTCTATTATTCTATCCAAATAAATTCTCCATCAGCCAGAGACTGTTGGAACTTTTAGGCACTGTCACATCTAAACCTCGATATTACCACACTATTATTGTTATTTGTGGTCTACTTTTAGGGACAGACATCCACTATTAAGAAAAATAGTCTTACTATGATTATATTGCTCAATCGAAATGATTCATAAGCATGATACGACTAAAACTGAATTCAAATCCATGGGATGCCTAAAAAAAATCACCAGCTTTGTCCTCAGTGAAACAGTTAATAAGTCCACAGGGCTATGTATGAACATTCTTAGACTTTTTAGGCAAAATATCTTTTTGGAAGACATTTCCATATAATTTATTATGATTACTTTGTTTGAATTTCTTCGATTAGAATTTTCATAAATACCCCGTTCAGGTAAACTATAAACGGGACAAATCCCGTAACATACTTTTGGGGATAATTATAGAAACCACATGGAAGCTTTACATGGGGAGTTAAAAGAGACAGTTTTAATAGTTTGAGATAAGTTACAAACTCTCATCTTTTTTTAAGCCAGATTATATTTAGTTCCACACCAAGTATTGCATACTTTTAGGCAGAAGAAGGTAAACTCTTACCTAGTCTATATTAAGTAGAGAAATAAATTAATTGGGCCGAGCCTAATATTTATTAGGTGGCTAAAATCTAATTATACCTATAGCTTAGGCACACAATAAACGAAATATGATGACCAGTTGTTGAAAATCTTCCCTAGCCCACCTTAAGGACGGCTTAAGTTGCATTAAATGTTGGCCGGTATTGAATTGTTATTAACCGCCTTACATACCGGCCATAACAAGGTAATTACATTTCAGCATTATTAACCATTTTTAAGAACCTCAATTATGTTTTAACGCCCATTTGAAATTCTAATGAATTTTATCTTTGTTGCTGTTTCTCTAATTAATTTCTTTTTGTTGTAACAAATGGCCCCCGTTTTTTATTTGAATATCTCCCGCGCCCCAAACCCTTTCCAACATTATTGACTTTGTTCATAATAAATTGTAATTACTTTCATATACTTTAATAATTTCCTTCTCTCTCACACACAAACACTTCTCAGTTTCTCTTTGGCCCATTAAATATTGCTAAGGGTTTTTTTTTATTTGGGCTTATGTTCTTTTGTGTATGAAAAAACTTTTACGCCATTTTCCCCCCGAATACTCGTAGCGATTGTTTAATAAAACATTTAACTTTATGTACAATGTTTTTTTCTTTCTCTTCTGTGACTGTGTGTGTGTTTTTTTATGTTAAGAAATTAAATTGTTTTTATTACTTTGACTTTTAATACATTCATAAGGAATGCACGACAGAGGATCAGCCGAAGAAGAACAGGTCGGGTGGTAGTTCAAATTTGGTGCTGGACGGGAAAAATCGTCAGCCAGCCCATATTTGGCATAAATGTCTATAAGAAGTATCAGCCTGCGCACGATATAACTTAAAATAATACGTTTCTGTTTTTCTTTTGTAGCTTTGGGAAATAGAGGAGAAAGGAAAGCTAAGGAGACCGGTGGAAAATATGGCGTTATATTAACTTATTAAAGTCTTGGGTGGGCTGTGGGTATGACAGACGTATCGTAAAAGGGTTAAGAGTTTTTATGGCCCACCTTAAGGTTTTTGCGTGTTCCAGCAGAAAGTAACCTACATTCGATGGGCTGTTATTTTCTCCCCCCCCCACTCCTCCCCTCTCTCTCTCTCTCTCTCTGTACTGGTTTCGAAAGTATACAATTTTAATTTTCTTTTGCTTAGATTCTTAAAAGCAGTGCTTGATGAGAACATGAAAAACATTCACTTCATTTAATGCTTACCTTTCATGACTTTCAGGCTATTATTTGTCGATAGAGAACAAACAAAATTCGTTTATGAATTAAGTGAGAGCTAAATTTTTCGTTCGTTATATTAGTTTGCTACAAGGGAATGTCATGCATGTTGAAATAGTCACAAAGGATAAGGTTTCCTCTTCCATAGGGAGGAGAGTTTTATTAATATTTTCATTTAATTACAATACAAAGTAAATTTATATTCAAATTTTAGGTCCAAGGTTAAACCGGGTGACACAGACCAGTTTGGCAGCGACAGACCAAAGCCTCTGAGGGGAATCGAACCCACAACCCTGCAGATAGGCAAACATGCTACCAACACGCCTATCGGGGCTTTTAAGGAGAGTTTTATTATTCTAAATTCATTCTGGGGAATTTAGAAAGATCCTTTCATCTTAAATACGTACTGAAGTTTAATTAGATCTGATGAATTTGTAAAAAGTTCGTGATCAGTGGCGTGTCTGTTTGTCGGTTCTTACCACTGTGCGTTGCATAATGCAGGATCTGCTTTTCAACGTTTAATATACCTTTTAACGTGTTCTGGGATTCAAATTTTTATTTGACATTTAATCACAAAGTATAACGTTGGGATCAGAGAATTTATTTTCAGTTCTAGATCTCCAGTATTGGTGGACCCTTTAGATCGCCACGGATAGAAGGATCCTTTATGCTTTGCAGTAACAAGTTAGAGATGAACTCTGAAACTTATGTTAACCCTATTCATAGCCAGCTAAATTTGTAACATAAAGTAATGCCAGTAAAACGCAAAATAAAAAAAATTATAAAGGGCATTTGCTCAAAGTAAACTATTTATAGGAAGAAACTTAAACGTATGGGACGATAAGGACTAATTTAAAATAAAATACATATAGAAGAATTAATTTTAATAGCGTTAGAAAGTCACTTTCCGGTACGAATTGAATTAATGATGTTTAAAATGGGAAAAAGTTAAAATTGTTTAGTTGCACATCTGACCATATAAATGTCTGTGTTATGAATTTATTTTATTGGAGTCGTACAATTTTAAATTAAGCTGTTGTTGTAGTGAGAAGAATCATGAAATTGTAATAGGTTTAATCTTTCATAAGACCCTCTGCCAGATAGAGGGAATTTAGGCTTTGTGTGAACAAGAAATTCCAATTATTCCAATGGTCCGTCATCAGACAGTGATTTCATCTTGGCAATCTTTACGTTCCCTGATGTCAAAGGGCCTAGACAATGCTGGGCGTCTTAGAAACAAGAAATTCCCATCATCCCCATAGCTGTGCATCCGTCTGACTGGTCTGGTAATTTATAATCCGCATTATGTGAGTCCCGCGATTTAAGATGATCTAGAAAAGGCAGTTTAAACCTCTTGCTTAGAATTAGCCGCAGTGTTTCTTAGAGAACGCAGATTGTCATCTTTCACATCCTGGCAGCTTCGCTTCGGTTAGACACACACCTTTAGCCAGGTCTGCGTGTAATGTTATTCTTCGAACTCCCAAACTTCTGCAACGTTAATTCTTCTGTGGAAGACACTCCTTATGGCCAGATATTAACTATAAAAGTATCAGGAAATTACTGGGTTTTGGCAAAGAAAGAGAGAGAGTGAGAGGAGTCCTTACCGAGCACTGTACAATAGGTAAGATGGGAAATCGTATGGGTATTTTACGGGAGGACTACTGTAGAGCATGCTATGAAGCAAACGACAAATAATCAGTACAATTTTGCTAATGCCACTGTCCAGGACTGCTTCTCCTTAGAAGCAGGTTCCTTTGATAACCTTGAAGAACTGGTCACCCTGACTTTCCTTCATCGAAAGCGCCAAATGGTTCTAGGCCTATATTTCATAACTAGTCAATTGTAATGCGCCTATGGCGCCCGTTGAAATGTGGAAAAAAAATTTTGTTGAAAAAAAAAATTTTTCTTGAAAAAAAAATTTTTCTTGAAAAAAAAAAATTTTGTTGAAAAAAAAATGTTTATGGAAAAAAAAAATTTGTTGAAAAAAAAAATTTTGTGGAAAAAAAAAATTTTGTTGACAAAAAAAATTTTGTTGAAAAAAAAAAAATTTGCAAAAAAAAATTTTTGTAAAAAAAAAATTTGCAAAAAAAAAATTTTCGGTAAAAAAAAAATTTGGGGAAAACACAATTTCTGTACAAAAAAAAATATTATTTTTTTTATTATTATTATTTATAGAAAGAATTATAGAATGTCTATTTAAATTCCTACGTACTGCGTGACAGAGTCAGTGCAGTGTCGAGGGTAAATATATATTAAGATACACAGTCTCTGTCTAACAATCATTAACGTTTTCCTGCAACCGAGGATGTCACAATTTATGGCTTCTGCATACACCTGCACCCAGGCGGGGGAAACCGATTCAACCTACCTAAACTAAACCTAAATATGTGCATTTGTCTTTGGAACTTCGCCCATCTCTTTTACTCTGTCTGTGCCCTTCCTTTAGAGCATAGCCTTATATATCGCCATTATTCTGTCTGTCCCTACTACCGTTCACCTTGGCCCACAGCTGTACCTGTTCAAATTTTTCCTTCGCTATTTGCCAAAAGAATTATTACTAGATCATCTTTTTTGTATATCCAACATCAACGGCATTCCTGAAGTTCTTGTCATACTGAAACTGAAAGGACAACTTAAAGTCGCCATAAACCCGCCAAAAAAAAACCTAAAAATCGGCCTTCCACAACCATATGAAAATGAAAAATGAAATGTATGCCTTGCCAAAGGAAACACTAAGTAACAGTTATTACTTGTTATTACTACAGTCTAGAACGCTTCGCCTCGTCCCCTTAATCGGACGTTCTTTAAACAACACGCTGGCTACTGTTTGACAAGCGGCGGCACCAACACACACACACACACACACAAGAAACTACATCGAAAAACGTCCAATTTTTTGCCACTGACCATAGATTTCCACACGCAAAACTTCTGCCCATTGCAATTGCCAAATATGTTTTGTTTCGGCTTTTTTGTGAACATGGAATGCATGAATAAGCATGACATGGCCTTTGTAGAGCAAAAAAAACACATTCAAAGCAGTTACTTATTCAAAAGTTTTTCGTTTTTTAGTTTGAGCTTCATTCTTTTGTAGAGAAAGGCTAGACACGTTATATAATGGCAGCTACAAAACAGGTGGACAAAGCCAACAAAAACAAACAACAACAAAAAAAATCACACCAGCTACGAATATAAGTGCAAAAATAACAAATAATTATTTTCCTGATGACACGTCACATGGAAATATGTCAAATGTCACGTTTGCTATAACCAAAGGTGACAAAAAGTTGTTTGAAAAATGGAACGCCGTAACAACGGTGCATATTTTTAGGGGTTACGGCGTTAGACGGCCTGATAACAATACACACGAAAAAAAAATTAAAACAAACCTGTTAACCACGTGCATGATAAGGTATACTCAGAAAGCCCAGAGACGATTGAAGATCTCAGTGATAGAATTCGTGAGGCGATTTGGTTATGGAAAGTATATGGTCCAGTAAGCGTGGTAATTTAGCTGATGTTGTTTTACATTATTAAAGGCATACTTTCTTCTTTATTATGAAATAAACATACGATCATTTATCTGAAAAATGCAATATTTCTTTAAATGCCAACATAACAGCTCTTGTTGGATAACCCTGTAGTAATCAGAAGAAGTCGAGCCCTAAACGCAAATAAGACTTAAGACTGTGGTGCTTACGATACAATTAAATTTGCTCTATCTTTGTAAAAATTATATTTTAATTTTTAATATTTTGGAAATAAGAGCATTGATCACTTATCTATCGAGTTTCGAAAAAAAAGTGGCGCTTACGTGTTTTTCGCGGTAAGGGCACGAAAATATTGCCGAATGAACTATCAGCTATGGTGTTAAATGAGGAGTGCGAGAGGGGTAAAGAGGTAGAGAGAGAGAGAGAGATAGAGAGAAAATAGGAGAGACATAGAACAGAACATTATTTTCCTTTGGAAGAACTTAGGCCTTCCAACATAGGCAGGGGGAACTTAATTTTCAAATCAAAAAAA
>OY282514.1:69347145-69534645 GCA_958296145.1 Hydrotaea cyrtoneurina | reverse complement strand
TGCATGGTTGCATGAATGTACCCGTACATATGTCGGCCTACACATTTTTTGAGTAAAGGTTACAGAGCAAGCAAAAAAAATATTCTCTATATTATAAATCAAAAAATATATTAAAAAAGAACGTGATATATGGAAAATCAAATATGGTTGCAGGGATTCCTTGTGTTTTAACAGGCCCATTAACTCAGCCGAATGGTGGCACTGTTACTGGTGGTCATCTCGCTGTCAAGGGAAAAATTAAACAGAGAAAACGTTGTAGGACGTGTGAAATTGTGATAAGGGATCAATGTGTGTGTCTGTTTTTTTTGCATTACTTTAACAGGCTGAGGAAGTTGAAATACGTGTCTGGTCAAGAGGCGTTGAAATACATCAATTATATTTTGACATATTTCCCACCATGTATTTGTAATTGACCACGTGAAACTGGTCAAAATGGAATATGTGTTCGGAATGGCTTAAACGTTTAAGCTAATTTATGCTGTCATAAAAAATATGATAAAGGTATCAGTGTCTGTTAACTGACAAAAATGGAAAAAGGGTTGTAATTAGGCTTAAAAGCCTAAAAACGAGAAAAAAAATTTGAGAAACCTATAGAGTGATTTAGGTGAGTAGTGAGGCGTTTAGCAAATTGAATATATGATGTCGCTCATTCAAAACTGGACATGCTATCACACGAAGTGTATTTGATAGGTTATAGTTGTAGGTTAAAAAGGCGAATGTGACAAGGGTGACAAGTATAAAAGATGACCAGGTTCAAAACCGGTTACTAAATACTCATTTATATTTATTTTTAAAGAATTCTCATTTATTATTGCTTTTCTCATACTGTCATAACTTTGTGCAATAATCTTCCAGCAAGTGTTTTTCTTGCCTGCTATGACATTATCAAATTCAAGGCAAACATCAACAAATACTACTCCCTCTTTCCTCCCTACAATACCCTTCTTTCCTATCGCTAACACAGTGCATTGCATTCATAGGGGGCATCCACTGAGTGTTAGTCAACAACAAAATTTATGACATCAGGTGAAGCTTTTTCTGCATGACACAACGATCATTATTTGAGACTGTAGTTGGTCAGAAAATGTTTACAACCTGTCCACGGACCAGTTAATGGAAATCTGTAGTATGGGGTCCTAACCAGAAAATTACAAGGACAAAACTCCGAAAAGTAGATTCAAATTCCCTGGAACCAAAGACGAATACACATGTTAAAGCCTTTTGTAAATATAATTTTTTTTTTAATTTTAATATTCAATCGAATTTCATTAAAAAGCGAGTTTGGAAAAAATGGCGCTTATGTCTTTTTCGTGGTAAGGGCTCGACGTGCATTTTTATGTATTCATTCAAATGTAAACGAGCGTCTTCCGTGAAAATAAAATGAAAATAGAAATAAATTAATTGCCGACGTTTCTGATGGTCGTTTGGCTTCAATTCTTTCACCGTAAAATAGTCGTGTAGACAAATTTGTATCTTCTTCTTTCAGTGGAAGAACTGGGACGAATATATACCAGAGTTTTTACGTCTTGTACCGACTTAGTCGACTCACATTTTCCTTTTAACTTTTAACAATTTTGGGAAATGTGGTTTTCACAAATCCACCATGCAGTAGGTTGTATACGGTCCTTGAGTGAAATTCACATTTTAGTTGACAGTGAAAAGAAAAAGAGAATAATATCTGTTAAAACAAATAAAACTATAAAAATAATAATTTTTTCTTTCTATGGCTCAAAGACATTTTGTAATGCCATCTTTGGTATTTGCTCCATGACCCATACCTTACACGTATATCAATGTTCATCTCCATATGCCCGAAAATCTGTGGTAACTGGCCCTATCGTCCCACAGATTAAGGCCGGAACCTTGATCGACAATTGATCCAATTTTCAGGTTTCTTAGTCTATGGCTACTTTTGCCATACCAACAGATAAAATACCCCTTAAGACAAACATGTTTCTTTATTGCAACCTGATGATAAAAAAAACATATTAAACATTTTAAAAATATCCCATCACAACTCTTAGCAACACCCTATCCCAATATCTCAACAAGCTCTAACTTTATTAAGACATTCAATTGAAATTGGAATTAATTCCTTCCATGGACACTCCAAAATTTCGTCAAGTGAAAAAATCATTAATACCAAACCGCACAATTCAATGAAGAGCAGAGATTTTGGTTTTTGGCTGTCACACAGCAATTGGGTGCCAGAATACAGCTCTCAACCAATAACTGTCCAATTTGCAATTGGGGATAATAAAAGCCGCCGCCAACAACCGACCAAAACGCCAAAAAAAAAAAAAACGAAATCGAGTTCGCTTGGAAAACAAGTGTTGGCAGAAAGCTCTCTATCTCCATCTCTATTGATATAAGAAATGTCAGATAAACACATAAGGACAGGATGGACGTATGCGGCCAACAGAGACTGTTGTATTGTGGTGGAGAGTATTATGACTACGAGTATTGGTATGTAACGTCCGAAGTGACCAATCGACATAGATTTTTGGAGATATAAAACATGTAGAGACGTCAAGAGTTGAGGTCTTTCCGCTCTATGTATCTCTCAAAAATATATAAGGTAGCAAACCGGGACATGCTGTTGAAGTCGGCATCAAAGGGGAGAGGATGTGCATGGCTTAGAATTTTCTCTCTTAATCGTAGAGTTTAACGCATTTGAACGATGTTTGGAAACGGCCCCTGGAAATATGCATTTGATGTTCTTATCAGGAATATGAAATAGATTTTGTTGAATATATCATAATCACACTTTTAACTAATTACACAACCGCCTGTCTTCCTTAGTAGAAGCCACGTCTAAATTTCAATATTTTGCATATGGGTTTATAAAGGGTTTTCCAACAAGAGGTGTTATTTGGAAACTTCCGGTATTTCGGTAGCTGTCAATTTTGAAGCTTTTATTCTTTGACATTTGACAAGTAGAAATTACGTCATTACTAAAAATGGAACGATCCACGCTGCAACAACGAATAGAAATTATTAAAATTCACAAAATTTGTGATAATCTTGCAGTCACAGTTCGCAAAACTAAAAAGTTTCCGGAACGTGTTATCTCTCGAAGAGGTGATCACAATTGGCCACCGAGATCTTGTGATTTAACACCTTTCGACTTCTTTCTTTGGGGCCAGGTGAAAGATAAGGTCTACGCAAACAGTCCAGCGTCGATTTAAGACCTCAAAGATAGAATTCGTGAGGCTATCGAGGACATAGGGCAGCCAATTTGCAATTTGGATATGGAAAATTTCATAAAAAGCATATGGTCCTGTAAGCGTGGTCGTGGTGGCCATTTGGCTGATGTTGATTTTCATTATTATCTTTATTATGAAATTAACATCCGATCATTTATCTCAAAAAATTACATTTTTCTTTGAATACCAAAATAACACCTCTTGTTGGAAAACCCTGTATTTTTAGGTAGTCTTGTAAAAGGGTCCTTCCCAATCCCATATAAGATCAGACGTTGATAAAAGTTTATTCAGGACCTTCGTGAAATTTTATAAGACAAGTTCATATAAAATACGCCCCTTCCACTTAAAAGTCCCATCCAATTTGCGATCTTATCAATTGAATAGCTGAACATTTGTAAAAAGTGAACAAACTCAGTATAAAATATATTTCTTTGGTCTAAAATCTAAACTAACTCCCAATAATTTGCCAATTTTAGACACAAAACCTTACCTAAAGTAGATACAGCATAACTTGTCCACGAGTAGGTTAGGGTATTATTAAGCCGTCGCCGTCAGTATTCAAATTGTCCTAACTACTTTAAATATGAACTCACGACCAACACACAGACAGAGTGACAGTAATACACACTCATGTAGTCATACGGAGAAATAGCTTGTCTAATCTCGTCTGCAAATGCTAAGTGGATCCCTCCCCATTTTTTGTTTGCTCCGTGAATGTGCCATGGCATATCCGGTATATAAACTACACATCCTAAAAATATGCAACAATTAAAAACCGGCCAGAGACTTGTATTGCTGGTTGGCATTCATGGCATGTATGCAACCAGTGCAATATACTGCACAGTGTTTAAAAATAGAAAACTGATTTTTTTATACAAAAATATATATTTTGGTAGATAGGTAGATAGGTTTTCTAAATGACAGTTTAATGAACAATAATGCTAGCAACTGTATCCAGAATGAATTTCTCAGATTTGTAGGCAAAAAAGCATCGACTTTATAGTATAAACTTTTAATATTAATTCTGAAAACAGTTTAAATGTATTTTTCAGAAGAAAACTGATGCTCAAAATCATTGAATACGAAATGGAAGTTTGTCGGAGCTTCTCTCCACTACCCAAAGTCATCTGAATGAGTCAAAATTTTGCGCATTTCTCTTTTTTACCAAATAAATAAATCTAAGTGGTGGGACGATAATATTTTTTTTTAATGTCCATATACACTAAAAAATTAGAAATACATAGTTCATCAACTAGAAAACTCAAAAGTGGCATGGGCCCTTGTGGACCAAATGCCGGCTCCAACTAAAATTCGGATCCATGAGGGGGAAGTAGGAATATCCAAGTGTAATGAAATATTCCCTAATATCCAAATATGAAGTAGAAGTATAGAAAGTCATTTAATTTTAAGATTGGCTAAATGCGGCCATACATGTTTAAATACATTTCTTTCTATTAGTGTCGGAGTTCCACATTCACAATAACAAAGTAGACGTACGAAATCGACCATCTGGTAAATTAAATAGTCATTCATGGCAATTATGGAATGTCGGCCTCAACTTACTGCGGAGATTTTCGCTGCGACACTTTTCACATTCTACCATAAACACACTTCTTATTTACTCGGTAAACGCAAAGATAAACAAAATGAAAATTTTGAAATAAGTCATACATTTTGGTGGTGCTCTTTTTCGAGGAATCTTATTGTCTTCATACAAAATATGGATATTGCAAAAAAATACGTTTCGTTGAGGCTCAAAAAATACGTTTGGTTTTGAGCTAGCCTCAATTTCCATGTAAACTGCAATCAAAGACTATACAAAGAGCAGACGTCCCAAGTTATTTTTTGATACATGGCAATATTTGAAAGGTTTTCAAAGCAAATAATGATTTTTAAAAGAAATATCTACATTTGTAAAGCAAATATCCTCTTGGAAATGTTCAGCAATCAACTTGGGACGTCTGTCCTCTGTATAGTCTTTGCTGTAATGGAAGGTCTTTCTTCTAAATTCTCATTGGATATTGAGTTGTTGATACCCATGGCAAGTCCATGTTCCAGAACTGAGTAGCGCAATCTCGGCCACGACTGGGCCCGTGAGTGCTGTCCGCGCCAGTATCAGGATCTTAATGCATAAACTTGCGTACAACAGTCTCGTTGGGTTGCACATTTCGGACAAAACTTCTTCTCAATACACGCACTAACTTCGGATTGTCATTATTTACCAACGTTGCTTAACAGCAAACTGATTCATTTGTAGTTGTTCTGTAATATTTTTCTAAAGATCACATGAAAATTTAATTCCGATTTATTATCGTTGTGCTCCATAAACCAAATATTGCAATCGAGTTAAGCAAAAAGCGAATGAAATTACAACATATCCTTCTAATATAGCACACATTATGGCCCTAGTATACGGGTGAGATTGCAACCACTGTGCCGCTTCGGATATAGTGATGCCAGGAATGGGCTCGTGAATTGAAGCTGCGACTGCATGTTGTGGTATTAGTGTATATTGCATTTGTAGCAGTGGTGGTGGTGATTGTGTGGTGTGATGCAATAGCAACATGTTAACCCAAAACCAACCTCAACTTCAAACGAAGCCACAGAGATCAACCGTATATTTCAACAACACAAACAGCATGTGGCAGCAGGACATGTATACGAGGGTAGTTGGACAACTGCCATTGTATTTTTTAATTGAATTGTAATAAAAAAATTATTATTCTCCACTTCCAGCTCAATATTTGTGAACATCGCTTTTCCAATCCGTAGAATAGGTTTTCTGAAAGTCGATTTGAAATACGCATTTGTTTCAATGATGACACATGAATTTAGAAAACTTCTGGTGAATAATTAAAACTAATATGACATAGTCCCTGAAGTATTTTTTCAAGCTTTTCCTGTTTTTTCTTTCGTACAAAAATTGATGTTTGAGTGCATAAAATTAACTTTCGCCAAAACGGCCCGGGGTTTACAAGCTTGTGGAGACTGTTGAATACATAATAAAAAACAGCTTATATAAAATTTTACAGTAGTCTTTCAACAGACTTGAAAATACAGCAGTGAATGCTTGTGAGGGTAACTCAAAAGTCTCGAAGTTCTCAAACTGGCCTCGTTCGCAGGAGGGCTTTCACACATTCAACAAGAATACATAAAAATTCCGCCGATCTGCACACACACACACAACCACATAGACACATGCAGAGATTCCTCACATCTACTCATGTACTTTCATACATATCAAAGTAGTTGTTACAATTATAACATTGTTGACGTGCCTTTAGTAATGGCCTTTCCCTGGTTGTTCAAATACCGCAGGACATGAACAGTGACCAGAACCCTTTCGACCATACGGCATGAAATTCTACTGAAAATTGCTTTGAAATGACCAACATCATTATCAAACTGATTTGTGATTGAACTTAGGATATGTGCCGTACATATTGCCAAGCCAAATCATGAGATGTCTCATCACATCTCCCACAAAATCTCTAAAGGCAAAAAATTAGGAATTCGTCAGACCAATTGCAATTTTAACAAATCTCTTTACACTTGACAACATTTTATATTCATAGCGGACTAATGAGTGGATTTATACTGATGGCAAATGCTAAGGGAAACACTCGGTTCCATAAGAAAATTATCAATGGCTTTCACTGGTTTGTGTTAGGGCTGAGGCTAAGAAAATCTCTTTAGATTGAAGGGGACATCTACAATTAATTCATCGAATATATCAGGTTCATCTCACAGGTATAAAACTCTTGCCTGACTGACTGATTCATCACTGACCTGACCAAAGGGCAAAAGCTAAAATCTGGCAGCCTAAAAACGGATTTTTGGAATTTCGGATTGAAAGGGTGATCCCCAAAATCCTTCGTCATAACGTAAAAATACAAAATAGTCATATATTGTGATTTTTGTTGAAAAATATGTCCACAACAACGATCGGCAGCAGCAGGTGGAAATCAGTTAGAGCGGGGACGAAAAACGGGTTAAAAAAAATGGGGAGAAATGGAAAATTTAACAAAAATGGTCCAAAGTACATGAGGGGCGGAAAACTGGTAGAAGGGGATAAAGGGACAAAGAAGGAAAATATATATTGGGACAGTTAAAATATAAAAAGTTTAAGCGCCCCGGTAGGCGAGTTGGCAGCGTGCTTGCCTATCAGCGTGGGGGTTGTGGGTTCGATTCCCACCAGAGGCTTTGGTCTGTCGCTGCAAAAATCAAGCCAAATGGTCTTTGTCACCCGGTTTATCCTTGGACCCAAAATTAGAATATAAATTTACTTTGTATTGTAATTAATAAATAAAAAATAAAAAAATAAAAAAAAAATAATAATAAAAAGTTTATTTTCTTAAAAAAATAGTTACTTTTCAGTAGTTTATCATAAAGCCACATAAATTACAATGTCGTTAAAGTCGATGAAGTATTTAAAATTGTATTCACCACTTAGAGAAGGACAACCATAAAATTTTTTTTGTTATTTGTAATTCGTAAAAAATGCGGAGCGGTCGATTTTCATGGGAGATTCCAGAAGGGGTCTTCACTAAATTTTGAATAAAATCGAAAGTAATCCATAGAGTTCCATAACCTATATCTCATTTTAATTGGCATTATGGTTAACTATTGAAAATGTACACTTTTTGTCATTTTCGTTTTTTTATGATTTTTTTTTACAAAATTACGAACAAATTTCTTTCGATTTTACTTTGGTAATAACTCTGAAACCTTCAGTGGGATGTAATAATGCACAATCGGCGCAGATTTAAAATTAGTTAGTGGTAAATTAATTTCGAAGAAATCTTTTAATGTTATGACAATTTAGATCATAACTAGAATTGCCAATTTTAGAAAAAATTTAAATTTTTGTTTGCCATTTTTGTACCACAGGAGATAATTTTTGTTCCATTGTGTAATCTGATTTATAATCCACTTCCTAAAAGGGAGTTTATTGCACAATAACATTGACCATCTCAATTTCATGTACAACACTGTCATCGTCCATGTTATCCTTAATGCCGATGAACTTGCAATGCAAGTCCCATTTTCCCATCTATCCCAATTGTCTGCACAACATTTTAACATATATTGAATAGTTTGTTTGCTTTAGGTTTCGTTCTTCTTCTTCCTAGCTATCACCATCCCTTGGGTCACCAATTTCATATGGTCTCTAGCGATGGCGTTCAGTATCCGTTGATGCCATCCATTGTACAGTGAATGCATTTTCAAAGAGAGCTCCTCAAAATAGGATTAACAAATTGAACGGAAATTTATTGTTCTAATGGTTGGCTTTTGGCAAAATTAAATTTAGTTGCAATAGAACGACGAACATTGAAGATAAGGAAAGTCTGTTTCAATTAGGTTTGAAGTTTAGGTGAGTTTAAATGTATAGGAATAGGAAGGTTGGCAGTTCTTGGATATGATAAACTCTAGATATCTAAGAGGCCACCATAAGTCCATACTGAAAACTGAATACAATTCGAAGTAGAACATAGAATGACATCTTTGAGGAGGTCAAGAACAGACCAATTACACAAATAAAAACCCAAGGTCTAACCAGCTGTATGAAAAATGTCCGAAATGCAAAATTCCCCATTAATAAAAGAAAAATAAATAAAATGAAGAATTCCCTAAAATAATTGAAAAATTTCACAAAATCCCCCAAATAATTTATGAAAAATTCCAAGAACGCCCGGTAAACTTTCGCCAATAAGCTGAACAAGAGTGAAGGTTATATTTTGAGATATAGCCTGAAATATCCACAAGTTAATCCCAAATCTAATTGCCCCACGACACTAAGACAGTGGCAATTGCAGTGTGGGCCACGTAATGACTTGGCTGATTGGCACTCTAAAAGTTGAAATGTCTGCAACCGGTTTTTATTGTAAATATTGATCAATTAAAAATATTTCCTATTTTTTAGCCCAACGAAAAAATTCACAAGTTATATAAAACAAATGTCATGAGATATTTGTCTGTGACTTCCATGCTACTGGCCGTCCAGGTCCATCTGGCCGACATCGCCTAGCAAACCCAATCGCTATACTCATGTGCATGACCATGTCCAAATCGGGAAGTGGCTAATATAGCTTACGAAGGATTTTTTTTAGCGAAAACAACCGTCTGCTATAACATGTATCCTTGAATGAGTAGAAGAGTTTTAATTTCTTCAAGAGAGGGCTCTATATTTAAAGTAACACCAGTAAAACGAAAAATGATTTATAAAAATAATAATTAAAAAAAATCTAGAGCTATTTAGAGAAAGAAACTCAGGTAATGACTTATGTAAAATAAAATACATATACAACCATTTATTTCAATAGAGTTCCTCAAATTTCGCAATGTTTCATAAAAATTAAAAAAAAGCATTTCCTTACCCGGAAAGTATGAAACGATTTTAATTCATTAATATTTACAATAATAATTGGTCTTATCATTGAAGATTGTTTCCCTGTATATCAAACAAACGATATATCTGATTATATTTCAAATTGTCTATACAACTATTACAGTACTAGATCACAAACAAATCAAATATATTGCACAAAATCAGGTCCAATACCTTGACTGATACAAAACCACTAATCCAAGATAATTCAGTTTATTTTAGAAGAATTCATACAATCTATGAAACACTTCCTAGACCTTTATGTTCTCAATTCATAGACCTTCAGGTTCTCAATTCCCAGCTTCCGACCTATTGCCAACGCCAAGGACACACCTGCTACCCACTCCACTGTCCTTCAACCAACAATGAAATGGCAGAAATTACTGCATCCTCCACTAAAATGCGACCCTTTCATTAAAATATCACACCCCATTGAAGGAAATTCCGAAAATCCTTACAATTCCCCATTAAGTTTTTGCATCATGTCATGCAAACATTTAACAGACATGTCTACAACAACCTGCAACAACTTAATAGCTTAACAAATATTATTTCAGTCCAAAAGCCGACCAAAAGAAAGAAATACCAAGTGGAAGTGGCAACAAGCCACACTAAATATGTACCCCACAGAATTGCCTCTATACAAACACACGCACACACACACACAGAGAGAGACATGTACAAAAACATGAATTAACAAGACCAAGCGTTGTTGTTGCTGCTGCTGCCGCTGCCGCTGCCATTGCAATTGCTAGGGCTGGCTTAAACCACAGTGTAAAAATTCTTCTTTCATACAATCTCAAATGTTCTCGGTCTAGGCCTACGAGTATGTGGTATTTAAACAACCTCCACACATACATCTTCACACAAAGAAAACCGTTTCGTATGGCAGCACAGGCACATTTTCTGTATTTTCTTCCGTGTGCAGCTTTAAGCGCCTTTAAGGCTTCACTGTGAGAACATTTTGCTGGCTGTTGCATGCTGCAACAAAAGGATAAGAAGGCGATGGAAATGTTTGGTTGTGTGTGTGGTGGCAAAGCTAAAATGGGCATAAAATGACAGTCCGGATTTGTTGCCGGCTTTATTGTTTGCCATTCTTTGTGTTTGCTTTGTATGGTTACTTTAATGAATGCTAAACTAAACAGTTTAAAGAGAGGATATCGCAAGGGATCGCTGAAAACGGGTGAAATATATCAATGGCCAATTGTGGACTGGCAGTAGGTCAATTGACATTTTCGAAACTATAACTCATTTTTAATAATCACATTTTCCAATGACTAATCCTTGTTAGTTCCCAGAGAACGGAAGATAGCACTTCTAAAGAACTACAGTTAGTTTATCTTATAAATTGATGTTGTTCTCAATGATCACGTTTAAGTTATAGTTCCTCTAATGATCCACATTAATGTGTTCTAGGAAGCCATTGTAATGTTCTCGAGATACGAAGGGCCGTTACCCAGGAGCTAAACCTTTACTTCCTCAAGCAGAAAATGTTTTCGAAATTTTGTTATACAAAAGCTGACGTCGGAAGTCGAGCGATTTTGACTCAAATCCCCAGCCCTGTCTCTAATCTAATTAAAGTCCAAAATCTACTCTGTGTGGACATTACGGAAGCCCGGAGATCACCTCCCCCGGTGTAGTAGAATCAATACTCGATATCCCGCCCAGGAATGTGGAGTCGGAGTCGGGAGTCGAAAATTTGGCTATTTACTTACATTTCCCATACAATGAATAAAATGTACTGAGAACATGTTAACCTGTTAATATTTTTTAAAATTTGAAATATTTTCGGTTATATGAACTTTCTTTAAGGTCTTTAAAGTACAAACGCACCTCTGTGTAGTATAGAGTATAGGAATAGTGGACGGAAATACCATTATCAAAATTTTGTTATTGAATAACTGAAGTGGGAGTCCGCCCCTGGAGAACGCTATACTGAAGCAGAACTCTGACCAAATGACAACGAAATCAAACTTCGAGAAAAACTTCAAAGACTTTAGAGAAATACGACAAAACCTTAGTCATGGAAGAGGACCGGGTGCCCAATCACGACATCCGTTATCGACAAAATTTTCGTATCGGCATAATTGTAGATGCTTCGACTTTTTTTGATCACGGCTTCCGATGAAAATTTTGCTTAGTTTGTTGACAACTGATAACGATTGACGTGATTAGACCCCAAATCTCATTCTTTATGGAAGGGGCTAAGACGAGTGCCTTCGCTTTATTTTCTTTGGTCTTTTCAGTTGCCATATGAGCAACAAGTGGTGTGGTGAGTACGCTAGAGTTTCTGTCAAGTTCGTTCTTTACCGGGTAGCTCTTAGCGGGTGGCCTGACTTTAACGATGGTAGTATTGATCAGCGATTAGCAGTTCTGCCCGTGGAAGGGGTGTTTGAGCTTGTAGCGCTTGTCACGGGCAGTTAATGATCTCTACATTCCAGATTATTTAGTAACCACAAACTAGAGCTTGTATCCTGCCACCATCTTCTTCTCTTCTGTTTTGTAATCCGTAGCTGTGGTATAATTCGAGAAGCCAGTAATCTTGCTGTCAGACACCGGCTTCTTCTATCCTACCGACTAGGAAGATACAATATAGACATCTTCTTTAAAGGTTTCAGTTGTCGCTGGTGTATTCGTGCAATGCCACGTCCACCTGCATCTGCCTTGTCGGTGGTGGTGATCGCTTTTCAGGGATTGGCATCGGTTTGGAATGGCCTGCAGATATTCTGCCGCAGTCAATGTCTCATTGAGTGAATTTCCAGTCTTGAAACGGATACCACTTGCAGAGTTCAAGTTAATAGTTCTACTCAGAAAGGGTGGGGAGGTGGTTTGTGGGTAGTCTTCAGTTGGGCTGTTCCGTGTGCCCAAGTTATGGCCCCCCGTTTATGGCTGCTTACCGAACTTCAAGACACCGCCTTAAGCCAACGCATTGGTTCATGATGTTAGATAGTTCCCCTCTGGTATCACAGTTAGTTCCTTTACAAAGTCACAATTAGTTCCCCTAGTGAGTCACAGTTCATTTCTTTAAAGAGCCTGCATTAAAGTGACAATTCTAAAAAATATTGTTTCGATGTTTTAAAAGCCTAAATATATTTAAAAATGTTTCTCTCAAGAAAAAGAATGCAATTCAGTTTCATTATTCAATTTAATACCGTAGCTGGTCATAGCATCGGCGTAAATCGACCATAATTTACCGATCTGTTTAAAATACATACACCTCAGTTCAGACTAAATTTCCACACACACACACACACTCATTCTCTCACCTTCTGTGTTTTCACTGGGCATTTTTAATGAATGTGGAAAATGTTTCCATGAATGCCAGTCAAAACGTGCTGGTGTGTGTGTGTGTGACCATTCAAGTGCATATGCATGTACGTGAATGCGTTTGTGTGCAAATTTTACAGTGAATCGTTGCATTCATGCAAAACGTTTTTGCCTCCATCAACGAAGTTCTCGTACAATACAAAATAGCCCTCGTTGACTACAGGCATATGACTGTGTATATAAATATACATACATACATATATGTATATGTGTATCCATGCACCATCACATGGCTATTGAATGTTTGTATGTATTTGCTTGCATCGCCATTTATTTTGCAAATTGTATACTCTCTGTATATATACGATTCAGTGTTCATCCCTTTTGTGGCATGCACCACTAAACATTTTATGCTACACACATACATACGTATACGAATGTGTACTATATAATATATTATGAAGTGTGTGTGGCATTTAATGATATAATGCAACAAGTTAAGCATCCAATTTATTCTTAATTTCTTTGTTGAATTCTGGGCACTTTTTTGCTGTCGCTTTTTGCTCTTGCAACAAATTAACATTTTTCGATGTCATAAGGCTAAGGGAAATCGTTTAAAATCTCAGCTTAAAAGAAATGCATCACATGTGCTCAATGTGTGTGTGCGGCCTATAAAGGGATATACTTAGTATGAGCGAGCGAGAGAGAGGGTTGCTTAGATTTGATGCCATTCATTAGAGGCTAATTGCTTGATTGTTTAGATAAACTAAGTGTTAATAGAGTAGTTCTTTTTTGTATGTGAGAATGTTTATGACAACAAAGGAGTTCCAGTATGAATCCCCGTACTAAATGCGAATGAAAAACTCTTACGTTTATAGCACATATTTGTACTTTAATTATCTAGAACTAGTAAGTTGTAATGCGCCTATGGCGCCCGTTTATTTGCTTGAGAAAGTATTTGTTACTTAATTTTAAAAATTTTGTAAAAAATATTTTGAGAAAACTATTTTGTAAAAAAAAATTTTGAAAAAAAATAAAATTTGTGGAAAAAAAATTTTTGCTGAAAAAAAAAATTTTTGTGGGAAAAAAAAATTTTTGTTAAAAAAAAAATTTTTGTGGAAAAAAAAATTTTTGCTGAAAAAAAAAATTTTTCTGGAAAAAAAAAATTTTGTTGAAAAAAAAAATTTTGTTGAAAAAAAAAATTTTGTGGAAAAAAAAAATTTCTTGAAAAAAAAAATTTGGAAAAAAAAAATTTCTTGAAAAAAAAATTTTGGAAAAAAAAAATTTGGGGAAAAAAAAATTTTGGAAAAAAAAAATTTTGGTAAAAAAAAATTTGGGGAAAACACAATTTCTGTACAAAAAAAATATTATTTTTTTTATTATTATTATTTATAGAATTATTATAGAATGACTATTTAAATTCCTACGTACTGCGTGACAGAGTCAGTGAATCAGTGAATCAGGGAATCAGTGTATCAGTGTATCAGTGTATCAGTGTATCAGTGTATCAGTGAATCAGTGAATCAGTGTCGAGGGTAAATATATATTAAGATGTTAAATTAGCAAAAGCTACTTAGATCCACTACCGACCAAAGTCTTTTTTTACGTAATCACTCTGTGAGGAAGCATTGGCTCCTCGAAGATGACTCGCGGTGTTTGCGTTCACCAGATGTAACGAAGCGGATGGTGATGTGCTTTCAACTGTTAAATCAATTAGACTTGGGACCACGCATTAGACTCTGTGCAAAATTCCATCAATGTGGAGTTGTTGAGATCGACGGCCAGTCGATGTTCCAGAACAGAGTAACATAATATTGGCAACTTCACTTCCTCGTCAGTGCGCACCGTACGTCTACGGGAACCTTAAGTGGTGTTCGCCGTTACAGTTTCACCACCTGTTTGCTCAAACTGTCGTCCTTATTTCAGTCCAACTTTACTTTCAATAAACTTCAAGAGTCGTCACTGTCAAAATAAAAAATGATTGGAAAAGAAACCACAACACTCGAAGACATTTCTTGATCCAAAGAAAATAGAATAATGTGACTTTGGTCTTACGAAAGCCCATTGGCGAATGTTGATATTTGTGACCTAAACTCACAAATATCCAGTTATCCAAGGAAAAGTACAACGACTTTCAAGACTAGATCAACTGTAAGCTGTTGCCAAAATTCTGATATTTTCTTATTCGCGAAAGCATATAATTTGGGTGTTCAGAGTTGTTCACGATTCTTTTAATCGAGGTTTCTCAGGTAAGAAATGTCTTATTCTTTCGAATTATATGCAGCGCTAGAGTAAGTGTTCCACGGTTGCTTTGTCGCCTTCACTCCAGTCCCATTCGACAAGACCAATACGAAGAAGAAGATGTAGATAGTTTTCTAAGTTTTCATGATGATCACCATTGTTGTTCAACAATAATGTATGTGTTCTTAGACTCACCTATTTTAGGTTTTAAATCTCTTAAATTAGTTTGTAAGCTCTTATATGACACAGGTCTCTTCAACTCTCTTGCCTTTAATGAATTTATTTTCTGGTTACCAACACATTGATATTGTTTTTCTCGCGCTTGAAGCGGACGTTGCTAGTTTTAAGTTCACATTTGTATTGTATTTTGTAATCTTAGGGAAACCCTCAACCGAACAAGAAGCAATACGCTACCTAAAGTCGTAAAGGTTGTAAGTCCACTTTTTGGTTAAATGTATTTTTTGATGTAGAACGCAAGATAAGTTGAAAACGCATCTGGCTTGAAGATAAAAACCACCAAAAATATATGCCCTGTCACCTTTTATAACTGAAAAGAAAATGTTCTAAGTCCCTATATGCTCAAAAAAGACTACCTAAGACTACTAATGCTCAAAAAAGACTACCAAGCTTATTTTTAAAAAATTTTTTAATATTACCAACAACATGAATAACCTACACATAATTGCATTAAAACTTTTGGAAAAATAAATCGTCGAAGAATAAAATTAAGTTATTTGTCTCTCTTGTAAAATTTTAAATTTTGGACTTACACCCTTTGCGACTTTAGGTAGCGAATACCTGAATTCTGGCGCAATTTCTTGGCCCTTTTTATTTACCAAAACGCATTGAGCAAAATTTAGGCCTCCCGACTTTCGACCAGGAGCCAACAACCATAGAGGCGTGATCCATAGAATGGCATCAAACGGAGTACCAAAGATCGTGCTATTAACGTCACTCAAACATTTCAAGTAAGCCCACCGAGCTAATTGGTAGAATTCGAAATATAATCCCTCATTGTTAATTGAGCAATACTTAATACCTTTGCCAGCCTTTGAGTCGTAGCACCCGATTGATATCGCTACTTCCTGTCGAGCTGATATTTTCTAGCGATTTACATGGTAAACTCCCAGTTCCCAATTGGTCAGACCAGAAAAAAGTCCTAAGGACTTCTGACCACTCGAGATAACAGATTCCAGTTACTTCTTCCAGTCACACTCTGACTGGTATTTCCTTAAAGAAAATAATATTCAGCTATGAGGTTTCAAGTGCCGCTATCTACATATATGCATCATAAATACAATTAATATAGCCTTCGCTTCGTGTCCTTGTTTGAGCCTGGCGGCGAGTTTCTTTTCACACTTTTGTGAGTCAGATGAATCCCTCTTTCCTTAAGTATTTTTTTGTTCTTCTCCATCCATCGTAAAATTTACTCAAAATGCGAGAAGCTGGGTTTAGGTACCTTTGCTAATTGCTGCTGGCTCTGCAGGATTTTTTTCCAAAAGAACTATTTATTTTAAATTGAGAATATTATAAATGACAATGCCTTTTTATGTTGTTTTTATGTTTCAATTATAATTACTCATAAATTGAGTTACCTTATGAAAGTTTTCTTATTTTTCAATACTTCCATGATATTCCAACTCTTTGTTCAGCTGCAAAACTATCTTAACCCTGCACCGTCATCCTTCGTCAAAATGACGACGCGCAATTTTATTTTCGAGTTAACATGTGTTTTTATCGTTTGTTTTGACCTCATTTTTCGTATAGCGTTAGTCGTTTGCAAACTGTTGATGGGCCTAGATTGATTAAAAATAAACTAAATAAAAAAATATACTTAACATCGGTTCCAATTTTTGCTCACAATGCTATTTATAGCGTCTTGAAATAGGCCGTAGTCAAAATGACGAAGGATGACGTTAGTGTACAAAAAATAAGGATGACTTTCTAGGGTTAAAATAGTGATAAGCAAGAGGAAAAATAAACTGAAAATTAATGGTAAAATTTAATATTTGCCTAAGAGTAAATTTATGTTTTGTAAAATTTTTGGGCTAGTTTTTGTGAGAACCTTTCACACCAACCCGAAAAATAGTTTTCGCATAAATACCAACATCTAACACTGCGAACGTTCATGCAGCAGCACGCCAGTAGGAAGTCGTTTTATGGCAAAAATATGTTTTCCAAAAACTTTTACACACTGCAATGCAGTGCAGTCAGTCGTAATTTTTGTTGAGCAAAAAATGTGGAAATTGTTGCAATAATTAAAATGAAATTATGTGTTTGCAAAATATACAGACACATTCTACGAGCAGTAACTAGTTGTGCATTCGCAATGCAAATATGTATCAACTGTAACAATAGCATCCACATAAGCACGTCCATACACTCCGGAATTCAATTCATACAGTTTCGTACTCCCACACATAGTCATGGATATTTTATGGCCACTTTCGGATTCGGTTGTTTTGTGCTGGAGTGCAGCAAACAATAAAAGCACAAAACTTTTATTAACATTTTCGGTGAAATTTATTGTTTCAATATTGTATCCGTAATTATAACATCAACAGCAACAAATGAATGGGATTTGTTTATGTGCATGCAGAGGGGGGGAGGGGCGGTGGTCTACACAAATACCAACGGATTGGCCAATAAATTGAGATATATTTGTTGCCGTCGAATGATTGCAATGATATAACACGATAAGTAGTAAAATGCGCAATAACAGTTCAGAAAATCCCCAAATTACAGTATTTACAATTTATAAATTATGTGCGCAAAATGGCAGCTATAACATTGGTCAATAATCGATTCAATTCGAGCACAGAGCAACGAAAAGTAAAACTCAAATACAAAATTGTTTCCTTTCAAAAAATGAAAGATTTTATACTATTTTGAAAATGAACTTGAAACAATTTGGCAAGAATTGCATTTCACGCTAATGAGAGTATTTTGGACCTTTGGCTCAAATGATCTTCCACATAAAGATGCCAAAGTAAATAGTTGCACGCTCCCCATTGGCGCAAATGTGCCACTTTCCAGTAAATTTCATGCGAGTTTTTCTTTTCGACAACCTTTTTGAAAGATATTTTTATTTGATTTCACGTCTTGTTGGTTGGCACTGGACAAGAAATGTTCAAACTTCATTCATTTATTCGTGCTGTGAAACATGGCGCACACACACATACCCATGCCGATGGCTTCATGGTATGGGAAACAACAAGTGGCTTTCCCTTCTTTCTCGTATTGGTTTGGTGTTGGTTGATTGGTCTAAAGAGGAAACTTTTAAAATAAATTGCCATAGAATTGCCGTTGGAAATGTTTGTCTCTAGAATTGAAATTGATATGAACGTTGTTGCGAGAAATGTTTACAATATAATTTGAAATGAATTCTTGGTCTACGCAAGATGTGTCTGGAATAAAATTTAAAATATTCAACAGGGATAATTTCGAAGACAACTGTGGGGCATTGAACGAATATTGGGCATTGATGGAAATACGTATACACTAGTAATGGGTAATGAGAGAGGCAGTCACAATACTTTGTCACACCTAATGTTCCACAGGAGTGAACCCAGGACTAATCATTGTGGGACACCGTCGGATACATTGTAGTGCTTTAGTCTGTTGTCGCTCAGATATGTGAGCTTCCAGCTTTCGAAATAGCTTGTCGACCCATATCGACCATATGGGGAGCTTCGGTTCGCATGGGAGCTTCATGGATGTGACTCCAATCCGCAGATTTGAAGGCGTTCTTCACATCGAGGGTAACAACAGCACAATATTTATCGCTATTTGCAAAGACTTCCGTGTATCTCTTAATTCCCTTTGAAGTCCTTCGAACGCTGGTTTCCATTTTGGCCGCTGCACTTTTCTCCGCGTTTGAAGTATTGTTTTCGCTTTACCAGTAGCAAGGAATCCCCATATCCCCACAATCGCGATCTTCAGCTCGTTCTTCCGCAGATCTGGAAGTCAGCTGTATTGTATCGATCGTTACCTTTGTCGAACGCTGAGGCTCTCCATTTTGGGCCCGGAAAAAGTCTGAGTTGGTCTTCCTCTGTCGTGTTTTGGTTGTATATCGATCAGTATGGCCTGATGAACGCTCAGGGTAAAGAGATCACTTACCCGCCATTTAGTGACACTAGTTAACGAGGGACTAGCGAACGTTATGTCTACGATAGACTCTGATCTACCTCTAGTGAATGTCATTCTGTTTCCTTCGTGCAGTAGTTCCACATTGAGCGAGGCTAAGTAAGTTTTTTCGAGTCTTAGCATTGGCTGCAAGAATATCCTAGAATTCGGCATGTGTTAGGCTAGGTGGTCAGTATCAGCTGTAGAAGTTGAGGAGTTCACCTTTGTCCGTACAAAATAAGTGCACACACCCTAAAATGTGTTTTTACCACAAGCCCATATTGATATTGCCATTGCTACTGATATTTCCAGTTCTTCTCGAACTTTGTAAAACTGCCCTCCATTCTACCCCAAACACAAGCACACAGACTCACACACACACACAGTTCAGTTCCACTTCAAACTGACATTCAAATTCACAACATAAACGCTCATTGATATTCCTTTTTTACATCCTAAACACAGCCAATCAGTGATTTTATGGATGCTGTGCCGTTTGGACGAGTATGTTTGAGAGCTATTCGTTGAATGTGTTTGTAAGTGGCTCCATTCAAACTTCCGTTTCCTTGCATAGAAAGCGTGTTTGTATGTTATGTTTCGGTGTATCGTGTTGTTTGTGCTGTTTTTCCAGGAGAGGTTTGTAGTCGGCCAAATTCTTCTCACGTTTTTTGGCAGCCGGTCGATTGTTTTCAGGTCTATTACAATTTCTTTACTACCCTAGAATGCCCCCAGTGTTGTATGTAAACTACAAGACACTGTTGTCTATGAAGCAAGGCCTTGTGTGCTGGATTTTTAGCGCAGCAATCCCTTAACAATTTTAGTTGGATGCCTGTTGGTTTTATTGGGCCAATACGTTTGGCCGGGTTACTACATGCATGTGTTTTGTGTCGTCTCCATTTCGGTATATGTTGTTGTGGCGCGTTGTTGTCGTTACTGTTGACATTATCATTTCTGTTCTTGATAGTTTTATTCAAATTCTACTTCTACTTGTGTTGAATCTCTTGGTTTTTGTTGTCTTTCAGGGAATATTTACCAGGTAAAGTAGGTTAACCAGCTATTGATTTGTATTTTTCTCCGTTTGTTTGCTTTAAAACGTTTATACGTATGTGAAATAACTAACAAGTATTTTTCTTTTGTTTACTTTCAGGTATGTGTACAGTTGGTTCTTCAAAGTAAATGACAAAACCAGGATTTGGGTACATACATTGAGAAGAAGGAGTCCGTGTGTAGCAAAGGACCTGTCATCATGTGGAGTTAGTTGAAAGTACTTGGAAAAATCAAAACAATATTTTATCATGAAGCAATCAATGAACTTTTCATTTCAAACACAAAGTTATTGTCTATCTTCAAACAATCAACTCACTATGATTGATTTAAAACTATACTCTTGATATACGATTAACCTCCACAGCATATCCGAGTTTATGACTGTAGTAACTTTGTAACCCCACCTATACAAAGAACTTTATTTAAAAAAAGAAATAAGTTCTATAAAATTTAATAACTTTTTTACAGCATTTTTTTTTTGAGACAGATTAAAAACGAGTAATTGTCACATATCAATGAGAAAACGTGACATTTTTTATCGTTTGTGTTATGTGTTTGTTTGTTTGTTTGTTTTTTTTTCTTAAGAATCGTTTCAAAATTGATTATGAAGTGTCACGTTTTCAAAAGAGATTATCTTAAAACACATATAAATTTTATATGTGTATATGACATTATTTATGGCCTTGAAGTATAAATGTTGACACATACACATATGTACTACATGTATGTGTGTGTGTTTGAACTTTAAATTCCCTGAAGAATGTTGCAAAATTTCAACAGAGTTTGACAATCAAATTATGCCAATAAATGAACCTAAAAGTTAAATCGTAAGCCGTTATTTACCCAAATATACGATATCCAGAACAAATATTACATTTATAGTTATATAGAACTTAATTGAAAAGAATGAACCGCTATTCTTTTCAATTCATGAAATTATAGGAATGATTTTTCAAATACAAAACTTTACGGCTTATGAAAGTTGTCAAGAACGTAGAAAAATATTAAAACATATCTCATTTCATAGGCGATATAAACTGACAGCGATACAATCAATTACACTCATTTCCCTCAACATGAAATTGAATGCTCGAACTCAATTTAATGTGTCAATTTTGTTTAAGTCAAATTCACTACAGTTGACGGACAGTCTCTGTTGAGACTTTCACAAATAGAAATGAGCCACAATTCAAAATATAAATATTACTCAGATTGAGAATAAATCGAACTTCCGGGCGGTTCACACATTCAGGACCCTTCTTGAACGTAGGACTGCCATCTTGATTCTGTTGTGCTGTTCGATTTGAGAGAGAGATATTACCGAATTGAGCGCAAGGCTGTTGAAAAGAAAAAATCGATCTCAAGCCGATAGGGCACATGTATCACCTTATATTGTGATTAGAAACTCAGCGTATATACGAATGATTTTCAAAACATGAGATCGCATTCCGATTCCGTGCCGCATATGGCGAAATAAGACTTTTTTCCATCCCATGTGAGATCAAATCTAACTAATTTAAAGAAATTGGGAATTTTTCTGAATTTTTTAATCAAATTCTGAATTTTTTACTCAAAATCTGTCAAGATCACATTTTAACACCCTAGTCTATACAGTTAAAAAAGTATCGTCTTCTATGATTGTTTTTTCATTTGCTGATAATAAAATATAACTGACTACACTTTTGCTGAAATTTGATTTGTTTTGAATAATTTTAAAATCCCCTAAACTTCTTGCACCAAATAAATATTTATTATCAATACGGAAACAATTTTATGGCAAGTGTTCCCCCAACTCCAGCAAATCGAATCTACTCCACGTTATTTTCTGCAGTAAAACTGTCATCTTCTATTCGCCCTTTCATCGTTGCATCAGTATTCGAACACAAGAGAGTGCAAAAGACATGCTGATAATTTATGACTATTTGAGGTTTTTGACACAAATGTGTAGTTTTATGATGTCGCTCTTCGATTTGGCAATATCATATATTGGCATTTAGTATATTTCTTCTCCACCCGAACGTAACAGCCCCACGGGATGGTTGGCCAATGAGGAAAACCCTGCCCTCCTTCGCCACTTCAAGAATAATTCCTTCTGCTGGCATTGTAAATGCCAGAATGAAGACGAAGACGTTGATGACAATGGTGGTGGTGAAGTGCAAGAAGGAGAAGACGGAAAAAAAAGAATAATAATAATAAAAACCATGAAAAATCATGAAAAGGTAAACAACCATAAAAACGCTTCATAAATTTCCCGTTTTGCCATAATGCCACCAGAGACAATGCCATGAAATGCTCGGATTCACATTGGCAACAATGGTGGTAGAGTGTGCGGAGGTATACGGTCGTCACAGGAGATGGCTGGTCTGGGTTGTCTGGGAGTTGGTTGTGGTGCTTAATGTCGTGGTGTGGGTTTTTGTCGTTTGTTGGCTGTGCAAGTCTCAGAACTATAACAATAAGTGAGTGACGTCTGGGAAGATATAAACCTCTCGGTGGCCTATAAAAATCATATTTTTTTCTTATGATATATGACTTCAACACCACACCTCAGAGCTGCTGTAAAATGTTTCATAATAAACGCCAGCCACCAAACCTTTCTCACAACAACCCCTTTTGTCAGCCGTCGTACTATCCAATCGACTTTGGCGTCTGAAAATGAAGCCATATAACAGAAATTCAGACATGTAAAGTGTAAAAAACCGAAGATGTGTATTAGACTTAATATATGCCAGTTTTAAATGGCTCTATAAACAATTTTATGATCATTGTCACGTGTGTTTATAGCTCACACACACACACATGTCTGTATGTGTATGCCTATGGACATATGCCACTGCGTCACATCCCAAAGACCACTCGCACGCACCCTTTCCCCGGTGTTGGTTGAAACTGGTTTTTTTTCGTTTTATTTCAGTATTCATTTATTATGTGCTACATGTTGGTTTATTTTTTTGTTTAACCAAATTACCTTTATTTTCACACTCTCAATTCCCCGATAGTTAAAGTTCAGTCATATATGTTTTTTTTTTGTTATTCGGGTTGCTCATAGCTAAAGTTATAAATAATTCATGCATTGCATACTCGCTGGTTGATTTTGTTTCCTTGCTTGTTTTTCGAAGGATTTAAATCATATTTTCCAGTTGAAAAGCCTATAAATATGCAACAACGAGTGTTAAGCCTAAAAGTAGGCAATGCCTTTTTCATTTAACACCATAAAGAGACTAAAAGTATGCCACGTATTTTGTGGCTTTAAATAATTGCATGTTTTTTTTTTTATATTCCGTTGTTACCGAAAAGCAGGTCATCCATTTCACTTTGTTAGACAATTTTGATGGATTTCGTTCAATTTCTGCCAAAGCCCTTAGATTACAATCGATGTGAGTGCGTGTGTAAAATAGGCAATATTTTAAAAGCACATAAGTACTTATGATTTAATGAAACAACAGTTCGGTTTAAATAATAATATCATTAAAAGCTTCAACTGAGAAACACAAAAGCGTATATGGGGAGCTTCTCTCAAATTAGTGAGCGATTGTAAAGAAGTCATGTTCCGATTAAGTATGGAATACAATATTCGTCAATAATAATCAAATTATTTTGCTTTACAAGTTTTCACAATTATCACGCATTGTTCTTTCGTAAATCGGTACAGATTTAATAATCAGAATAAAAATATGTGACAGTCACAACAAATTTCAGAGTAGTCACCTAAACAAACAAAAATTACACTGAGTCATTTTTTATACTCAATTTCTCTACTGATGGCGAAGGTGTGAAAAAGCCATTAAATTACCTAACCCAAGGCTTAATTAGACCGAATTAATTAGCCCCAGATACTGCATGTCGTCTTTTTCGTTGCACACTGTCAAATTTAAAATTTTGTTTTGAGGTTATAAAATAAATTTAGTTTATGAATTGTTGATCTATATGAAGAATACAGTTTGGTTTCTGTTAAAATAAAATATAAATCAAGAGAGTGCTCTGATTTGGTCGGTCCTGATTGTTTTGGGCATGAAATGGGCTCGACTATTTGCGAACCATTACTATGTTAAGGGAGAGTTTCCGGGCCGTGGTATTTCTCGAAGAGGTGATCACAATTGACCACCGAGATCGTGTGATTTAACATTTTGCAACTTCTTCCTTTGGGGCCACTGAAAGATAAGGAATACTCCAAGAGCACAGCGTCGATTCAATACCTCAAATACAGAATTCGTGAGGCTATCTAGGACATAGGGCAGCCACTTTGCGATTTGGTTGTGGGAAATTTAATGAAAAGTACAAGGTCCTGTCATTGTCGTGGTGGCCATTTGGCTGACGTTGGTTTTCATTATTAACGGCATACCTTCCTCTTTATTATAAAACCGATCATTTATCTAAAAAAATATATTTTTTTGAGTACCAAAATAACACATCTTTTTGGAAAACCCTGTATGAGGGAGCAAGTTTTTGGAACAGAAAATAAAAATTTGCAAAAAAAAAATATTTTTTTATATTGCCAGAAAGAGTTCGGGCTTTTATAAACCAATTTCTGATATTTTTTACAGAATACACAACTCGGCCTTGAAAATATTTTGAGATATTCGAGATCATTTAAAGGTGATAAACCACAAACGAAATTTTTCAAAACATCGCATTTTTATCCAACACCATTTTCTTTGCTGAAACTGAGACTTGCAGTGTGGCATTGGCCACCCAAATTGTTGCAACCTTACCATCTAAACCCTTTTCACTCATTTGCGGGCAAATATAAACAAATATCGAATGATGAGAGTCATATAATTACGTTTTCTGAGAGTAATACTCTCTAAAACGCTAACAAAAATAAGTTGTAACATATTATTTAGGCAAAAAAAAAATTTTCACCTGTCTATAGCCTTTTCTGAAATAAAATCGCTCTTTTTGTGTGTTGCTTTAATAGCTGCTAAAGAGTGTGAAATACACTTCGTCGGTCCTTATTATTTGCATCTAAAAATCAGTTTCAGTGTCAACCATTCCATCATAGCATGGAGTATATACTAAGTTTGTCATTCCGTTTGCAACACCTCGAAAGAGTGATCTGCGACCCTATAAAGTATATATATTATCGGTCAGTGTAACATTCTGAGACATTCTAGCGATGTCCGTCTGTCCGTCCGTCCGTCCGTCCGTCTGTCCGTCTGATGTCTGTTGAAATCACGATAGAGTGCGAACGACCAACGCTAAGAAGCTGAAATTTTGTAGGAAGATGTTTTTTGCCCATAAGTTCGAGAATGGGCAATATCGGACCAAAGGGGAAAAAGTTCCCCTTTACGGGACTAAATATATCCCGGCCATAATCAAATTTTTCAAATATTTTTTTTCACTACATCTGATTTTTTTTGGTAAAATTGTTCTAAGTTTATATAATTTATAGATGGGGAAAAAAATCCCAAAAATGGGCGTGCTCATGGGTTCCGTGGACCCTTGGGACCCAAAAAAGGGCCCATGATAAACATGCGCATATGGGTATCGAAGTGCAACGAAATTTAATCACGAACCCAAATATGCCTTTATTTTCATGATTTGCCAAATTTTTTTATCCGGTTTCTGGGACTATCGGGTCACCAGCGGCCCAAAAACCGTCCCTTGACAAACATGGACATATGGGTATCGAAATGCAATGAATTTTTCTCGCGAACCCAAATATGCATTTATTTTCATGATTTGGATAAAATTTGTGATCGGGTTCCTGGGACTATCGGGTCACGAGCGGCCCAAAAACCGGCCCCTGACAAACATGGACATATGGGTATCGAAATGCAACGAATCCATGATGGAGGGTATATAAGATTCGGCCCGGCCGAACTTACTATTTGTCCACTTGTTTAACTTTAATTTTTAAAAAACTAAAAAATTGCTGAAAAGTTTAACAAAAACCACTACGAAAATTTAAAAAAAAATTATGAAACACCATGGCCATAGAGGAACGGCTCACAAATTAAGTGAATATTTACTTTTATATACAGTGAAAGCTCCGTTGGGCAAACACCGATGGTCGCAGTGGCTTTGTCCGTCAACGGAAGATGTTCGTTCAGCGGACCAAGAAATTTGTCCAGCTACAGGAGATGTCCGTTCACGGGAGCTGTCCACGAGTAGAGCTTTTACTGTACTTTGTATTGATAAAGACTGTTATTTTTGACCACGACATTTTCAACGCTATGTACGTCATTATTTCGGCGGCCTCCAATCCAATCAGATATCTGTCGTCTGGATCCTGTGACATTATCAAATTCAAGGTAAACGTCTACAAACACTACTCCCTCTTTCCTTCCTCCAATAATCTTACTTCCTGTTGGAAAAAAAATTAAGAATTTCCCAAAAAAAATTAAAAATCTCATTGAAGAACCAATATGATTATTTAACCAGAAATTGTGAAAAATCCCCCAAACAATTTATGATGACGACCCTAATTGTCAGAAGATGTTTATTGAAGGCAAGTTTTTATTGGCCATTATACCCTATCCAATGTTATGTTATTCCTGCATGCCAAAAAAAATCTAAAATGAGCTAACCATGGTAAAGCAAACACTACTCCATTTTTCCTTCCACAAATATCCTTAATTCCTGTCGGTTCTATAAAAAATACCCCTAATACAAAATGCCCCAAAAAAACAATTATCACATGTAAACATTAAAAAAAACATGAATTTTTCAATTTCGAAAATATCCCGAAACAAATCCAAAAAATTCTCAGAATTAAAAAAATAGTGACTTTTTTATTTTAATGATGACCAAAAATTACCCAAAAATTAAATATTTCCTAAAAACTATGAAAAACTTCCAATTTTCTTAACTTTGCGGCATTTTGCATAGAGCCCTTCCTATCATCAGTGCATTGCATTCATAGGGGGCATCCCCTGAGTGTTGGTAACAAAATATATTTATATTCTAAAACCCTTACAGGATTACACAGAAGTATAAGTTAAGGATAGTACAGCATGATTTTCAGGTTTTCCATTTAACTGTGTTACACTTTTATTTTACCGCCAAAGGTTTAAGCTCACGTCTTTATCTCTTTTGCTATCAGCCAATATATATCCACAAATTTAATAACTGCCTTTCATCTGCCAGCCTCTTTCAAATCACCAAATTTATCACCAATTCCTCCAACTCGAAACCACACCTACACAGCGGCTGATGTATGGCCTTCCTATTTTCACATTGTCACTGTATGTGCATGCAAGAAGAAGAAAGAAAAAACAAGTTATAAAATTTATTAGTATACTTTTCGTTTGCTAATTTATATTTACAATATACAAGCATACTTTTAGGCTCAAACACAGGCAGGCACAGCAACAGTCGTTGGCGTTGTCATTCTAAAGTATTCATATAAAAATGTTTATTTTATTAGATTTTTATAAGCACTTCGTAATGCTCGCTTCTTTTCTAGACGGCTTGCTCTTTTCTCCTTTTTCGTCAGCTTTGCATTAAACACAAATTGTCTATTCATATTCGTGTTTGAACAGAAGGGGAGATCAAGGTTTCTTTGCTGGCCTGCAAGAAAAAAAATGATTGTAAGAGGTGGCGGAGTAACGAAGCTTTTTGGAAAATTTATGGGCCACAAATATTTGTCATGTGTGAGAATGTGTTTGAAATATCACATATTCATATGTACATGAGGGATGATGCCAAAAGTGAGGGAAATAACTGGCGAAAAATTTAAATTTTATATGAAATTGAGAAAATATTCAAATCGTAAAAAACATTCGGAACCTTGGAGGGAATAACAACTGTAAGAACTATGACAGTTTTGTAATCTTTTTCATAGTTTATCATTCATTGACAACAATTTAAATGTCTTGAAACCATAACCCTTCATTAACAAACCACCCACTTTTTTTTATTCAAATCGTTTCAGTAGTTTTGATCTTTTTACCATACAGCTTTACATCGTCCACTATGCTTTATGTTCTCCTTTCCATTTTTCATATGTTTTCCAAACTGCTCTGTTACGTTGCATAACCACATTTTAAATTAATTATATGAATTATTATGTTTTTTTTATTTATTCTTTCATGATTCTCTTGCCTTCATTTAATTTATTGCCAACTTTTATGCTGGTTGGTGTGTGTAGGTACTGTGCAACTTTTTCTATTGCCTATTTCTAGGCATGGCTTGCCATGGTGTGATAGTGTAATTCCATATGTGCATGTGCCCGAGTCTTTTTATGTTAATATTTCTTTTAGTTGTTTGCCATTGTCCGCCCACCCGCAATTTGTCACATTCCCGGGTGTAGTGTGTTATGGTGGCTGGCAGACCAGTTGCAAAATAACTCAGCCTTAATGTCGGCTATAAAAACACCATTCATACACAGGCAACTACCATACACTTTGTCATACTGTGCGATCTGAGTAAATGTTTTGATTAAAACTCAGGGAATCCTCACAAAGCCCATGAATAGTTGAAGCTTTAGTAATTGTTCGGCGGTATGGTGTGGTGGAGGATGTGGAAACGTTTAGTGTTATATAAACTAAAGAATAATTATGGTTTAGCGGTTTTTTTTTATTAACATGGCTCTCTATGGTGGTTTAATGGATTTTGCAGATGTTTTTTTGTGTCTCTTCTATGGCGAAGAGAATTTTCTGTAGTTACTGTAAAACAAATGGATTAAGTAAATAACGCAAGTAATTGAGTATGTTTTCTTTGTCTTCCATTTTGCTCTATCTCCCTCTGTATGTGTGAGTGTGTCGGCCATCTTTTGCTCCATTTGTATGTGTAGCTAGGAATGTATATGCAATTGGTATTGTTAGAATTGTGTGTATCGCCCAAAAGTATGCTTTACAATATCTTCACAAATAAGCCTGAGTGCGTGCACAGTTTTTATTGAAACAAAACATGTGTTTGTGGAAGTTTTTTATGTGGAAACTTTAATAAATCATATATATCTTAGAACCGTTTAGATTCTACATAATTCAATGAACGTTTTCATTGTTTATAATTTACAAAACTTTGGCGTCTAAAAGTATGCTAAACACTGAAAACACTTCGAGCAAGACTAGATAATATGAAAATTGTTTACCAGATACAATAACCTTTTTTAGTTTTAAAGACTTCTGTAAAATTATGGGCAAGTTGAAAACATGTTGGTTTTTTTAAACAAATATGCAGGTGAAATTAAATTAAATTATGGCGCATCTTGAGTCATGGTGGATTTTTCAGTCAAATCGTACAAATCGTCTTTCGCCGAAACGTCATACCAAATTCTGTAAGAAATCTGTGCTCAAATCTTAGTAATGTCTGATACTTCAGTCGATGTTTCCTACCGACAATAGCTGACGTTCCAGTTCGGTGAAATTTTTTGATGAAAAAATGAAGGAACCTCGAAAATTTTGTACAACCTCTTCGGGATCTAATAGATTTTTTATTGTAGTTTCTATATGGCTTAGAGATCACTGTTTTTCTCGTACAGTCGACAACGTTAACGAGAAATAGCCGCTGATGGTAAATGTTTGATGGTCCTACGAGGTTTCGAGCATGTGCTTACGGTGTGACTGTTGCACTTATCACAACATAAATCAAAAAAAACATACTGAAAAATCTCTAGCTTTACGGTTGAAAACTTCATTTATCATAAATCTTAAAAAATCGTACAGACATCTCTTCAGTTCATGTTACCAAATCTCTGGGATCTTCCGTACGATAAATTCACAAACAAAATATAATCTTAGATCAAAAATCAATAAGTACGATTTTAAGATTTCCGACATTTCTCCCCAAGCAAAATTATACAGACATCGCGAATTCTGAACAAAATCTGTTATATGTGTCGGAAGACATCAGATATTGTTAGATATGTCTGTTGCCAATCAAGTGGGAAACTTTTGTTTTTTGGGCCCACCGATTTCAGAGAATTTCCCCTGTTTGTTTCTTCATGAAATGTTATAATCGTCTCACTTCTTTTCTTAATTCGTCCGCGAGCTACTTCGTAACAGTACTTACATTGTTTAACAGTCTCAGAAGGCTTTTGTTCACCGGTATCTCCTGTCAAGTTTCTCTGTGACTTCGTTAACTACAGACAGATGGCGCTCATACTTCCCTAGTTTTTGTAATGAAAATAAGATTCCGCCGTCTGCTAAGATTCCGAATGTTTCATATTCTATTAAACAATTTCGAAATTCTTTATATGCCTCAGGGCATATTCCAGTATAAATAGATAACCAATTGAAAAAGATGGAATCAAATTGCCCTCATTCCATCTACGTGCTACTAGCTCTAACCGCAAAAAAGACGTCAGCGCTAAAAAAAATTTACAGGAAAGGGGTTCTTTGTGATCAAGCAAAAAGGCGAGTGGTGCTACGATACAATTGCATATACTATATCTTTCTAAATAGAATTTCTTCATATTTTGGGATTAGGAGCTTTGGAAACTTTTCTATCGAGTTTTATTAAGCGAGTTTTGAAAAAAATGGCGCTTACATCTTTTTCGCGGTAAGGGCTCGATATACTTCGAGCTGAAGCTTCTGTTGACCAGCTGCTGCAGTTTCATTTGCTAAGTCTCGTAACCCAATCAACAGTAGTACTTCCAGGAAAAAGGTGATGAACATCTGCATAGGCCAAATGTTCATGTGTTTTACATGGTTCCCACCGAAAAGACTTTAATCATATTACTCCAGAGATAACTATTCTAGAATTTCCTGTGTGTTGCACACTATCTCAACACAACATTTAATCAACGGGTTGTGAAACTTCAGGTGCTGTGAATCTTCTCCAATGTCCGTGCCCAACGGCCTCAATGATAGCTGGATATCAACTGTGATTTCTTACTTCGGTGTCACCAACCTGGCACAGAGGATTGCATAGAATTAATGTAATGTGTGTTCTCATGTTATGCGTGCGACTTCTTTTTAGACCATCAGCGTCGGTATCATTTACATGATAATCGGTGTGATAACTTAATAAGGATTTACCTTTGAAAGCTATCAACATTTTGTTAATGTTGGATGTTCTTAATACAAAGCACCTGCCATACAACTTTTATATTCTCGTCTCGATGGCCACTGCAGTTAGAGCCGCTCTACGAAAGGCCACTGTAGTCAGATTATGTTTTATGTTTTAAAAGCTAAAGCTTACTTGGAAACTCAATAATGAATAAAGAACTTTGGGAGTACTTATGAAGACCAACATTTAGGCTATTGAAAGGAGCAAAGAGCAAGTAGTGTTTGGCGACATTTGATTTGAACTTGAGAATGACACAACCGGCAGGAAACTCACTTGGTGAAAGAATAGTCCACATATGAATGGTTCGGCTGCAGAACGAATTGAATAACCGGTCAACCGGCCACTAGACAACGAACGGATGAGAGTCCCTGGAGAATCGCGTATTCCGGCTAAATGTTCAAACATCAGGGGCCAGACGACGGATATCTGAGTAGCAGATACAATTAAAATATCTATGCAAAAGCTATATATGTACCAAAACTCTTTGTACAGCAGCGTATTTTCAACTACGCCTTGTGGCCCAGTTATTCTCCTCTGGTAAAGTTTTATTTTACCCAAAATTCCGGACTTATTAAAACAATGACCGCTTTCTCTTTTCAAGTAGCCCACACTTCATTGCACTTCACCCCAAATATTTGTGAACGTTTTTTTTGTTTTCTTACGCTCATAACTACAGTTTCAATACCGTGCAATATTCAAGTGGTCTTTGTTAAATTGCGATGTCTTTGATTCTTTCCAACGACAAAAACCTCTTTGAGAATATTAAATTGTATAAATTTATAAACAATTTCATATTCACAACCATAACCACATTGCCCACATTTGCTGTTTTTTTTTCTAGCTCCTACGCCTTTTGTTCCTTGCCAGACTCTACGGTCAGTGATGTTCTCTTTTCCACTGATATTTGCCTAGCATGTGCGGAAACGAAGGGGAATAGCAAATTTATTATAATTAGAAAATAAAATGTAAATTTTATTATCATTACATTTTCTATGCTCTATAAAATTCAAACAAGAGAAGAAGCGAAAAAAAAATACCAAAGACCAGAACATAACACCTTTTTTTGTATTTGTATTCAAACTCTACCCTGGAACCTTATCCCACCTCCCTGGCGGACCTGAATGTTAAACTGGAGCATTAACATAAAAAATCCTGTCTAACAGACGATATACGACAATAAAGTTGGCGGGACCAAGACCAGAACAGAACAGAACAACACAACTCCGAACGCAAAACAAGAAAATATTGTAATCCTTTTGCATTGATGACCGACTCGTTTGTTGGCTGTCTGCTTGTAAGTCACGTTTTGCATTTTCTATCCCATTTGAATTGTTGTGTTCTCTTGGCCTTGTTTTCTTGGCTTCTTCTGCCATTGCTCCTCAAACTCCGCACGGTCGAACGGTCGGTCAGAAGAAGGTGCCTTCATAAAAAAGCAAAGGAACAACATGGGAACCGTAGTTCGGTTTTGTTTTCATTGGTTTCCATTCTATTATCGTTATGGAGCATTTTTTATTTGTTTTATTTATACCTTCTCAGATGTTTCGTTTACGTTTTTTATTGCATTGTGTTTTCTTGTTCTTATTTTTAATAAAAATGACATTGAGCTCTTGTACTGTTCTCTTTGGATGGACAGAAAAGGTATGCCATAAGCTAATGTCGAATAATATTTGAATTTAAAACGGCAAGGCATTTGAAATAAAAAAAGGGGAATCGAATGGCGTACAAGTAGACCCATGAAATGATGTCGGCTGTGATCTGCATGGCAATCACAAAACTGGTAAAGAATATCTGAGTCGATATCTGAGGCAGATGTTGGATAAATAATTAGCCCAATGCAAAAATTAAAATTTTTCAAAATTGTGAAATTGGCAAACGTACTCCAAAGAAGGCGACAGTTCTATTGTATTCATACGGTGCTATGAAAAAGCTATTTTATTAAAAAGTCATGCGGTTGTCAAGCCGAATTCGTATTATAATACAAAATCAATATCAGAACAGGTTAATTCCCAGTTAATTCGACCCAGTCTGGATTTTAACCTGGTTGTAATTTGATGAAATCACTGTTGTCTGTGATATTACACATCAAATGTCCCCAGATACTGTTTTGTTCAGGTTTTACAGCATGTCAAAGTTGGCCTAGAGCAGCATTTTTTCGGAAAATATAGCCGTGTTACAGGTTAAATATGTTAGGATAGCGGCATCAGAAATAAACAACTGGGATGTCGTCTGAAAGGTATTGACGTCCTCTATACCTGTATGTAGAAAAAATATATATGGCATTCTTCGACATAACCCTCTAACTAAAGGATATATCCTTGGTCCTTACACATTTCAAATTTTTTTTTTATTTTCATAGTGCTTATAGATTTGTTTATAATTTTAATATACAATATATATTTATGAAACTTCAATTCAATTTATTATCTTCATAGCATTTAGGAATTTCTTTATAATTTTATTATAAAGGGTGTTTTTTATTGAGGTATAAAACTTCGAATTGAAATAAAACACAAGAAAATCGTTTTAATGTCCATCAATTTGGCTTTATTGGAAGGATAATTTTATGCCATTAATGTTTAAATATGATTTCGGGCATGTGGCCGCCGTTTGCTTGTTGACGTAGCCATTCAACCAAAAATGAGCCTCATCACTGAACAAAATTTTGTGAGGAAAATCAGCATCGAGATGAATCTCATTTTCGGCCCATACACCAAAATCACGACGCATTGCATGGTCTCGCGGCTTTAATTCTTGCACAAGCTGGATCTTGTAAGGTCGCAAGCCAAGATCCATGGTTAACCGAATTAATTGCTCTGATGGACGATTATGTCGACCATAAAATGGACGGAGCTTGCGGTGAACTTCGCGAACTGAACCATTACTTTCGAAATAAATTTGCACGATTTGCAAGCGTTGTTCTTTTGTCAACCTGTTCATGATGAAATGGCAAACCAAACTAAATATTAATCACTTGACAACTGACAAAATGGCCGCCAGTTAAAAAAGTGATGCCAACTTAAAGTTCTATACCCCAATAAAAAACACCCTTTACATGTATACTAGCAACTACCCGCTACTTCGTATGCGTAAATTTCCCTTGTCTAGTAAAACACAAAATATTTGCTTAATTGCGTTGGTTCATTCATTTTTCCAATTTTGTTTCACACTTTTTTACTTTTTTTTTTCCTTTTTTCCCCGTTTCGCTACGTTTTGAAACTCATTTCATCACCCGTTTGTAGAGGACAGAACGAATCATTTTATATCACGCAAGCATTTTATATAATCGTATGCAGATTACTTCTCATATAAAGAATACCAGTTTTATGCCCGTTTTTAACCCTTTTGGTACCTTTTTCCATTACTTCCAATTTGTGGCTCATTCTTGTTGATTAAAAAAATGTCCACACCTTTTTGACCTTTTCCTCTTTTGTATCTTTTTTATCCCGTTTTGGTACGTTTTGAACACTTTTTCGTCCCTTCTCGAACTATTTTTGGCAAAAATCTGTTTCGCATTTTTTTATTATTATTTTACATCCTTTTGTCCCATTTATATCCCGTCTTGGCCCTTTTCGTCCCATCCCTAACTCATTTCGAAATGTTGTTGCCAATCGTAGTCGTGGACCAATTTTCCAACAGAAATCATTATATTTGATTATGTTGTATTTTTATGTATTTCGTTTTCCCCCATTTTTGATCCCCTTCCAATCCGTATTTACCAAAAAATACGTTTTTAGCGGATGTCAAGGACCAAGGGCTACATACTCCCCAAATTTCATGAATCTAGCTTAAGCCACTTGGTCAGGACAGCGATGAATCACTCAGGCAGTTAGTAACACAAGAGTTTTATATATATTGATTATATATAAAGATAAAGGTTTAAGGATTATCCTTTTTCTACTTAAATATAACATTTGCTTCTTTACTTTTAAAATTGTACTTTAACATAGTAAATGGAGGCACAACTTCATAAAAACGTTTCTAAAATTGTGTTCTAAGATATTAGAACAAGTTTAAAAAGAACAAGGAGTTCAATAGGAAAACAGCCAAACCTATGTGTACCTCCCTGTTGACTTCATATGGGATACGACGCCAGATGAATGTGTCCTAAGATTGGTGCAATCACAAGAATAGGACAGAGTATAGTATGTAGTCATTCGTCATTGGTTTACTTACTTACTTATTTATTTCCCATAACATTCCACGTAGGGACAGACTGGAAACTTCTCTCCAATCAGTGAGTAAACGATATAGACGATATAATTTGTATACTCACTGACTGGGACCTGCTCTTGAAAACCGGCTCCGAACGGCTAATGTTTTTCTAGAGAAGTTTTACATGGCCAAGGGATTACTCTCTTACTCGCAAAGTCGCAAACATTTACAAGGTGGTAGCAGCCGCTGTAAAATGTTTGATGGTCTACCAGATTTAGAACCTGGGTTGTGCTGATATTCAATAGCATTTTTAAAAACATTCCTTAGGAAAAGACGTATTTTGTTGGTGCTTCTACAAACTTCACATCACTTTTTTCTACATGAAGTCTATATTTTCTCCGTCTCAAGGTCAATCATATCCCCTTTAATATTTTTCGCAATAACAATAACTTTATATCTGTTATCGAACAAATTCCAATTAACATATTTAATTTCAGTTTTTTTTCGCACTAAAACCACAAGTATGAACATTTAGAAGTGTGTAAAAAGTAAATACATTTATATACAAATACTCGTATATAAGAAATCAAATAAAATTCATTTCACTTACCACACACACAGACCGATACATTCTTACGAGTAAATAATTTTCAAGCAACACACACTTGGACTACGAAAGATATTACACAGACATACATCGGTAAATACCCACATACTTACATCTACACCAATTAATAAAAAACCTAAACAGCAGCAGATGACGATGCCAAAGACGAAGACCAAAGAAGAAGAAAACGTATAAGAAACCGAAAAGAAAAAGTTTGCTTAGCTTTTATTAAGCTTGAATGGATACTTGAAAAGGATATTAAAGCAACACTTTGCGGTAACAACTTTTTAGCACTTACGAGGACAGCATGTGAACATATGAAACAAAGAACAGCCCCCACATATTTACACACTCATCTCCTCGTGCATACATATGTGTATTTACTTAGAAACTCTCATACATGATTATGTGCAAATCCAAACTTATGAGATTCATCCATACATTCAACCAGCCAGCCAGCCAGCCATTCATCCATCCATAAGTTTCATCTAGACCTGGGGTTTTCACAAACATCAGCAAGGACATTAGCAACGATACACGGGCAAGGCTGGCATTCGCCAAAGGATGTGAACTTGCATGCGGTAGTCGGTTTCTTTTTAAATGGTTCTGCTTTTTGTCGTCCTTGCCGACGGCCTAAGATGACTCTGGCATTGACAGTGATGGCGGTGCCGCCAGTCACCACTGTTCTTGATGATACAAGTGCGGTATTAGAAGCAGCACTTAAAGCAGCAGAGAAAAATAACATCGCAGAAGGTCATAATCGTTACTTAGATTCTACATAAGTGGTGGTTGGATAGAAGGTAATGTGAGCGAGTAAGTTGGTATTAGTACTTGTACATGTATGAGGGTAAGTTAATGACGTTGCAAATGGATGGCGGTAAGATCTGTGGGGCTAATGGAAAGATACAGGAATTGTGAACAGTATTGATTTCAATTACCATACCTACCTCGCTATGATTTGTCTCTGTAAATAAATTTACAGATCCTTGATTTTCCTATCTTAATATTGTGTTGTGTTACGATATACGTACAACAAGTGCATATACATATGGTCACCTGATATTATTATAGCCTTTCTCTGTAGGTGTCTGCAGGTATATATATATATAACAGTGTCCCTATCTCACTTTTGGGTGTATGTGTGTCTTGTTATTGAGTGTAACAAATTGTTTGTACTTCACATAAAATTGAGTGTTTTCAACTTGACATTATTGTTATAAACATCCGGACAAATTAATAGAACTTCAAACATAGATAGATAGAATCGGACACACACACACATGGATAAACATTTATATAGATGTGGGCATTTGAGAATGAAAATTAGACAAAAAGTCTTGGCCAGTTCAATTTTTGTTTCAATAACTTCAAGGTCCAGAGTTCTTTCTCATGCCAGGGATTCATTTTGGCTTCCACGTGGTCTATTCACTGCAGTTTAGGTCATATTTGTCAGTGCTTTCCCTTGTCATGTCGTCTAACGATTTTATGAGAATGTATGTCATTAGGTAAAGTTGCGGATCGGCTCAACTTAGTTTAACTTGATTCCCTTTAGAATAACTAATTGTAACAGGAACTAATCAAAAAAAAGTAGTGGTACAATTTTTCTTTTAAAGAAAATTTACTGTAAACGAACCGAACCGAATAATATGTGCAGGAAGTGCCAGGACCAAAGGATGGATAGGCTGCGTGCGAGAGTAAAACAGGACACAGTTTTTGCGTTTTGTGTATTGATCACGCTTTTGTTTTTGTATTGTGTTTAAATAATTATTTTCTGATGTGGTTGTTCCTGGGCTTAGTTGAGGGTTGGAGCCGAAACAAGTCAACGCCCTTGGCGGAATGTAACAATAATTGGGGATCAGCTATGTATTGATACCCTTCCAACGTGAAGGGTAGACTACATGAATGGTCACCCAGTTCTTTAGATTTAATTAACCGGTAGTTCTTTATGTGAAAAGCCAAGTTTACGACAGCTCGCCTCTGACCATAAACGAGCTAAAGTAAAGAATGCTCTATACCGACTGAGATGACACATTTGCCCTGGCCTCCATAGGAGTTGTATTCAAAAAAAACCCCAGATAAATATTCAACAACTGTGAAGAGAGAAAAGTTGCTCAAACATACAAAACAGAAATTTGAGTTCAAATAAATCGAAATATGCCTAAATCAATGGCTCGTCGCAGTATTGCAAATAAAAAAAAATTATTGTGTGATGAGTGCAAAAATGAAATTAAAGAAGAAACCGATGACTCTATACAATGCGATAAGTGCGCGAAAAATTTTCACTCTCAGTGCTCTCGCATAAGTAGGAGAGAATTTGAGAGACTATTAAAGAATGAGAGCGAACTATTCTATTGTCACGTTTGCACGGAAGAAGGAGGTGAAATAAGAAAGGAATTAACCACAATAAAAACAGAACTAAAGAAACTAGAGAAATTAGAAAAACTCGATCAGCTGACTGAGTCAATAAATTTTATGTCAGCAAAGTTTGATGAGGTGTTCAAAGATGTCGCTGAGAACAAAAAAAAGATAATTGAAATTGAAAAAGAAAATAAAAAACTCAAAACAGAAATACAATCACTTAAATCTTCCGTTAAAATATTAAATGATACCCGTGTAAGGAATGATTGTATTATCAGTGGATTGAAAGTGGATGACGGCACAAAGGCTTTTGATGCAGTTGTTAATTTAACAAAAACTGTTGGTGTTGAAATTGGTACGAGTGAAGTTGAAGATGTTTATTTTCTTGGAAATGGTAAACAATCGAAAGATATTAGATCAGTTGTTGTTAAATTCTCTTCAAAAGCAAATAAAGACAAATTTATGGCTTCGAAGTCAAAGCTAAAGGATAATGAAGTTACAAAAAAAGTGTATGTCAATGACTTTTTAAGCAAGGAAACTTTGCATCTCCTAAACTATGCAAAATCATTAAAAGCAATTGGCTTTCAATACGTATACACCCGTAATGGAAACGTATTTTGCAAAAAAAGTGATATTTGTCGTCAACAAATAATAAGATGTGAGGATGATGTCGACAACATTTTACTGGATGCTACAACTAATAAGCACTGGAAACGTAGATCAATGGTCCAACACAGGGAAATGGATGTATCTAGTGATGAAGCTGAAGATGGTGCCTATGCCTCCCCATCTTAAATTATTGTAAAATATTTTTGATTAATTATTATTTTTAAATTATATGATTAAAAATCAATACTTTAAAAAATTTGAAGATTTCGAATATTATATTTGTAATTTGAATTGTAACTTTTTAAATATATTGAGTATCAACATAAGAAGCATTTCATCCATAGAAAAATTCAACAAATTTAAGACATTGATTGCTGGCCTTCCCAAACTGCCAGATGTTATAGCGATTCAAGAGACATGGTTTCAAAGTGACCTTACTGATATGTATACTTTCCGAGGTTTTAGTAGTGTTCATTGTTGCAGATATGACGGGTATGGTGGAACTTCGCTATATATTAACAATTGTTTACAGCACTCTGTGGAAATTTGCAAGAGCGAGAATTATATTGAACTTATAGCGGTTACATTGAACAATATAAAAATTGATTCCAAACCATTAAAACTCATTTCTTTTTATCGGTCACAGAAATGTCACATTAACAATTTCATAGATTGTTTAGAGGACACTTTAAACATTCATGCACAAAATCCAATAATTGTACTGGGAGACTCCAATATTGATTTGTTACAAAGTTCACACAATAATGAATTATTAACTAAGTTCCAAAGTTATGATTGTGACTGTGTTCATAATTTAATAACGAGACCGAGAAGTAGATCATGTATTGACCACATTTTCAGTAATTTTTCGGATAGAATTTACGTCGATTCAGTAGAGTGCAAGCTATCAGACCACAACATAATTTGCTGTAAATACGAAGTATGTAGAAAAGTTTCTTCGGAGTACTTGACAGTGTGTAAAACTTTTTGCGATTACGCGAAGGCAAATGAACTTTTACAAAATAGATTACCTAGTAACTATAGAACATTTAATGTATCAGATTTAACTAATAATCTGATAAATGGTATTCAGTCTGCAATTGTCGGTTCTACTGTAGCTACTGAAATAAAAAAAGACTTGCGATTCGAACTTGCTCCGTGGATAAACAAGAAACTTCAAGACTTAATTGCGTATAAAGAAAAATTACTGAAAAAGAGGCGAAGACTAAAGAACAAACAACATGTTGAACTTTCTTTAAAGCGAGTAAGCAAAATAATCAAAGTTGCTATTAATAAATGTAGGGAGAATTATTTTGTTGATAATTTAGCTAATGTTGGCAACGATCCAAAGAAATGTTGGAAATTTATTAACAAAACTCTTGGTAGATCAAAGGACAGAATTATTAATATTAATGATTCTCAAGGAATGAGAATATTATCTGATCAAACCAAAGCTGATTGTTTTAATAACTATTTCCTAACAGCTGTAGCTAACTATAAGCAGCAAATTGTAGTATATCCAGGAGACAACATTAATTCGTTACGAACTCTTCTTCAAACTCGTCATATTTTCTCACTCCAATGTATTAATATAGAAGATATTATACAAGTTATATCCAACATTAATGAGAATAAAAGTCCAGGATTTGATAACATTTCCCCCAAGTTTATTAAGGAATGTCGAGATATCATTGTGCCATTCCTCCTTGATATATTTAATAAAATTATAATTAGTTCGGATTATCCAGATATATTGAAAATACACAAAATCATTCCAATACCAAAAGAAAGTAATGCATTGACAACCGATAAATATCGGCCAATAGCAGTGTTATCTACGATAGACAAAATTTTCGAAAAAATCATTTATGATAAATTGGTAACATATTTAGAAGAAAACCGACTACTATATGATTTTCAATTTGGGTTTAGAAGAGGTTGTGGCACACAGGATGCAGTTGTCAATGTAGTCAGATATATATGCAAGGGTCTTGATGATGGGTTCAACGGTGTCTGTGGAATTTTTTTTGATTTTACAAAGGCGTTCGATCTGGTCGACCACGAAATATTGCTGCAAAAACTGCAGTTTTATGGTATTCAGGGACATGAACTTTTGTTATTTAAAAATTTTTTTTCCAATAGGAAACAATACGTTCAAATCAATAGCTCCAAGAGTTCTTTAGGTAACGTTAATTATGGAGTGCCGCAGGGTAGCGGTTTGGGTCCGTTGCTATTTTCCCTCTATCTGAATGACTTAAATAATCTGAATCTTAGTGGCCAGCTTGTTATGTTTGCAGATGACGTTTGTTTACTTTACCCTTATAAATACGAGTTAGTGCTTAAGACACACGTTGAGAGAGATGCCGCCTTAATTGTGGAATTTGCGCGGATTAATCGTTTACTGATTAATCCGGATAAAACTAAACTTATAAGATTTAGACCACATTCTGTAAACCTTAACGACTTCAGTGTGTATGTAGACGGGAAATCTATATGCGAAACGCATTCAGTAAAGTATCTTGGAGTGATATTTCAAAGTAATTTGTCATGGAGTTTGCATGTTGAAGATTTGAAAAGGAAGATAGCTCCTGCAGTAGGTGTTTTGTATAAATTGAAGGATAAGTTGAGTCTGAATACGAAACAAATGATATATGAAGCTTTAATACAGTCTCATCTAAATTATTTAGCCATTACATATGGCTACAATAAGATGAGTACTTATTTCAGATCTCTTCAATGTATGCAAAATAAAGCTCTGAAAATTATACACAATTTACCAATAACTTACCCTACTAGTTTTTTGTACAAGTATATAAGTAAATCGATATTACCAATTCATGGGATACATGAATACCAAGTATTGATATTTGTTTATAAATGTATTAACAACATTGGCCACCATACCGTATCATTTTTACAAAATCAAACGATTTTTAATACACGAAATCAAAGAAATTTAAGAACTCCTCGATGCAGATTAGAAAAAACCAAGCAACGTATTGATTGCATTGGAAGTATAGCATACAATAATTTACCAAATGAATTAAAAACCATTAGTAGAGTTTCTTTATTTAAGTCGTCTTGTAAAGCGTACTTATGCGATAAGGTTGAAATGCTTCTACCGTAAATAAATTCTTTCTTTATCATTAACTTACTTAAAATAATATGTTTTATATTGTAGAATACAAGTAACACATTTATTTTTTGAATATCTCCTATTGTCATTTTGTTTGTACCAAATGAATATATTTGCCAACTTGCCTCAATAATGCCTTTAGGGCGCTGGGGCCGAAATTTAAATGATTGTAAAATTTTATAAGTACAAATAAATACAAAATAAAAAAAAAAAAAAAAAAAAAAATAATAAAAATTGAGTTCGTTTTTTTACCGATATGAATTGTGGCACACCATGTACATTTCACAGAATAGAAGTGAAGTAATGAGAAGAAATCAAGTAAAAAAAAATGTTTGCGATACATAAAACACTAACTTGCCCGACAGTCGTTGCTCTTGCCAATTTCCCACAATTGCTTTCGATATTACAGTCGAATGGAATTTTGCATGAAATTAAATTGAGATATGTGATGTCAAATTGTAATTTCGATCAGATTGTTCGCCAGTTACAGAAGATTTATTTGTCAGACACATCGTAATTTTAGAATTATCGATCCCGATATCAATTGGAAGTTGTGAGTCTGCCATCCGTCACAGCAAGTTTAAAAATTTAGTTGACTATTGAGGGCATCACCCCCCGGTACGTCAGCAATTTCAGAACTTGAAACTTGAAGCTGGAAAGTCAATTTGTTAACATCAATGTTTTTCGCTGCCAAAATATCACGTTCACGTTCAGGAAACATGATTTGTGTAATTTTGGAACTAATCCTTTCAAATGATTTCGGTAATTGATTCAGCGAACTGGCAAGAATCGAGGGGGAATACAAAGGGTCCATCACCTAACTTTTTTTTTTCAACTAGTGCTTATTTCGTTATTGGGCCATGTTAACGATTTTTTTTTTACAAAAATTGAAGAGGACGATATTGGCAACATTTGGTTTCAACAGGACGGCGCTACGTGCCACACAGCCGAAGCTACATTCCATATTTGGAGCTCTGTTTTTGAAGATCGCATTATCAGCCGCAGAGCTGATGTCGTTAGGCTACTGCATGGCCAGCGGAGGCAGCCATTTGAATGCAATTATTTTCCTTTATTAACCGGAAGGATTGTACTTTTAAACAAAAAATTTAATTTGAGAAAATATCCAGTAGTTTATTTTATAGAATTTTCAAAAAAAAAAAAAGTTATTTGGCGGACCCTGTATGTATGTATGCCAACATGAAGAGCCAACACAGATTTCACCACTGCCAGTGTTCACAAATTGTTTCACTTGGAAAAACACAAAGCGACGATTTCAGGCGTTCATTATTTCCAACGGCTGCCATTGGCCATGGAATCAATCACTGGCAATATTTATATCACAGGAAGTGCGACTTCTTAATTACATGTGACTATTATTTTTTGCAAATTTGTTGAATGAAGTACCACAAAAAAATATACCTCTGTAAAACGTATAGCATTGGGTATTTCACTCGGAGAATACCTGCTGCACAAATATTAGAAACATTTTTTAGAAACAATTCATTCCCATATCTTTTCCAATCGGTTAAGCTATTTACGACCGATCGCCCATGCTTGCTTCGTTTGTCAGGCTTTGTCCGTCCCCTTGTTTTATTCCCACCATTACAAATGACATTTTAAGGCTTCCAAACTAATGTTTCAATTCCAGATCTGATTATTGAAAAAAATTGATTCGTCTTTGGAAATGTATTCGTCAGATGAGGGTATGTGTCGGACAGTTGGTAGCACTGTAATTTTGTCTTTTAAATATTTGATAACTTATATCTTTTTTTTTTGTTCTTTTAAATCCCTTCTTTGTTTTTAATATACTTCAGATATTTCAAAAACAAAACCTCTTGTTGAAAAAAAAAACATTAATTTGATAACTGATGGACTTGCAACAGTATTATTTTTTTTAAGTTGAAGAGTAAGACACCATTTTCCAATTCATTGCTATCTGTCAGTTTGTCGGCTAATGCCATTTAACTGTTTAACATTCTCGGAATTCCATAGCCAGCGATTGCTTCAGCCATTGCTTTAACCATTGCCAACAATTCAATGTCTGTTGATCCCAGCGTCGACCACGTAGAATTTAGGCCTGTCCACATGTCAGTTTCCTATCCATAATTCTATGCATTTGTACAGCCTATTGTGCCGGTCGGCATTGATCGACAAGGCAATTTCTCGAGATTGCTTTGCTTCGGCAATAGCCAAACAAAACATTCCAACTTTTTCATTGGCATCGGTCAGCAGTATCAAAATGGAATGTGAAATATGTGAAGGTGGATGTATGAGTTGTATGTATGGTGGAGAGTGTTGTTGTGTTTGGCAGGCTATGTTGTGTGTGTGTGTGACTATCGTTGGCTTCAATTTGAGAACACTTCAAATAAATCGTGCTAATGACGTAGCACATGCTGTAGCAATGACTGCTTCCATGTCTCTGACACACTCACATACATACGTACACATAAGGCGACAGTATGTTTGATTAAAATACTTTTCATTTCAAAGATTTTGTATTGTTGTTGTTCTTCTTGTTGTCACGCCCCCCAACTAGCTTGCTCTTATTGCCAGTTTCCCCGTACCAACTGGAAAACACTTTTGCAAACACTTGTGTGCTAAGCTTAAGAATTTCGTGATAGTTCAACACACCAAACCCCCACAATATGTGTGTGCAAAGGATACATGACACTCACACTTACTCACGCATACCCATACAACGAAATCGTCGTCAGCACGTATCAATATCCTTTCGGAAAACACACACACCCAAGTTGTTGGCTTGTGGGTAACTTGAACGGAGCGTTTGTAACAAATTCCTTCGACGTGAATTATTTGGTACATTTTGTATGGCAAGAAAGAAAAAATATAAAGTTTTCTCAAAATGTTTTCCTTCAAAACACTGGCACACTCCGACAAATGCACAGTGGGACATTTCGTCTAGAAAATGTTGTCGCTGACAACTTTTCTTCTAGAAAATGTTGTCGCTGACAACTTTTCTTCTAGAAAATGTTGTCGCTGACAACTTTTCTTCTAGAAAATGTTGTCGCTGACAACTTTTCTTCTAGAAAATGTTGTCGCTGACAACTTTTCTTCTAGAAAATGTTGTCGCTGACAACTTTTCATATAGAAAATGTTGTCGCTGACAACTTTTCTTCTAGAAAATGTTGTCGCTGACAACTTTTCTTCTAGAAAATGTTGTCGCTGACAACTTTTCTTCTAGAAAATGTTGTCGCTGACAACTTTTCTTCTAGAAAATGTTGTCGCTGACAACTTTTCTTCTAGAAAATGTTGTCGCTGACAACTTTTCTTCTAGAAAATGTTGTCGCTGACAACTTTTCTTCTAGAAAATGTTGTCGCTGACAACTTTTCTTATAGAAAATGTTGTCGCTGACAACTTTTCTTATAGAAAATGTTGTCGCTGACAACTTTTCTTATAGAAAATGTTGTCGCTGACAACTTTTCTTATAGAAAATCTTGTCGCTGACAACTTTTCTTATAGAAAATCTTGTCGCTGACAACTTTTCTTATAGAAAATCTTGTCGCTGACAACTTTTCTTATAGAAAATCTTGTCGCTGACAACTTTTCTTATAGAAAATCTTGTCGCTGACAACTTTTCTTATAGAAAATGTTGTCGCTGACAACTTTTCTTATAGAAAATGTTGTCGCTGACAACTTTTCTTATAGAAAATGTTGTCGCTGACAACTTTTCTTATAGAAAATGTTGTCGCTGACAACTTTTCTTATAGAAAATGTTGTCGCTGACAACTTTTCTTATAGAAAATGTTGTCGCTGACAACTTTTCTTATAGAAAATGTTGTCGCTGACAACTTTTCTTATAGAAAATGTTGTCGCTGACAACTTTTCTTATAGAAAATGTTGTCGCTGACAACTTTTCTTATAGAAAATGTTGTCGCTGACAACTTTTCTTATAGAAAATGTTGTCGCTGACAACTTTTCTTATAGAAAATCTTGTCGCTGACAACTTTTCTTATAGAAAATCTTGTCGCTGACAACTTTTCTTATAGAAAATCTTGTTGCTGACAACTTTTCTTATAGAAAATCTTGTCGCTGACAACTTTTCTTATAGAAAATCTTGTCGCTGACAACTTTTCTTATAGAAAATCTTGTCGCTGACAACTTTTCTTATAGAAAATCTTGTCGCTGACAACTTTTCTTATAGAAAATGTTGTCGCTGACAAATTTTCTTATAGAAAATCTTGTCGCTGACAACTTTTCTTATAGAAAATGTTGTCGCTGACAACTTTTCTTATAGAAAATCTTGTCGCTGACAACTTTTCTTATAGAAAATCTTGTCGCTGACAACTTTTCTTATAGAAAATCTTGTCGCTGACAACTTTTCTTATAGAAAATCTTGTCGCTGACAACTTTTCTTATAGAAAATCTTGTCGCTGACAACTTTTCTTATAGAAAATATTGTCGCTGACAACTTTTCTTATAGAAAATCTTGTCGCTGACAACTTTTCTTATAGAAAATCTTGTCGCTGACAACTTTTCTTCTAGAAAATGTTGTCGCTGACAACGTTTCTTATAGAAAATCTTGTCTCTGACAACTTTTCTTATAGAAAATCTTGTCTCTGACAACTTTTCTTATAGAAAATCTTGTTGCTGACAACTTATCTTATAGAAAATCTTGTTGCTGACAACTTATCTTATAGAAAATCTTGTCGCTGACAACTTTTCTTATAGAAAATGCTGTCGCAACTCAACTGAAGGCGAATTATACTTTTTTTGTGCCTCTAAAGTAAATTCGTTGAAAATGATCAGCTTTTCTTAAAATCGGGCCTTCTGTGTCACGTTCTTATTGAACATTTTGAACACTTAAACGTTGTAGTGGGGAAAATTGCCTCTAATAAGAAATGTAATTGCGGTAGTTGTAGTTGTAGCAGTAGTAGTAGTGTTGGTAGTAATGATGTTAGGCCTACTAAAGTTCTTAGAAGTGCTGGTGTTGGCTTTAAGGTTGCTACAGTACCCGGACAATATGTAGTGGACACATACTCGTTTCAACGTCATTGTTAAATATTATTGGAACACCAGTTTTTGATGAAAAAATTCTAAAAAAAATTAGTATACGAATTCTTAGACATGAAAACGACTATGGTCGTAACCTCTTGGCATACAACTTAACTTAAGAGCGTCTATAATACTGTGGCCTGATACTACGTTTATATGTATGTATATGCATGTACAGCGGCTTGCAAGTGTGCGTGGCTGAAGCATGTTTAAAATAGCCTTTATTTGTGTATGTGATTGGCTTCGTTCTAATGGCTGATGGCTGATTGAGTGGGTGTGTGTGTGTGTAAAAAGGAACACATTTTGGCAATAATGACATTTTGGACTGTTTTCATTACAAGTACGTTTTATGCATTCACTTTAAGTTGGTGATTTACCGCATATGTGTATGTACGGCATTGAGTGTTTGTGCGTTGAAGTTTTCTATGTTGTGGGGTAATGTGTAATTAAGCGATTTTTGTCGAAATCATGCAGAGTGTCATAATGAGATTTCATGGGAAGTTTCTATACAACATCAAAAGCAGAAAGTCCAGCACAAAAAAAAAAACTCTATCCACATTAAGTTCTGCCGTGTATAGGAAATGAAACAAAGACCAACAATAGTCGATCTTCAATAAGCCAAAAATGTTTTTAAATGCCAGAAATAATTACCAGTTTTGTTGGTCAGAATTTAGTGTGAGTCTACGGCTTCGTCATTAAAACACTGATGGACACAAATTCGAATGTATTACGAAGTGATTGTCATTAGGCGCAAGATGAAAGAAAAAGTGGAAAAGTAATTACAGCGACAGGACCTCCAATACTTTAACCATCAACTTAATCGACTGTGGCAGAGCATAATGGGAATAAATTTAGATACATTATGAGGCCACATGTGGCAATTTGAATTACATTTCATTTATGTCCTGATGACTATGAATAATATTAATGGTTATTTCTTACTCATAAGGATACTTGACATTTTTAACAGTGTGAGCTACTCGGAAATGAAAAAAAATAATATACACTTAGCAAAAAATAAGCCAAATTGGTTTAACAAAAAATCTGTGATTTTATATTAAACAGTAAATGAAATAATGATTTTATGGTTTGGACAAAAATCATTGATTAAAGGCCAACAGTAAATTAGGAAATTCATTAAATTCATTACAATTTGAAAATGGAAAACTCGAAAAATTTTACATCAGTGCGATTTGATAACACATTAAATTTTTAGTCTTATGTCAATCCATTAAATGAAATGGTGAAGTCAGCTTCATAAGAGTCAGAATTTAAGAAAATGTTTAACAAATTGTATAAGGGTCGCCATAACAGATGCATATTATTCCCGGAAGCATGTCATGGATATTACACAACAATTTATGGAAATTTTCTGAATCGTTTGTAATATATTAAGGAAATCCTCCATCTGTACTTCATTACATTTGTATGTCATATTCATCATATTGTAAATGTTTAATTCGATATCTATAACTATGTTTTGCAAGCTGATAATATTAAACTGTGTTGACATTTCTGGTTCATAAAGTTTCGCAAACCAGCAGGAATCATTTAGCGCCAGCACAACGCATTAAATTTTTAAGATCATCAAAGTAATTTACTTTAAAAATTCCATGAGACGTGGCACTATCCGCGTTTTTTTAGAAAGTAATAATTACTGTGGCAATAGCATATGGACCAAATCTGATTTTTATTCTTCAAATATGGGGTTCAAAATTGTGCCACTCATATTTGTCCAATTTTCGCCAAAATAGCCAGGAACCAGCAGTTACTTCCAGTTGAAGTTCATGTGAATTGACCCGAAAAGTGTCAGATGTGGTGGTAGGCTGGATTCTTTATCGTCTCTCTGTATATCTAAGTCAACTGCAACATGTCGGATCAGAACGAACCGACGGCTATATAAAGAATGCCCCAAATGTTGAATTCCCCAAAATATATGAAAAATCCCCCCAAAAGCCCAATATTAAAATTTACCCAAAAATTCTAATAAACACCACAAACAATTTACGAAAAATTACCCAATGCAAAATCCCCCAAATATTATGAAAAATGCCCCAAAAATATAACATTTAAAAAAACACGCGCTACATATGATTGACTTCTGTTATGAAAATGTCCCAAAAAAAAAAAACAAAAAATTTCCCAAAAATAAAAACAAATTAAATGTTACCTAAAAATTATAAAAAATTCCCCATTTTTGTATGAGATTTTTTTGGGGCATTCATAACACCGTGTTACAAAAAATAGATTTTTTTCTGCCCTATGAACCAAATGCACATATTCGGAAAGAGGGGAAAAAATAAAAATACACGTGTATCGGCGATTTTCATGTACACGTCAGATTTTTATTTTTAAGTTTGAAGCTCGTATTGGCCTGTGTGAAAGCCTTTCGACCGATTTTTAACCCTTTTTCAGTGATCCAATCGAGCTGATTTTTGGCAGGAAGGCTCGTGAAAATGTCTGTATCACGTCAAATTTTTTAAAAACAGTTTTTATGAATTCTCAGATTTTCCCCAATTTTTATTATTTTTGAAAAAAAAAATATTTTTTTCACTTTTCTTAGCATAACTTGAAGAGACTCCAAATTTTTAAACTACTTAAGCGTTACGAAAAAAATATGTTTTTTGACTGAAACATTAAAAAAAACGATAACCATTTAAAAAAAAAAAAGTAGGAAAATCTGAGAATTGTGTACATGAAAATCGCCGATACAAGTGTATTTTTATTTTTTATCCCCTTTCCGTAAAAGTAAATTTGGTTCATAGGATAGAATGTGTGTAACACGGTGTAAGTTTTGTGGCATTTTTCATAGAGCCCGATCCCACATTTTATTTGAAATTATGCAGATATAGGAACGGGAAGCTTTTACCCCTTTTTGGCGTATTTTACGCCCAAAAAGTTGAAACTTCCAAAAAATATTTAACATATGTCCCCCCGGTAGTTGATTCTCTGAAAAATTTATTAAAATCGGCCAAGCCGTTCTCGAGTCCATGCGTAACATACATACACCCATTTTTTATATTTATAGATTAGGTTATGTTAGGTTGAAAAGGAGGATCATTCTGCCTGTTATGAGCTGCTGATTTTATTCTTCAAATTCCCTGCTCCTTTTCTACGTTAGGAATTCAGTCCCTTCTATGTATAAAGTTCCTTAAATTCCATATGTCCATTCCTTTGAGTACCAACGGAGTACTACTATAAATTAAAAAAATTGAGTATAAACATCCAATACAATTATTTCCTACAATTGTATAGGAAACACAATTTAAACACATATTTAATCCACAAAATTTGCCAATTAAAATATAGTTCTTAAGTAGAAGTTCTTAAGAGAAAATTCAAAGGTATTTATGGGAAGAACATATTCAGGGAGCAAAAATTCCAATATGAAACAACTTAACCTGTGTCTTGGCTTTATAAAAAAATTTATTATAATCCAATTCCCCACCACCTTCCTACCACAGCGGGACTCCAGTTTCAAACCACTCCAAATCAATCAAACTTATTTCATAAGACTGTTTCAAGTAGCAGCCCTGATAAGCTACCCCTTAGCGATTTTGTGTTATTTTTATCAACATTGTTTAAACATTTCAACACTTCCGCACTAATCCAAAATAAACCGCATACACTCTACACTATGGCAATGGGTGATTAGGCAATTCCTTTGTTGCATCTAAATGCTTTGAGCATCGTTATCCTTAAGACAATACCAAAAAGAAAGTAAACATTCTACGATTTGACTATGTGGGAGATGTAACTGAAATTGGTAGGAAAACATTTCCCAAATGTTTATTTTAATGTAACCCAGAAGTGTGCAGAGACTTTATTAAAGTGTACCAGTAGAGAGTTTGGAGATCTGTGGCGAGTGTGGTAAGTGTACACTGGAAAAAGGGTGTTAGAAGGTGGGAAGATAGAGTGGCGGGTCGATAGAAAGATTATAATATATAATTCTATATTATTATCTGAAATGTCTTTACACTTGAGATAATCCGAGCTGTCTAATATTTAAGTTTAAGAGATCCAACCACAATTTGCTCGTGTTAATCAATGTCGCTTCACTCTGGTACTGTGTGGGTGGTCGAGCATGTATTAACCAGTATTCTAAGATTGATATGACTTCTTGCCTGATAGGCAAACGCGCTGATGTTCTCTTTGCATTCAAGTAAAGTTCAAGACTTTGCAGTCATCGGCAACAGATCCTACAGTTGACATTTAATACAATTCTGCATTGTTGTGATCGTCCTAGCTGAAGTTCTTTATTGACATCATTTGATGGATTAGACTTACAGCAGCATTTCTCCATTATAGTCAGGAGGTCACTAGTCGTGTTGGTTGACCGACCTCCACTTTAGGGTAAGTTTGGAGAAACATTTCTTAAAGAAGCCAACATTTGTTCACTGACGACCCTATGTTTTATCTTCCACAGATATTTCTGGTTTACTTACTTATCTATTTCCCTGAAAATGTCATGAAGGAACTGGCGGGGAACTTTTCTCGAATCAGTGAGCGGTGAACGTTATAATTTGTATACTCACTGACTGGGACCTGCTGTTTAAACCTGACTTCGAGCGGCGAATGCTTCTCTAGAGAAGTTTTACATGACTTAGAGATTACTCTGTTACTCGTAAAGGCGCCAGCATTAAAAAATCTGGCTCTTCGATACAGAACAATTTAGATGAGCCGCCACTCCTTTAAGTTGCACACTGAAAATTCTTTATCATTCTCGCAATGGTGAATCTTTTCTATGGCAAATATTTAAAGTCTGTTAAACAAACTGTAAGATTTGACCCGTGCGGCAAGTTGTGCGCTCACTCTAGGTCAGTTTAATGAAACCTCTTTTTAACCAGAGAATGACAAAAAAGGCGTTGACACACACACACACACAAACTAAAAAAAACCCCACTACGGAACAGAAATTTATGAACTTTGTGAGAGTTCATGGAAATCTATGGACGTTTATAGTAAGTACATGGCAAAAGGCCACACAGGATACGGAAACTAAAGTATGCAATATACCAACCACACACACACACATATATACTTATACGCCCGCAGGAATACCTACATACGTATACTAACATAGATATTGTGGACAATTGGCACGTTATTTTAATATGGATGACAATAAATGTTGCATAAGATCATCATCAATGTCGGTATGAATGGCTGTGATGAGGCAGGATGACGATGATGATGCTGATGGCGATGAGGATGACAATCACAGTGATTGCTGATGACGATGGTGCAGAAGAGGACATTGAGTTTGCTACAGTTGGTGTGGTTTACATTATGCAGTATGCAGGCACACACACACACACAGGCGCGTACACACCTATGTTCCCGCACACCAATCGCACATATATGCGAGAGCATTATCTTATGCATATGAAACTCATTTATATGTATGTGTGTGCCCGTGTATGTGTGACATTAGTAGTGGTTATTTGGTCAACAATAACACCAGCCACAACAAAATACCCGAGTATAATAATATAAGTAATATAGGATTGATGCGGATGACAAGAACGGGAGCACGAACCAACACAGCAAATATATTAATTATGCATTTTCATTTTGTATTAAAACAAACACATGCACAGAATCACGTGCATATGTAAACCCGGTCATATGATATGCAAAATCACATACAGCGCGTATTCATCATCCTGAGAGCCACCAACATGCCCCGCAGCCCGCAGCTACATTATCCCTACTCGTGTACCCCATCAAAGCAAGATAATACACACAGCAGCCCCAACATAATAGTCAGAAACAGCAACTCCCATTCGGTTAGGAACAACAACGAACAGATGTATTTTTTTCTGAGCGGGGGGAGTTTCATTATGATTTCATTAAAGTATGCATGGTGGATGCAGGAGATAAGGGTTTTATGGATGGGTTAAGGGTTCAATGGAATGCATGGCGAATTTTGACATCATAACAACTTCATTCGTTAATCAGTGTCATAGTAGAACAGTACAGCAGCAGAATCACATTATAGTGCAACAATGTATATGTAGTCGTAGAACAGTATTATTATTATAGTTGCAGGGAATCACTTAAGGAACAATATTTAATAGATAATTATCATTCTACAATATCATAAAGTATTTCTGCTGTGTGACAGTGCAAAATATAACAGTATTACAGTAATGCCAGAATTCAATCGTAGCAATGTACAACTTAACCACGAAGGAGAAAATCCTACATTACGCATTGCTCAGATCCTTCAATGTAAAAAAATAAAAACCATTGAGAAAGTTTCAGTCAGAGACGACGACTTACATATACCCTCACCCTCAGTACAAACATACAAGTCTCATATTCCAAAGTATCGGAAAGTCAAAAGTGACCGTGGCTACCATCATTTGATGTAACATCTGATAAAAAGTCATAATAGCAACCTAAAAAACCGAATGCTGTAGAAAAATATTGTATTACACGTTTTTACAAAAAAGGATGGAATATAAAGAAGGGATTTTCTTGAAAAATGTATGTAGTTAAAGCTTTACTAAATATTGAATTTCGAAAAGATTCGATTAGGGAATTTATATAATTTCACGATTTCCCATTTGTATGGGAGGTACCGGAAGGGGAGTTGCCAGACTTCCAAGTTTTTGTCCAAAACTTTGTCTAGCTATAGATTTAATAAATACAAAATTAGGGCAAAATCGCATTGGGCTAATAGATATTATTACACGATTTCTGGTACATTTGTATGGGAGGTACCAGAAGGGGAGTTGCCAGACTTCCAACTTTTTGTCCGAAAGTTTGCCTAGCTATATATTTACTAAATACAGAATTTGGGAAAGATCACATTGGTCATATTGATATTACTACAGGACTAGTAAGTTGTAATGCGCCTATGGCGCCCGTTGAAATATGGAAAAAAAATTTTGCTGAAAAAAAAAATTTTTGTGGAAAAAAAAAATTTTGTTGAAAAAAAAAATTTTCTTGAAAAAAAAATGTTTTCTTGAAAAAAAAAATTTTTGTTGAAAAAAAAAATTATTGTTAAAAAAAAATTTTGTTGAAAAAAAAAATGTTTGCGGAAAAAAAATTTTGTTTTGTTTTTGTAAAAAAAATTTTGTAAAAAAAAAAAATTTGTAAAAAAAAAAATTTTGGAAAAAAAAAAATTTTGGTAAAAAAAAATTTGGGGAAAACACAATTTCTGTACAAAAAAAAAATATTATTTTTTTTATTATTATTATTTAAAAAGAAAATTATAGAATGCCTATTTAAATTCCTACGTACTGCGTGACAGAGTCAGTGAATCAAGGCTCATACGGGACAAGGCTCATACGGGTATAACGAGTCGAAAAAAAATTCGATTTTCTCGACTTTTTCCTAATCAAAGGTCGATTTAATTTGTCACCATTTTTTTTAGGAAATAGTGGATTAGTCGGCTTTTCGTAAGTTGACTTATAAAAACCTGTATTAACCCACTTAGCGCAGGAATTTTTTTTTTTTTTTAATTAAACCGAATATGTATTTCTGTATTTCCCTGAATTTTTCACCGTTTCTCGTTCTTTTAAAAGGACGGTGGCGCCAAATGGGTTAATAAAAAAAAATAGAGTAACTTAACATTTTTATTAAAAATAAAGTGGACTTTAATGGAAAGCCCTTTGAGAATGTAGCCCTTTGATATCATTTAATCACGATTATTCGTGAAAACCACAGATATTTGCCATTGGGTGCATTCTACTTATGTGATACTGACCTTTACAATGCGGATCCGAGGCAGACAAGACCATTTGGTATCTCGAGACTGCAAATGGAGTTTGTTTGGTTGTTGTGGTTATGATCATATTTTCGCCCTTTTCGTGGTGGCCATTCACCAGTAGTTACAATATTAACTTTCATCTAACTATATTTTCATCCATCAACCGGATTATAAACGCCGATAACTTATCGATTCTATCACCACATCCAACTTTAGTTATCGGAATTTACTTCACATCGAGAAGTGCAAAGACAGAACGCAATTATTTCCGAAAATCATAGTAAGGGAATAATTATGCTTACTAAACTCTGCCTAACCTCTTACTAAGTCCAAAAATGTCATTCATTCTGTGAGATTTGTCGCAACCGCAATTAGCTCAATTAAATTCTGTGCAAAATATCCTTTTCGATTTTAACCGAAAATTAAATACTTTACAAGCCTCTTTAATTAGCTGGCAAATGTACTCACACTCACTTGGACATAACCCCAAAAACGTGTAGCTTTAAATCAAAATCCATGGCCGGGCAACCACAAATAATTGTTGTTAAATTGTTCTTCACTTCCCCTACACCACAAAGGCGGTGGGAGGGTGCGTGTGATACATTTGAGCGGATATTTGCATGCGGATATACACATACAAGTACAGGTTAGCATACGCTAGTGTGTGGCTGTAGTACGAACTGGCCTGAAAATGCACATGTATGAACGTGTGGTTAAGTGTGCGCATTTTGGTTAGAGTATATGTGAGTGATTCCCATTGAAATGTGCTGAATTTAACCTTTCGTTGTAAAAATGTTGAAGGTTATTTTGAAGTTGTTATTCAAATCCCCGAGAATTGGAATCATTCATATGATGCAGTCAGTCCATACGCACATACTCGCACACACTTCGACATTTATTCACACATACACCACACACACACAGATGTGTACATATCCCGCAATACGTTTGAGCGAGTTTGGCTCACAGTTTCTCTCATACACATGACGTTAAGCCTGTAAACATGTTCGAACCAGTAACACGGGAGTATTTTCCAATTCAAGGCAAATCACAGAACAACAACCAAGTCAGAACCCCATGTACATATGTACTAGGCCGGGTCGAATACATAAATTATGCCAGATAAACACGTGGACAACTTTTGAAGTTATTTTCCAAGTTCAAAATTTAACCCAACGAAAATACGGCCCACAAATAAATCGAAATATGGTCCCAATTCAATATTTGAGTCATTTTAATAATTTTTTTCATACTCACATTATAAAACCTATTTCTAACATATTTGGTCGATCTATTACGATGACCCCAATGACTCCAGTAGATCGTTTACGCAGACGACTACAGTTGATTGTTTACGCAGAGATCGTTTATCCCGACGATTGTAGTTGATCGCTTATCCCGACAATTGAAGTCGACCATTTATTCCCTCCAATCCAATCGAATCCTGTCGAACGTTTAACACGACGACTCCACTCGATCGTTTATTCTGACGCTACCAATCGATCTTTCACCACGGCGATACCAGCCAATCTGTTTCCCATCGAAGCCGACGAATACAGACGATCGCTAAACAAATGATTTAAATATATTTTTGCGACAAATCATGCGTATTATCTATACTGAACATACCATAGTCAAACCTACCGGCTTACTGGATACACTACACCCTACTGAAGCTCACAAAGAACCACATTTAAATTTTTACAAAATTGTTTTACTTTTTACAAATTCGTACCGGGCTCATAAGAAAAATGGGCCATAAAATATGCTTTGTAAACGTAAACAACAGCCGCAACAACGACATCACCCAACTGCCACAGCCACATCAACAGCAGCAGCAGCAATGGCAACAGCAGGAGCAACAGCAATGTGTTGGCAACATCAGGAAAGTTGTTCGATGCGGTTGAGGATGTTGGCTTGTTTGTCTGCTGTATTTAAAGGCCATTTGAACAGACATTCGGAATACAATTTAGATTTATGTTTGTCTGTGGGTATTTATGAAACTATGTTGAAATGCATGAGTGTAAGTTCACATGTAAACTGTTGTGTGTGTTTGGGTGTGAGTGCTGCATAAACGCAGGTATTTTGTTTATATTGTTTTGACCCAGTTTCCATCAGAGTTTAGCGTTTTAGTATTTTCACTACCTTCACCTCTAGTCCATGGATTGACATTTAATTTTACAGTTGTTGCTGTTGTTGTTATATTGAAGCACTCCACTGATTTCCATTTCGCTTACACAATCTCTCTCTCTCTCTCTCTCTCTCACCCTTGCTCTCGCCTTTGCCAACCCTCTTACTCTCCGGCCTTCCATTTCAATTGTAAATCCTGATTGAAGTGTTTTCCTCTTTTTATGCGCACCGTTGCAAATGACCGGCACCACCACCACCGTCGTCGTCGTCGTCGTGTTGGTCCATATTAGAACATTTCAACTGGCTCTTCTTTTTTCAAAGTCAATTTTGAAATTTAGTTTTACACTTCATAAACATTTATTTGACTTTGTTTGAAAGTTGAATAATTGTGTTTCATAATATTTCTGAATTTGCAAGGGGAACGCTACACCCGGTAGCGGTGGATGGCCATTTAAAGTTTGAGCGGTAAACGAATGAAACATCGTTTGCCTGAATGCAAATTCTTGTACATGAATTGTTGGGATTTTGAAAAGGACGTCTTCATTAGTAGAGTTACACTGTAGACACTAATAATATATAATTTGTTCTACGACATCATTGTTGTTGTATTCCGGGTATGTCAAAAGAAAGTTTATTTTCCTTTGGAGTAGAAAAAAAGAAATTTTCTTGTCTTTTTATTCGGAAAATATTTCCAATAAAACGAGGATTTAAAGGATAGGTTAGGGTGTAAAGCGCTAAGCAAAATACTTTTTTATAGAGAATATGGACTTAGCGCCTTAAAATGCAATTTTTTATTGTGGTTTTTTGTATACAAATCCATGTAGTTTAAACTTATCTTGAGTTCTGCTTCAAGAGATACATTTAGACAAAAAGTGGACATGGCGCCCTTTCACTCTTATTCGCGATATGCATTTTTTTAACCTTTTTTTCTTTACCTTTTCAAACATCTTAAAATAAAGTTGTAAGACTCTTGCGTATTAATTCTCAGTCGTTTTTTCCTCGTTTCAAAATCTCCACTTCTCTGAAAACCAAATTTCTCCTTTGAGCACTGTTAATATTTAGTTTACACTTTTTAGTTTTACACAGAATTATTTAATGAAATATTCATTGGTTTTGTATGTAAGTGACCTTGTCCTTTGGCATCTGAAATAAATATGTACGAGTCAGTGTGCACGTTGTTCATGCATTTGTATTTTTTAAATTATAAAATATGACTTTGCAAAGTACACATGTACATGAACCTGATGCTAAGCAAATTTAGAGCTTAAATTCATGATGTACGCTGAGAGAGCTTATATGTCAAATGAATAATTTTGTGACAGTAGTGGACTTAATTTGAATTTTAGGTAAGGCATTTAAATGTTCAAGTGAGCAGTTATAAACTGAGCAGTTACAGGTGTCGTATACGTAATATTTGGCAATAGATATAAAGTATACGCTTTGTGGGTTAGAACTGGTAAAGATAATTACGAATTTTTTTTTTTTCGTATATCAACTGAAGTGCCTAGTGGCTGTTCTATTTTCAAGGTAAACAGTCACTGTGAAATGTAAGGCCTTCCTGAATTTAAAGGAATGTAAGGCCTTCATCCACTTAAATCAGTGCATATTTTGGAAATGAAATGTCATTTAAATTAATTTCATAAAAAAATTTTAATTATCTTGGAAAAACTATATGTAGTCTGCATTTTTGTTTAAATAAACCTAAATGTAGGCTCTGTCTACGAAAACATGTTATCTGTGCTTAAAATACGAAAAACTCAAAAAACCCGAACCCGACAAAAAATCGGTTTGTGGCATCTCTAAACCTTTACCAAAACATCTGAAAAAATTCTCAAAAATACTTTACACCATAAGCTATCAACATTAGGTCAAGCAACATTTTTTTTAGAACACCCTAAATCCCAAAGGCGTAACGGAAGCTATGCGGCTCGTTCTATATAAATATTAAGACGGCCACATCTACGTTTATCTAATCTTAACCCCTTTTATGGCTGTTACAAAGGGCCCTCTTCATGGGTTATGAGTTTTCTGGAGATATGCCCTAGGGTTGTTGCAAGCAAAGGTCATCTTTTCGACCTTTCGACTTTTCCATAAATTTAACAGTCGATTTTTCGATTAAAGTCGACTTTTCAACTTTCTATTTGAAAATAAAAAGAATTGTCCAACGCTCTTAATACAACGCTATAGCAAATTCAATTGTATCGTAAGCGCCACACGACTTTCTGCGTGACCACAAAAAACCCCTCTTCTGTAAAATTTTATTTTTGGCGCTTATGTCATTTTCGCGGTCAGGGCTCAAACCCCTATTCAATCGATCGAAGAAACCAGCATATTTTCTATGTTTAGTTTCTTAAAAGTACAGATTTTTTATGACCAGTAAAATGATATAATGAAATTCAGTCCAGATTTTGATAAATACTTTTTAAAATAGAAATGTAGATGCACTGAACTTTCGAATGTTGCGTTGACGTAGTTACTATATTAATAGGCAATTTAATTAATTCCCGTTTGAAATTCAAAACAGTCAAAGCTGGGTTCATTTCAGCCGATTTTAGCCAATGGCAATGGTGGCGGCGTAAAATTGCAAAAAAAAAAAACGGTTAGTTTTGGTGCGAGGCATTGTGAAGAAATTTATGATGAACGCAATTTGATCTAAAAAGCGATGTACTGGACGCAGTAAAATTAATGTGAATTAGCATATATATGATAATATATTTGTTCAATATTTCAATATTTTCATTTAAACTAAAAATGTCGACAAAATTCGATTTTCTAGACTTTTTCGTAATCAAAAGTCGACTTAATTTTTCAGTATTTTTATTTTACAAAAAAATTCGATAATATGACCGCACACAATCTTTTTCAAAAATACTGTTCGAGCTACTCCGAGACAAATTTCAAATCCATTTCCTTGCTATGCGATTTTTTTATTATAATGATTATAATTATAACGATTATAACACCGTGTTACACACATTCTGTCCTATGGATCAAATTTACTTTTTCGGAAAGGGGATACAAAATAAAAATACACGTGTATCGGCGATTTTCATGTAAGCTCGTAGTGGCCTGTGTGAAAGCCTTTGGACCGATTTTTAACCCTTTTTCAGTGATCCAATCGAGCTGATTTTTTGCAGGCAGACTCGTGGAAAAGTCTGTATCACGTCAAATTTTTTAAAAAATTGATTTTTATCAATTCTCAGATTTTCCTAATTTTTTTTTTTTAAATGACTATCGTTTTTTTTAAGGTTTCAGTAGGATGGGTCAAAAAAACATTTTTTTTTGTAACGCTTAAGTAGTTTAAAAATTTGGAGTCTCTTCAAGTTATGCTAAGAAAAGTGAAAAAAAAATTTTAAAAATAGATTTTTATCAATTCTCAGATTTTCCTAAAAATTTTTTTTTAAATGGTTATCGTTTGTTTAAGGTTTCAGTAGGATGGGTCAAAAAACATTTTTTTTGTAACGCTTAAGTAGTATAAAAATTTGGATTCTCTTCAAGTTATGCTAAGAAAAGTGAAAAAAATATTTTTTTTTCAAAAATAATAAAAAATTGGGGAAAATCTGAGAATTGATAAAAATTGTTTTTAAAAAATTTGACGTGATACAGACATTTCCACGAGTCTGCCTGCCAAAAATCAGCTCGATTGGATCACTAAACAAGTGTTAAAAATCGGTTGAAATTCTGACGTGTACATAAAAATCGCCGATAGACGTGTATTTTTATTTTTTCCCCTCTTTCCGAATATGTGCATTTGGTTCATAGGACAGAAACAAATCTATTTTTTGTAACACGGTGTAATGAAAGCCGAAAATTTAAGCAGTCCATTTCGGATAAGAGTACACATTGCAAAATTTGCTTAATAGAAAATAAATATTAGTACACGATTGTTCTGGATGAGTTTTCCATGCACTGTACTGTACGACAAAAAATAATGTTGGGGAAACGTTAAAAATTCCGTAGTAGGTTCAATAGAATTTATTATGAGATCATCATAATAAATTTCAAAATTTCATACTCAGTTCGTTTAAATAAAAGAAGGTTCAATTATCCAAAGACTTTTTTTTAGCAAAAATCCCTCATAAGTGAAAAAAAATGTCCGCATTTCTGCTTAGCCGAATTCGACTGTTTTTTGTACATAAAAAATTCATTTACAATTGTCCGTAGCTTATATAAAAACACGTTTACAAGACTGACACATTTTTGGGGGATTATATTTTCTTGTCGTTCCCCAGAATCATCCACAGCACAAGCTTCACGTTCAACAATAATGAGTTGACTTCCACTGTCTTTATAACACTTCTATTTACATTTAGTTTTCACTAAATTCGAAATGTTGGAAATGTTAGGAAAACATTTACATTTCAATGACATATGACTAATTGACATTTTCGTGTCGTCCTGTTCAAGAAACGAAATCACAAAAGAAAGTCCTTCAATCGCAACAAATATTTACTCCTTCTCACTTTGTAGATACACAGAATAACAACTTTGATCCTTTGAAGTGCAACACAAGTGTTGTTGTTTCTTAGTGCTAATTACCGTCAGATCAGTGGAGTGCCCCTATTGTGCAGACAACACTGAATAGTGTTTGCCAAAGAAAACAATTATTTGCTGTTTTCGTTGTTGTTTAAATATCATTTAAATAATATTTGTTTAATAACTGAGAACATGAGTGTGGATGTATGTATGTGTGGGAGCGTATTTGGCAGTGGGTCTGGGTGTGAGTGTGGGTGTGTTTAAGCTACAAAACAATGGACTAGTTGCGCTGTACTAACAATGTTGCTTTTGTTATTTATGATGTTATTGTTATTTGAACAACACAACACACAGCCCACAAAAAAGGGCTAAAACAAAAATGATGACAGCATCTACAGCATCACAACAAATAGCTACAGTATATGTATGTGTGTTTGTATGTGTTTTGTGTTTGTCAACAACACTCTGTAATGCAAACATGAGTGAGCGAATGAGTCAGTGCCGGAATGCAAATGTATTTTGTGCGGAAGTGCAAGGATATGATGTTGCTGCACGTGTATGATTGTCACTCATACAAGTTTACATAATAAGTATGTTCACATATAGTCACAACAATCTCTTTATGAACGTCTGTATTGTATGCGAAATTGTCGCCGTTTTTTTTTTTTTTTGGGCATTCATGTGCAATTACCGTGACAAAATTGTGAAATCATTATTTTGCAATTGTCAATTGTTTACTTGTTGTTTAACACATTTTGTTGTAAATAAATCTGTTACAATACGACAATTAAACAAGCTGGCACAGTGGATTTCTATGACATTTCGAGCAAAGAAAACAAATTTAAAGGTTTTAGAACATTTTAATAATGATTACACTGAGAAATACAAATATTCACTGGGACACGAAGAAACCTCTCAATCAATAAGAAAAATCAATAATCAACAAATCAGATTCAGAGCCTTGCATAGAATCATTTCTATAATTTCATAATACCATAACCTGCATAGGCCATTATTTTTGTTATTGCATATTTAGAATCTCCATCAATGGTTCTATGAAAAGATTTCTGGTAAACATTTCATCAAATTCTATATGCAAAATGGGTGAAAACGTCATGTGTATAATTTCTTGTTCAAAAACGTCCTTTAATAACTGTGTAAGCTCGGATGCGCTATTTTGAAGATGTCTCTCCATATTATTTAGGAGTATAATAGTGTATACGCATCATGCACCATTTTAGTATCTACTTAATATATATTTACTCTCGACACTGATTCACTGACTCTGTCACGCAGTACGTAGGAATTTAAATAGGCATTCTATAATTTTCTATAAATAATAATAATAAAAAAAATAATATTTTTTTTTTGTACAGAAATTGTGTTTTCCCCAATTTTTATTTTACCAACAATTTTTTTTTCCAAAATTTTTTTTTTACAAATTTTTTTTTCCCATTTTTTTTTTCAACAAACATTTTTTTTTTTGAAGTAAACATTTTTTTTTTTACCAAAAATTTTTTTTTTCCCCAAAATTTTTTTTTTTCAACAAATTTTTTTTTTCCATATACAACTTACTAGTTTCGAAATAATTACCTACTGTAAGTGAGGTGAGTCAATAAGTCTGTTTATAGCACCGTGCGCCACGAAACCACTGAAGACTTGACTTGAGTAGGGGATTTCTCAGATAAAGCGATAAGGATGAAGAGGATGGAACAGACTTCTCTGCAGGATCGTCGGACTGGAGCTGACCCTATGACAAATGAATTAGATAATTCATTGATAGACCAATCGGATGCAGTGCCAGAAGAAATCGCAGACTATGTTGATACTGATATCAACAAGATGAAGGGATATAGTGGGAAGATACTTGGGCGGAGGAGAAATGTGCTTACAACAAAAATCTTCTGAGGAACGCCCAGAAGATGTCCCAAAATGAGTTTACTAACAAGAGAGTTCAACATGGATACCAGAGAAAATTAGACAATGCGAAAGTTGCACTTATCAAAGAGCACATCGAGTCATCTTCAGCAGTGGAAAGTCATTACACTCAAGCAAAAAATTAAAGACTTTACTTGGACTCCGACTAAACAATCTGAAAAATTTACAATTTATTCTGAATTGCAACAGGACGTCTTTGTAAAAAAAACATTTTTATCGCACGATATTTTCCAATAAATATAATTATTCTTGTCACCCTTCAAAAAAAAAACATGTGAGATATTCAAAACCGCGGAGGTCAAAGATAACATTCAGGAATCCTATGATGAGCCCATCTTCAACAAGACGTTGGCAATATCTAACAAGCAATGTGACTAGAAATCATCTAAAAGTAACAGTAACTGAAAAGTGTTTACGTTTGGTTAGTTACTTAATTATTTTCCTTAATCGCTTCAGCCCTTTGTTGCCTACAGGCAACATTGCACTTAAATGTTTCTAAATTCCGCTATTTTGATTTGTTTGAGCTGCGTTTTTTTGCATTCTGTAGCTTTATGTGTTGTGCAAGCTTTCAGTAGCCGTTCTCAGTAACTGTTCCCAGTAGAGTGAACCTGCAAAATCGTTTCGTTAAGATAATTGTTTTATAATGAAACCAATTGAAAAAATAAATAAATAAAGGTCAGAGAATAATTAAAAAAAAATTAATAATCAGATGTATCTTTAGTTTGTACTTCTGCTGTCTACAGGCAACATACAGGCAAGTCAGTTCATCTGTGATCCACTCATTTTAATTCGGGCATGAGAGGGCTTAGATTCCATGAAGTAACTGACGGCGACTTTCTCACGAATCAGTGAGCTGTGCACTAGGGTGTCCGAAAAAAATGCCACAGTGGCTCAACAATTTTTTGGGAGCTTATGGGGCAAAGCATTTTATTGTTTTTTTTTAGATTTCTTGCAAAAGTTTTAGAGATGCAACAAACCGTTTTTTGAGAAAAATTTAGGTTTTCAGAGGATTTTTGTATTTCAATCACAAGTTGTTCAATATAAAGCATTTATATTTATATTTACCCCAATATTAAGGTTTGAATAGACATCGGATTTCATAAAAACTTTAAACTCGCGTGTCTGTCATTATATTGAAGGTACTTCTGATCCTTTAAATGCTGTTTAGCATTTAAACCACTGTGCCCCGAAACAAACCGGCAAACATGCAACTAAATAACAATTCAATTCCATTGAAGTGTTTGCACTTATTGTCCTTGCCTGCAACGGTGTGAGTGTATTTGTGCGTGTGTGTGTGTTTCGGTTGGATACATTTCCTTAGAATGGATGCTGTCACTGTGCAAATACAATGAGTATTTATGTTGTGTTGTGTTGTTTTGTCATTGCATTGTTTGACTGAGATTTCTGTCCCTCATATCCACTGTACCCTGTCGTTGTGTTGTTAGCTTAACATTAGCCTAATGAGTTAAAACTCTAGAAAAATGTTAATGATGGTGTTGCCAATGCTTGTTATTGCAGTTGTTGACGATATTGTTTTAGTTGTAGTTGCTGTTGTTGTTGTAGTTTGCAAATTGTTGTTTACTAAACTCGTTGTTGTTGAACAAGTACAATTAGTGCAGGAAAAAAAATTATTGTTATGATTTTTAATTGTTATTTGCTTTCATTTTTTCTGTCTCTCTCTCTCTCTCTGTTGTTGTGCCGTTTGTCCGAAATTGGTAGTCCCCATACTCCCTTCGCTTCGTTTTTAGCAGTGGACGAGGTCATTCATTAGTCCGTCCAGTGTATTGTTTAATGAGTTTTTAAACTGTCAATTATGTTCGGCAATGATAAATGATGAGCAGCACCAACAACACAGCACCGATTGCTTATTTGCATTGTTGGTACGCAGATAAATTCGAGAGTAATTTGAAGGTTTTGCTGGATTTTGCGATGATGTTTTGTTTTATTTAAACTCATAATTTCAAACTGGTACTTGAAATTAGATTTCATTGAACGGCAGAGGGGAAGCGGTGGCATAGACAGCATGAAGTGGATTGAGTAATTACCAAATTACAAATAATTGAGTCCGTAAGCAAATTAATCACATTTAATTAGAGAATATTACAGAGTCATTAAGGCGGTATGTGATGTGATGGACACTCTAAGTAAAGTAAACAAGTTATTGACAAATAAATAAATACCATGTGAAATGTATTGAGTTGTAACAGGGGTCAATAGATAATACAGAAAGTTTGCAAATGGAAGGGGAAGGGGAAGTAGTTGCCGTTCGTCATTTCTTTTGCAACACATCGAAATATTTCCCAGGAACCCCCTAAATATAACGTAAACTAAGTTCTTGTTAAGTTCTATGGCAAAACGACTTAAATATAAAGACATATGTCCCTCAAGAAACATGTGAAACATTTTCAAAAATTGGCTAAAGAAGGAAAATATTTTAACCACTTCAAATTAAACTATAGTTCACGGGGATGGATCTGATGATAAATGGCTTCTGCTAACGTTTCTCCAGTCACACCCATTGCGTCCAGGTCACCGGCATAGCAATCTTTACCATATTCAAGAGAAGTTTACCATATGTCTGTTCCCTTATTGAATGTTAAGGAAAATGTGATGGCTTCTGCTATCGTTCCTCCAGTAACTCTTAATGTGTTAGACGTTCTGCCGTTTTGTCGGAAGCCCATGCTGTCCAGGTCACTATTATGGCAACCGTCACCATAATCACTGATTCAAGAGAAGTTCACCATCTGTCTGTTTCTTTATGCAATGTTAAGGGAAATATATATTCTCGACATTATCGTTGCGGTTACTGTTTGATTTATTAATTCTCCAGAAGGGATTTCATCATTGAACCTCCGGGTGCAATGGAGTTTCATCGCACTGCCATGAATTTCACTAGTCCAAAAGTGTGTCATTTTTTAAATACAATTGTATGGGTATGGATATTAGCTCTAATCTACTTCCGATAATTTTTGGCTTCATCACACATACTGCATGCATACCAAATTTTGTAAGGTGAAAATTATTTGTACATCTTTGTTTTTTAAAAATTAATTTTTCCAACAGTATCAACTTAAGACTGATGCCACCGTACAAATAATAAAAGAAAATATGTTCAATATGCCATACATCAGTAGTGAAATTACTGGTGATCGGTGATGTAAATGGTAGCGAAAGACTACCTCCTATTAGCCAGTCAGGAGGCAGGCGGGGTTGGCGGGTAACCAACCCAAGTACTCATGCAGTACTTATACCGACTGCCGGTAACCTTAAGTGTAGCACACAGAAAACTCACATTTGAACCAAATTCAAGATATTTCAGTCACGTCCGTCTAGTTTGCACAATAACTTTCGAAAGAATTAACCAATCACACTAAAAATATTTTCCCAAAACTAGTTATATATAATAAGTCGATTTACCAGACTGAAACTCACTTGTGACATTTTAAATTCCGCTTCAAGTACACACCGTTGATCAGTACATCATCAATTAGGGTCAATAAATAACGCATCCCACTTTCTCGGGCATACGGATTATCGAGGCATGTTGAAAGTACATATTGATTTTTTGGAATAAAAGTTTCGACAATTTGACTCAAGTTTTTGATTTATCGAATCATACATTTTATTTTTTTTTGGTTTTTGCTTCAAAAAGAATGTTTAGCACTTTTTGAATACCTTGAGATGGAATATTTTTATAGAGTTCTAAGCAAAGTTGAGTCGATTAAATGGAAGAAGGAAAAAAAAGTCATCTATTCGCATTTTGCCCATTTTTTCACGTTTTTTGGTCATCAAACAAATTTTTAAATTTTTTTTTCGATTTACTTTAAAGATATCATGCGTGGAGTTTGAGTAAATACATAAGTCACGATTAACCTTCATATTTTGGTTACCCCTCCGATTAGTTAGCCTCTCCGTTGGCCTTAACGTTTGCTCATCAAAGACGTTCCCAGAAACCTTCTAACAAACAGAAGGGTTAAAGTTGATGTTTTCACTGAAAGTTTAACTGTTTGGGCGAAGAAAGAAGCATCGAAAATAATTTGGTTTCACCGTCTGTCAAAATGGATATAAATTCAAAATGCAATTCTCCTGCCGAATGATCTTGTTAACCCTAGGATAGACTACTTGGTCTGGCCAGACCAAATTTGACTTTGAGCGCTTATAATTTTTTTTAAAGGCAAAAATTAAAAAATTGAGGTTGTTGATATCTATAAGGGAAGTATGCTGAATCGGACGAATTCAATTTTGACTCGAAAATTGCAAGCTAATGGGGAGAAATTCCCGTTGGAAAAAAATTACCACTAAACTAACCTCTTGGTCTGAGTAGACCACAGCTATGAGTTTACTCATGAAACCCTCATGAAAGGTAGAAGTCTGGTTTTGTTTTTGCTTTTGTCTTTGTTTTTCTCTTTATTTTTGATTTTGTTTTGATTTGATACTTATGTTAAGAACTTGAATTTACTTCTTGAAAAATAAATATGAAATTTGATTTTATCAAAAAACCTTTTTTTGTATATTACTTTTTGTGACCTTTTTACCTTATTTTGGAAGTATGTAGATACAGTTCCACTTTAAATGACTATGTATAACACATATCAACAATTTCCATATGAATTAAGACCCCATGATTAGGTATACAGTATGTTTATAGCCAAAAATCTGTCTATTATAGTCATGTGGTCTGGCCAGACCAAGAGGTCAATTTAGTGATCGAAAGCTTATCGCCTATCCTAGGGTTAAGCTTGTTTATTGATAAGCACCCACAGTTCCTTTTGTATGCCTATTTTCGTTATCAATATATATATTTTTTTTTTTTGCTTGTCACTATTTCTTTTCGTATTTCGTTTCAAAAACCATGTGTGATCGAGAGCTGAGTGTGTATTGTATGTTTGAATCTCTGTCATCCTTTTACCCCAGAACTGGTCCGATCAGTTTTGTTTCCTCATTTAATTACATGTTGCATCTTGTTAAAGTATTTCATCCATTCTAAAATTGTTGCTTCTGTGTAAATTCCATTTGAAATTTATGTTTAGTGTAAAGAGAAAACGTTTCGATGAACAAAATTAAATTTTTCAAAATTAATTTTACACCGGAAACATATTTTGTGGACTATTTTGCATGAACAGTCAAAAGTTTATTCGTTTTTCATACTTTTTGTATACTGTTTTAAAGCAGCCGACTTTAATGCTTTTGTGGACATCAGGGCAACATTCATATTTTGTCAGCAGAAAAACTTCACTATTTTATTACCAAACTAGCAAATAGAGTTTATTTCATATTTGATCCAACATGCACTAAGGCTTCTCCACCCACTTTTGTTTTATTTTACAGAAAGCTGCCAAGGACCACACGAAAAACGTCTACTTAACCACCTCTTATCCACCTATAATACTTTAGAGCGACCCGTAGCCAATGAATCGGAACCATTAGAAGTAAAATTTGGACTGACATTACAACAAATCATCGATGTGGTAAGTTCACAAAAGTCCCTTTTACTCACACCCTAACTATTGTATCTAACAAATATAACAACCACTAAATTTTAAGTATATTCTAGTTTAAAATGATAATTAGAAAGAAATACAAAAAAAAATGAAAAAAATAAAAAAAAAAATAACGCGAAAAATCAATTGATACAAAAAAAAAAAAAGAAAACCGTTGAGAAAAGTTTCATATTCATTTGTTGAAAACAAGATTTAATTAATGCGAATATTTCGTTATAGGATGAAAAGAATCAGATTCTGACCACAAATGCGTGGTTAAATTTGGTAAGTGACATGTACCCGTTTAAAGAAAGCGAGCATTGTTCGTTGTCTTCGTTACTCCACACAAACACACAAAGAAAAAAATAACCCGGAGAAGATCAAGAAAACGAATAAGCTCGAAGAAAAAGCAAATAAAAAAGCACACTTAATTTTCTTAATGAAAAAATGAAAACGAAAAATGAAAAAGCGACTCAGATATGTGTTTTTTATGATTTTGTTTTCGGTTTCGTCTGAAAGGACTTTTCAGTTTGTTTGATTTTAAGTGTTCTTTTTCAGTTTAGTTTTTCGTTTTGAACTTTCTCTGTTACAGACAGCGATATAAGTGTTTGATGAAGTTTATTGTGAACGAAATGTTGGTGTCTTATAATCATAAATATAATGAAACTGTTAAAAATTCTAAATAAAACGGAAACTGCATAAATAAATAAAAGACTCAGCTGAAACCAACAATTCCAATTGAGTCAATTAAACTGAATTCATATCATTTAGCTCATAATTATGGTTTACACAAATTTATTTAAGTTGCATTCTTTTAATTTCATTCAAAAATTTGAAAATTGTGCCTTTAAAAGAAACTGTACCACCAATGGAACAAACATGTGAAATTGTCCACAGTTTTTTTCAGACAGCGTAGAAATAGAATGGCTTATTTAAAGATTATACTCTGCAATTTATAGACTTTCTTATATCGCTCCATGAGCAAAATATATTTTTAAATTTTCAATTTAAATTCTTCTAAGCCATGCCTTTTCAAAAAAATAAAACCTAATCCCCGATGGCCATTAAAAAAAAAACTAAAACGAAACGAAACGACCTAGAAAACGCCTCCATCAAAACAAAACCATTTATCAAACTACATACAGATGTCCACATGTATCTCCACAAAGCTAGACCAAACATATGGGCCACTGCATGTTTATGCAACAAAAGTACAACATAGTCGTTTTTGAATCAACAATGATTTCTATCAAAAATAGTTGAATGCTTCTGATTCGCATGTCATTCCATCCGGTTGAATGTGCTATGGTGTAGCCCATATACATAACAATTGCTGGTTCATACGGTTTTCTATATAACACAGTTATTTTCCAATAAAAATTATTCATCTTAAATTGTTGCTGTCAGTAGTCCGTATTCAACACATACACATATACACACAGGTACGCATACATGCCAGACCAGAATACATTTGTTTTTCAAAAAAAAATAACAACAAAAATCCAGAAATAAAAACACCTGAACACACGTTTCTTTTTTTTTTTGGTATTTTTATGGTCCACTAAACGTAATTCTGTCCTTTTTTGTTCATCAATTTGTACTCGGTTTTTTGTAGTTATGTATGTGTGTGTGTTTTTTCAATCGAATAACTAAAATATCGTAAATCTTATTTTATTTAAGAATTGTTTTTTTCTACTGACAAAGTCTAAATGTTTTTATGGTCACGATATAAGGTCAGAATGTAGGCCATAACTTGGCAGCCAGAGTTTCAGCTCTGAGTTAGAGTAAAGAAAAATGGTCACATAATCCTTAACACAAAATTTCCCCTTATCAATGGAACATCACAAGGGCTGGAAAAACATGAAGTGCAATTAAAACTTAATCGGAAAATATTAGGTATATCAAAATCAATATCCAATTAATGATCCAACGAGAAACATATGTCAAATTAGTCAGATATTATTCTTATACTGACCGGAATAGTAATAAACATTTTACATAGAAGCTTTACACTAACCCGTAAAGACGTGAAACTGAAAATTAAACCGGTGCTGTGTTTCTGACCGGACTCTATCCCCATATTTTGAAGTGATAGTCGGACACAGTAAGGCGGTACTGAAGCATTAATTTCTTTGCATAATTTGGAAAAACGCCTGAAAGAATATTTGTACAACTCTAAAGAATTCGATGTCTTATAAGGCTTGATCTATGAGCGACCTACGCCTCCCATCGACATATATTCAATACTGAATGAAAGAAATATTTTAATCCAGGCTACAGTTTTCAAACCTTCAAGGACTGCCTAAATCCTGTCACCTTTTTTAAAATCTTCAAGGATAACTAAAATCCTGTCTACATTATTCAAACAATCAGCAATTAAAGGGAATAACATTTCAAACGACAAAATGAAAATTGTTCAGAATCCGTAAAAATTTTTTTTTAAAAATATTACAAAGTTTTTCCACTGACTGCAATGCGAGAGAATCATATTAACCGTAATCTACCAAAAAAAAATAAGGGTTGCCAATGGTATTTGAAACGTTTTTCCCAGTTGTGATTCAATTAGTTGCACATTTTCTTTACATATTCTGTATGTAAACACCAGAGACCGAAATCATGTACACACAATAAAATTATACACGTGTATTTACATCTATTTTCCATGCATGTGTATCACATTCTCACATCGCCGAGAATACATTCCACACACATTCGCATCGCGACAATGTCCATGCACATTATATGTCTGCGTGGATGACTACAAACATTACTTGCATACACAGTGTATACACATGTACTTAATGTACCACAATTATTGTTCATATCATAGCACGCATTCTTCATTTCACGAAGCACACATTGCTTCACACGAACATATTCCATGTGTACACATTGTACACATTTTGTATACGGTGTACACCATATACATCTCATATATTTTTCGTAATTCAACACTCAACAATGTGTGCTTCGTGAAATGATGAATGTGTGTGGCACACACCATCGATTGACATGCAATGTAGTGTACGGTATAAAAGTAGATGTGTACATTGAATGTACATGCACGTTTGGGCATCGATAATTAAAATGTACACAAACTGATAATTTTGTCGTTCTCTGGTAAACACTTCGATTAAACCTTTAATTTTTAAACTGTTCGGATTCAATCCAATCTAAATTTCCCACTTAGCACCGATTTTTTTTGGATTTAAACTAAAATTGTATGGCTGATCAAATTTCATTACTGATATACCCTTGTATTTGTCATCGTTTCCCGTACTTTGTAAAGGACAGTGGGGCCTTAGTTCGTAGCACGTTGCGTTTCCTCTTGAGTTTTGCCTAATTCGGGGAATCCCCAAAAATATATTTCAGTAAGCTGAAATACAACCACAGCCAAATTGTGAAATTGCATACATTTTGGAACGACATTTTATTAGAACTATATCATAACAAGTCGAGGCAATTCCAATGATTCACTGGACCCCCCCCCCCCAATAATTGCAGAGATTTGGTTGGGTCTATTTCGAAATTGATTGCTTACATCCTACGCTTTTTTCGAGGCTGACTTCATTCCTTCTATTGATAACAGTACCCGTGACCACTTTATAAGTCTGAGCTTTATAACTATTTGCCAGCACTAACCTTCGACTGAAACTTGTTTAATGTTTTTTTTTTTGCTCTTCACCTATATCTTAATCCCTGACATGCGAGTTTATAATGGTTAATTCAATCTGCATATATTAAGTTCACATTTTTCCTCCGCATAAAGGCACAATATATTCCATTTTTTTGTTCTGTTGTTTTACGATGACAGAAAATTTTTTCATTGTTTTAATTTTTTTTTCTTTTTTGTTGAAATCATGTCAATTCTATTTTTTCCATGTTACTTTTTTATATACATATTTTTTTTTTGTTTATATCATTCACAATAACTATAAAATAAATGCAATAACAAAAAGAACAATTTAAAACAAAACAACAACAAAATTGTTAAAACATATCACAAATAAAACAAGTTTAATGTTCGATGTTTTAAATTTATAAAAAGAAAACAACCAAGAGAACACTCCTCACACACATATAAAAAAATTCTAAAATCTGTTTCTGAAAAAAATGCTAATAATAAATTAAATGTTGTTTTGGTGTTAACAGTATTTATGTTTTTTTTTTTTTTGTAATTAAAACAAATTACAGCAAAACTCCACACGATTTTGTTTAAATGAAACACTGAGAAAAAACGCGTCAAACCGATTAATTTTGCTAAAATGCTTTTTTCTCCATTATTGTTGTTGGTGGAATATAAACTATTACAAAAAAAAAGACCTAAAATACTTTCAATGGTAATTTTTAAAGCGTGTGAGTGTGTGTGCGTGTCTAGTATGAATGGGTTCGACTTTAAATGTTGTAAAAGAAAAATATTTAAAAACCAAAACAAATTCAATATCAATTTCAAATATAAATAATTTGTATTTGTCATTTATCAACTTAAATTTTTTTGAATATGTCTAACAAACAGATTCTACTTTGTTTTTTATACCCTCACCCTACGGGTAGGAGGGTATATATCATTTGATACGACCCAAAAGTGTAACACCTAGAAATATTCACATTAGACCATGTGTCTTTGAACCAAATTCGATTCATGACTTTCTGAATCGTTTGAGCCATGTCCGTCTGTCCGTCTGTCCGTCTGTCCGTCCGTCTGTCCGTCTGTCCGTCTGTCCGTCTGTCCTGCTGGTACGCACGATAACTTTCGAAAGAGTTAAGCAATCACTCTGAAATTTGGCATGGCTTAATATTTTCCCAAAACTTATGGGATTGCATATGGGCTATATGGCCACACCCCTTCGGGTACCTCCCATACAAATCTGCTATTTCGCCCACTTTATAAATCGTGTAATAATATCAACACGCTCAAGTTCGATCTTGCCCAAATTCTGTATTTAGTAAAGGTATAACTGGACAAAGTTTCGGACATAAACTTGGAAGTCTGGCAACTCCCCTTCTGGTACCTCCCATACAAATGTACCTTCCCGCCCCTGATAAACCGTCTAATACTATCAGTATGACCAACGCTATCTTGCCCACATTTTGTATTTACTAAAGTTATAGCTAGACAAAATTTTTGACAAAAACTTGGAAGTTTGGCAACTCCCCTTCTGGTACCTCCCATACAAATGTACCATCCCGCCTACCTTAGAAATCGTGTAATAACACCAATATGACCTACGCGATCTTGCCCAAATTCCGTATTTGGTAAAAGTACAACTGCACACAGTTTCGGGCAAAAACTTGGAAGTCTGGCAACTCCCCTTCTGGTACCTCCCATACAAATGTACCATATCGCCTACATTAGAAATCGTGTATTGATATCAATATGCCAAAGCGATCCTGCCCAAATTTTGTATTTAGTAAAGCTATGGCTAGACAAAGTTTCGGACAAAAACTTGGAAGTCTGGCAACTCCGCTTCTGGTACCTCCCATAGAAATGTACCATCCCGCCCCTTATAAACCGTCTAACACTCTCAGTATGACCAACTCTTTATTGCCCAAATTTTGTATTTAGTAAAGCTATAGCTAGATAAAGTTTTGGACAAAAACTTGGAAGTCTGGCAACTCCGCTTCTTGTACCTTCCATACAAATGTTCCATCCCGCCTACTATAAATCGTGTAGTATTATAAATATGACCAACTCTATCTTGCCCAAATTTTGTATTTAGTAAAGCTATAGCTATATAAAGTTTTGGACAAAAACTTGGAAGTCTGGCAACTCTCCTTCTGGTACCTCCCATACAATTGTACCATCCCGCCCATTATAAACCGTGTAGTATTATAAATATGACCAATTAGATCTTGCCCAAATTCTGTATTTAGTAAAGCTATAGCTAGACAAAGTTTTGGACAAAAACTTGGAAGTCTGGCAACTCCCCTTCTGGTACCTCCCATACAAATGTACCATCCCGCCCATTATAAACCGTGTAGTATTATAAATATGACCAATTAGATCTTGCCCAAATTCTGTATTTAGTAAAGCTATAGCTAGACAAAGTTTTGGACAAAAACTTGGAAGTCTGGCAACTCTCCTTCTGGTACCTATCATACGAATGTACCATCCAATATTTTTTTTTCTATAGTATTCGGTATTTGAGGTTGCTATTATGACTTTTCATCGGGTGTTACATCAAATGGTGGTAGCCACGCTCACTTTTGAATATGAGACTTCTATGTTTTTACTGAGGGTGAGGGTATATATAAGTCGGTTTACCCGACTGCAACTTTTTCACTGGTTATGTTTTATACAAATTTCAGTTTTTCATTGATTTGTTTCTTTAAGTTTCTTTGAAATCAATAATAATTAAACACCGTTAATAAGTGTCGCAAATATCATGAATTTTTTCGAATATATTTCAAAATAATACACGTATATATTCTGTTTAAATGTCTTTAATTATTGTTTTATATGATTTCTCGTTTTTTTTTTCTAATATTTACATTATATACACGATATATATGATATATATGATATATGCTATATATAAATACATATATATGTGTATGTAAACAAATATTGCTGGGTACATGTCATTGATGTGATTAAACAAAATTGAAATTAATTAAAATAAATTCATAAACAAAAAAAAAAACAATTTAAATCAAAAAAAGAAAACAAAACAATATGCAAAATAATTAAAATCAATAAACAACGAGACAAAAATTGCATGTTAATTATAACGATGATAATGATGAATTAAAACCATAAACATAAATAAACAGCAATGTGGCAGAACAAACAAAATGGTGCAAAATTAAATAAACTCTATGAATTGCAACGTGTTTAATTGACCGTGGACTCGGTGTCCGTGTGACCTTTTCATTGTCATACACGAGCTTTAAAAGATTGACGTCTTTTGACGAGTACATATTGATGTAAACTGGGTGTTATCCACGAGGAGCCTATATTTAGGGACCCATCATTAACTCTGTAAATTTTTAAAATCTGTAAACTAATCTGTTTCGAAAAGAAGTGCCTTGAGGCACTTTTGCTGGTTAAAGGGTTACATTCTGGACAAAATTTATATTTTTACTAAACGTCTTAAAAGAAAATAGTAAAACTAAAAATTAATATATCGGTGCATGTGAAACATGCAGTTAGAATTACATTTTAATTTTCATGGGTCATTTCCAAGATTTGACGCAATTAGAGAACTCGCAGTGTGAGTCAATCCTCTCTTTTGGTCAAGGGTTGAGAACCACTATTCATCCCCAATGCCGTGACGAACTCTACTTGCGATTTAAATGGTAAAATACAGCCAGCACTTAACCTTCGGGTAGTTAACTACTTTCCAGTTGGTCAGACTAGGACGAAAGTTCTTGAGATCCGCGACCACCCTTACAGACTTATTGGAAATCTCATGCTAGTTCTACTTTCAGTTCAAAACCAGCACCCTTCAACTGGCAGTAGTAATTTTTTGATTTTATTTAAATTGAAAATATTATTAGGCCTTACGGTAACTTTGCAAGAAGGGTATGCGCCTAAAGTTGGACAATTGAAATTTTAAATTGAAAATTCCCCTTAAACAAAGTCCCAAATACTTGTGCATTGTTGAATTAGTCGGCTGTACTTTGGCTGCTGAGTTGCGCTGCTATCCACACTATTATTAGCAAAAATGGCAATAGTCTGAAAACAGCTAGAAAAAGTATGAGATAAAAGCGATAGCTCCAGATGCGAAAAATGTCCTTGTTGACGTAGCCACCGAGGTGGAAATGGGTCTCATCAGTCAAGATGATTTTTCGATGGAGTTCCGGATCATTTTTATGCATTTCAAGGGCCCAATCAGCAAAGACACGATGTTGCTGATGATCGGCTTGAATTTGTCCACCAATTTCAGTATTGCGGTCCGACAAGGTGAATCACGACGACCCAAAAATGCTTTAGTTTTGCGAACTGTGACTGCAAGATTACCACCACTTTTGTAGTGAATTTTAATAATTTCAATGCGTTGGTGAAGCGTGTATCGTTCCATTTTTGTAATTCAAAATAACACCTCTTGTGTGAAACCCTTTATGTTTTTTTTAAAAAAATTATAGATCGGTCTTTTTTGTTTAAAAAAAAAATTATTTTCCAACAAATTAGCTTGAAGTTGCAACAGAATGTGTACAAAAAGCACGAATTTCAAAAAATACTGAGTTGGGGCCTTTTTATATTAAGGTATTTTTACAACATCTTAGATAAATGATATTAATTGAAAATTGAATTTACAAGAAACTGTTAACTAACTGTTCTCACAGGTCTTTTTAAATGTCCTTATAAGCTCTTTCAGACCAGTGCTAATTCCTTTTGAACTGAAAATTTTATTAAAAACCAATTGCAATTTTCCACAAAAATCACAAATCAACAAAACTGAATAGCATGAAATGATATGGAAACACATGTAAGATTTAATTAAAAATTGCTTTATTATTATTATAATAATAATTGTTCACAACTTATTTGTTTATTCTGCCACATTGTACCACAGCTAAGTATATTTAAAATAAACAACAACAAGAAATATAACAAAATAACCCCCCAAAAAAAAACATCTTAGAAAAACTCTCTAAAGTATTCGTTATAAAAAAAAAACTTAAAATAAACTGAAAAAACGAACATTACCATATATCTCTAATCTAGTTTCTGCAATACAGCAAATATTATGAATTTGAGTCAATTTAATAAATTTGGAAATAAATCTCAGATAATAACCAACCTTCAGGCTTAATCGATGGACACTCAATGGAATTGAAATTTTTGCTAATTAATTGCAACAAATTCAATAATACGATATTTTTGCCATTAACACAGTGTGAAGAGACCATGAGACGAAGGGGCAGCCATAAACAAATTCAACTACGTGACCAGGACCACAAGGACATGATGCAAGACCATATGCCAGTAATAATGTTAGTGGTATAAGTCACATCTATTTGGAGGGCGTCATGAAAAATGGCTCAAAACAAAATCGCCCCCAAAAAAATTACGAAAAAGAGCCCAAAAAACATGAAAAATTGCCCAAAATGAAAAAAAGAAATTTAGCCAAAAAATTTATGAAAAATAGCATAAATACAAAAAATGTAAAATTGTCCGAAAAATGTGTGTAAGAAGTATATTTGTTCACTATGAATCATGGCACAACAATAGAAGGTAGACGAATTTGCTCAGCAACAAGACCTCAGATACAACCCTGGGTATTTCGATTGTCAAATTCTCTTACATAAATGACAGACTGCAGACAGTTACAACTCATGGCACAATTTGTAGAGCCTCAAAATTCTTTGTTTGGCTTTTTGTTTTCTAATTCTTTGATTTAAATGTATTCGACATTTGAAAAAAAAAACTAAACAAACAATTGAAAAAAAAAAATTCTTTTGAAATGAAAAAATTTTAATCAGCTTTTTGCATGGGTCTTCTATTATTGTGTAACTAGTAAGTTGTAATGCGCCTATGGCGCCCGTTGAAATATGGAAAAAAAAATTTTGTTGAAAAAAAAAAAATTTTTGTGGAAAAAAAAAAATTTTGTCGAAAAAAAAATGTTTTCTTGAAAAAAAAAATTTTGTTAAAAAAAAAATGTGTTTAAAAAAAAACTTTGGTGGAAAAAAAAAATTTTTGTTGAAAAAAAAAATTTTGGGGAAAAAAAAAATGTTGTTGAAAAAAAAAATTTGTAAAAAAAAAAATTTTTGTAAAAAAAAATTTTGGAAAAAAAAAATTTGGGGAAAACACAATTTCTGTACAAAAACAAATATTATTTTTTTTATTATTTATAGAATTATAGAATGCCTATTTAAATTCCTACGTACTGCGTGACAGAGTCAGTGAATCAGTGTATCAGTGAATCAGTGTCGAGGGTAAATATATATTAAGATGATTATGAAAATGGGTCATTTTTCATCAAAATTAAAAATGGTTCAAAACACAAAAAAGACCATTGATACGGAAAATGTTTGGCGCTGTTGGAGACATAATTTTTACATGCAACACGAAAAATCGTTCTACGGAAAAGTTTCATTGGAATTGTATCTCAGGAAATAGTGAATTTTGACGATATATGAAGATTCTGAAATTTAATGTGACTTCGACCATTATCACAATCACTGGTAATTTTGTTGAAATACATGTGTCTGTGTGTATTCACACATACTTATTTAACTCAATGCATTTCAATAAAGAAATGATTATTATGCACGATAAATCAAAGTAATTCAATTAATAATGTTATAGATGTATTTGGGTGTCCATACTCGCACATACCAATGTGTACAAGGGGATATGTATTGAAGTGGCATTTTGTAAAATCGACGGACGGTTGTTTTTCCAAATTGTCACTATTTAATTTGTAGATCTAGCCTAGCAATTCTATTACACACACGCTTAAGATTCAAGAAAACATTTTTTTGGTATTCAAATCATATCCGAAAAAAATGTGAATTTATTATCTGTGCAGCATTGTTCAATTTTACAAAATGTCACCCTAATATGCACGACTATGTGTTCTTGGACTACGAGTGAGTGTGTGTGATGTGATGTTGTTGCTTTACAATCTGTAAACTTTGTACGATATCTATATGGACACAAATACCAGATAATGCATCAATCTGAATACACTCGAGGTAAACTGTCGTTCAACTGAAAAATGAATAAGTGAAATCCGTCTAGCCGATTTGGATTTCCACAATGTAAAAGTATTCGAAATTTGTGAATGAGCCATTCAATATTTAAAATAACATAAGGTGTGTTTTATTCACTACTTTTTTATGGATTCACAAATCTTAATATATATTTACCCTCGACACTGATTCACTGATTCACTGATACACTGATTCCCTGATTCACTGATTCACTGACTCTGTCACGCAGTACGTAGGAATTTAAATAGACATCTTAATATATATTTACCCTCGACACTGATTCACTGATTCACTGATACACTGATTCACTGACTCTGTCACGCAGTACGTAGGAATTTAAATAGGCATTCTATAATTTTCTATAAATAATAATAATAAAAAAAATAATATTTTTTTTTGTACAGAAATTGTGTTTTCCCCTAATTTTTTTTTTACCAAAATTTTTTTTTCCAAAATTATTTTTCGAAATTTTTTTTTTTACAAAATTTTATTTCCAACAAAAATTTTTTTTTTTAAAAAAAAATTTTTTTTTCAACAAAATTTTTTTTTCCATATTTCAACGGGCGCCATAGGCGCATTACAACTTACTAGTATTTAAATAATGATTTATTGATGGGACAGCACTTTCCCGCTCGAACGTAACGAAATCAATTGAACAATGTTGGGAAATAATGTAAACTTTTTTTTAAAGCCAAGGTCACAACAGGTCACAAATTAATCACTTACCATTCTTGCTGTACTCAATATTGTGAAAAAAAAGTTCGTGAGACTCTCATGCTAGTGGACAACACTCATGATCCCCGTTATTCTACGGTGCCGTAGCCGAGAATGTGCTACTCAGTGTTGGATCATCGACTAGTCATGAATTTCTCTTCCAAGGTCCAATTGTGTCAGCAATTGAAGACACACGACTATCCGCTTCCGTATCTCAGCTCGGGCTTCATGAAATTTTGAAATAAACAATGATATAACTCTAAGAATCACATTTTCTGATGAAGCGCAATTTCATCTTAGGGCTTAGACCATCTTTAGTTTTAGCAGGATGGCCATGAGCCATATCACACACAATCCTTGATCGACCTTTGGCGAACATGACCTCCAAGTGGTTATCACATGGGAGATACCGGAAGGCTGAATTTTCCGAAAATCCTCCAATGATTTTAATGATTTTTACCCCATTTTAATTGTAAGATATGGGGCTTAATGATGAACTTTTCAAAAAGAACACTTTTTGTCATTTTCGAAATTTTATGATTTTTTTTAATCATACAATTTACGAAATTTGTTTATATCTCTGAAACTGCCAATCGGTTTAGAAATCGCTAAAGTGCTCAATTTTTTAAAGTTAATTTATAAAATTACGACGCTATAACAATTTATGGCAAAAAAAAATATTTTAAACTAAAAAAGTTAAACAAAAAAAATTTTCGTCTTAAATTTTTGTTTATATTTTTGAAACAGTCAATCGTATTAAAAAGCCCCAAAGAGGTACACGTTTTAAAATGTATTTTAAAAATATCGGAGAAGTCACTTTCGTGCTACGACAATTTACGGCACAAAAAAAAATAATTTTTAAACTAAAAAACCAAAAAAAAATTTCAATAAAAAACCTGTAGTTTTTGTTCTCAGGGACGGTATTATATTAACATTGTATAGTTGTTATTTATTACAATAATTTTTAATTTTGTTGCTTAGTGTAATTTTTAGCAGCATTTTTTGTCTTCTATAGCGTGTTTTTGTTTAAGTCGTATAGAGATTGAAATTGTAAAAAATTTTATAAAAAATGTATTTAAATCAAAAGTTGTTTTTGTTCGTAAGACAAATAGAGGGAATTAATATATGAAAATGATTTGGGCATATGGTCACCGCGGCAGTTCTTGATACAGTCCATTTTGGACTTACAAGTTTGCAGAAATAGGGTCCGATGATGGCACCACCAAAAGATACATTTCTCTACACATCTTTGGGGTCTGTTGTAGTCTCACTTCATATGGGGCAATTTTGTTATTAATGAACCCGTTAACACCAAAAAGTTGGCCTTATCGAGATGTCCTGTATAAATTTCGATAATTTGGTAGCTTTCTTTATGAGTGAATATATGAATGATGATTAACCAGAGTATGTAGGTCATTAATGTCCAAAAGTGTGCCCACTCTGACAATTCGTTTGACAGCTCATCGTCTTCTAAAGTTCTATCTAGTACCTTTGGTTCTACTAGGTTTTGATCAGAATCTGTGTTTGGCACCTCGGCCGAGAAAGCGAGCCTTGCGTTTATTCCATTATGATCAATAGAATTGTGGATGCAACGAAAAAACTGCGTCATTCTATTTTCAAAGGTGTTTTCAATGATACCTAACACTCCGGCAATAGATCCAAAACTTTCTTCCCTGACTATCCTACACAAAAATTATAAAACTTTTACCCCATGCGGGCACATGGCGACTTCTCTTTAAAAATCTATCAGCTCCTCTACAAAAATACCCCTGCAATTACTTCAGTAGTTTCGCTTATATTTTCCCTGTACTGGAGCAGAAGCCCATCTCTCCCCTTTGACACTTTGCCCATTAATGTCTCAACCTTAACAGATGTTTAATGGGCAGAACCTGTCCAAATTGAAGGTCACTTACGCACATTTCTCTTTGAGTCTTTCTGTTCATATTTACATAATAATTATAAGCATGAATGTATATTCCAATTTATGTCATTATATAATTAGGGATTTTTAATCAGAATTTATGGTTAAATTGAAATAAATTACACCACACATACACACACACATACACACAATGACAGCCACAACAACATCTTCGTTAAACAGATAATAATTATTGGAGGTATTCCAATTAAGTACTGCAGAGTAATTTGCCAACATAGCGAAAGGCATTGATGAAGAGCTTTTCAATAAATTAGACAGTTCGTTTATTGATTAATCTACATCGTGTGTAGTTTTTGATTTAAGGTGTTTTTGAAACAGAAACAAATTATGTAAATTTATAAGAATCTGAAAGACCAATGTAGACAAATGTTTAAAACAGAGTCACTTTCAAACTAATTTCGATGAAAACCCAACTGCAACTTAAAAATACTTCATAAATTGTATTAATAACCGAAATTATTAGTTTTAACCCATAATTAAAAAAACTAGACATTGCCCTAAAACTTCAAGCCACCGGAGACCTTGGATAGACATTTTTGGAAGAAATACAAATTAACACTTTCCCACATTTGTCCTTCATTCTATTGTACAAGCCAAACATCTACTGAACGGTAGTCCACATTTCCGTCAAATATTCCCCCCCCCCCCCCTCATCTAACTTAAATAGAAGTGAAACATCAACGGAAAAGTGTTAATAACTCGTCAAAAATCCATTATTAATTGACATTTTGATTGTTTGCAATATTTCCTTTCCACTTCATTAGAGAGTACATGCAACACTTTTCCTTTTCATAGGTTTTCTTTACTTTTCCCTCTCCCCCACCATTTTTGCCATTCCAGCAATTATGACCTGAATGATGGTGATGGTAGCGAATTGGTTCTTTAGACCAACATACATACATTCATCCCCCACCTACATGAGTAAGTAAGACTTTGTCTAAAGCAAAGGCTTTAATACATCAGCAAACACGAACAAGTCTATCAGCCCTGCGATGATGAGGCAGGATACGGATGGGATGGGAGTGTGGATGAAGATGATGATGCTTGAGGAAACATTTCCAATTTTTCTTTCCCCCAACTCAATGTAAAAACAAAATGTAACATGAGCTTTCAAGCGTAACAGTGAAAAGGGTGAAAAGATTTTAGTCCCCTGTACATATGTACAGGAAGTGTACCTACACATGTACGTGTGTACATATTTACATGAACATTACACACATATTTGTACTCATGCTTAGGAAAGGATTTAGTATTTTTTTGTTTTGTTTTCTTTTCTTTTATTCTCAAGTGTTCTTAAGGTACAAAAGCATTCCAAAGACTATAATGTGATTGTGATTTTTTTTTTCCTCTTACCCCCCACCAATGCCAATCTCTTTCCTCCAACAAATGACTTTCATCGAAAAGTTTTTTGAAATAAAGTGTATGGGATGTTGCTTAAGATGCATACACTTCATTGAATCATAAAAAAAAGCATAAGCATGTTCATAATAATAAACAGATTTTTTGTGTCCTTGCTCAGGTAATTACCTCTTTACTTGAACTTTTCTATCATCTGCTTTTAAACATAATGTTATAATTAATATTCAAAAGGGTGAGGGAAATGGAAATGTCAATACCGTATTTCGAATTGCTGCCTCAAGTACAACAGGTATGATTAATTTTTTTCTCGGTACCTATTCAAATGATATTTGAATAACTGAAATGTATTTAAAAACAAAATAAGACTAATATCTAATTGAAATCCAGAAAACACTTAGTGTCGGTTTCCATAAAACGATTTTGTTTGTTCGTTACCATTTGTCAAATTTGGAAGCGTTGTAAAATGGGTTTTAGACATACATTATTCAGTTCTGGTTTTCGGATGTAAGTTAGATATCGACATATGGAACATAAACCCAAAAGAATAAACTCTTATTATAGACCAAAATCCATGTTACTGCATCGAATTCTTTTTATGGAAACCGGCCGATAATAAAATCTGCCTATTGCAAACATCACAGAGTGAAGGCATTTTACAAAGCGCTAATCGATTGCCACAGGAAATCGCATTCAGAATATCTTTGGAACAAAGTTTCCACCGAACTTTATTAAAAACTATTGCGTTTCATTTGATTTAGTGCTGTCGCCAATAAAAACAAGGCTACATTAATTATGGTTCCTATCTGATGATTATTAACCAGCAGACAAATCATCAGTAACACTGTCATTAAGTCCCGTTTAGTTCCCTCCTGCATACCCTACAACATGGAGTGCTTTACAAAATATCGTTGGCGGTATACAGAGACATCGTCGTTAGTCTGGTGATTTTTACACCATTACACCGTGTTACACACATTCTGTCCTATGAACCAAATTAACTTTTTCGGAAAGGGGATAAAAAATAAAAATACACGTGTATCGGCGATTTTCATGTACACGTCAGAATTTTTTTTTTTAAGTTTCAAGTATAAAGCTCGTAGTGGCCTGTATGAAAGCCTTTGGACCGATTTTTAACCCTTTTTCAGTGATCCAATCGAGCTTATTTTTGGCAGGCAGACTCGTGGAAATGTCTGTATCACGTCAAATTTTTTAAAAACAATTTTTATCAATTCTCAGATTTACCCCAATTTTGATTATTTTTGAAAAAAAAAATATTTTTTTCACTTTTCTTAGCATAACTTGAAGAGAGTCCAAATTTTTAAACTACTTAAGCGTAACGAAAAAAAAATGTTTTTGACTGAAACCTTAAAAAAATGAAAACCACTCTAAAAAAAAAAAAAATTTAGGAAAATATGAGAATTGATAAAAATCTATTTTTTAAAAAATTTGACGTGATACATTTCCACGAGTCTGCCTGCAAAATATCAGCTCGATTGGATCACTGAAAAAGGGTTAAAAATCGGTCCAAAGGCTTTCACACAGGCCACTACGAGCTTTATACTTCAAACTTAAAAAAAAAAATCTGACGTGTACATGAAAATCGCCGATACACGTGTATTTTTATTTTTTCCCCTCTTTCCGAATATGGGCATTTGGTTCATAGGACAGAAAAAAATCTATTTTTTGTAACACGGTGTTATCATCGTCATACCATGAACCATTACATATGGGGTAACCACGATGAAAGGGATATCATCGTCCGCCAAGCATACCAAGTACTCACCGTAAACTAATTAAGTACTCCCGGTATGCCTGGGGATCCAATTCGAGTATTTACTGTGCGGCCGAATCCCGTCTCTTGGACACCTGCACAACTATTTGAACCGGAACCGAACTCTTTCTGCGATAAAACACCGCCATCGAAAAAAAAAATTCCTGAATGTCCGTTTCCAGTCGGTCAGGCTAGGGCAAATATCCTAGATCCCACTGACAACCAGTTTAGGAGATTATAAACACCGGTTAGACCTCGTAGTAGTAAAGGGTGTTTTTTATTGGGGTATAGAACTTTAAGTTGGCATCACTTTTTTAACTGGCGGCCATTTTGTCAGCTGTCAAGTGATTAATATTTAGTTTGATTTGCCATTTCATCATGAACAGGTTGACAAAAGAACAACGCTTGCAAATCGTACAAATTTATTTCGAAAGTAATGGTTCAGTTCGCGAAGTTCACAATTGGAAAATTGGACCTGTAGAATTGGCTTTATTCGAGCCAGCCGCTGCGGCCACATGCCCGAAATCATATTTAAACATTAATGGCATAAAATTATCCTTCCAATAAAGCCAAATTGATGGACATTAAAACGATTATTTTGTGTTTTATTTCAATTCGAAGTTCTATACCTCAATAAAAAACCCCCTTTAGTACCACAAAGTTGTAAGCGGCACACTCTGACTGGTAGGACAAGATATAAGAATATGATTTCTTTATGCACGGAACAATAGCTATGTTTGCATGCAATTATATTTGGGTTAGAACACAATAATGTATGTGTTTGTGTGTAAACATATTACGTTTGTGTGTAAAAATATTATGTTTGTACACAATTCTAGCATATTGAAAAATCATATACTTGTGCCATAACATTATTAGTATTGTATGACACTCACAGATTTGTGTAAAGAAGTTTTTGATATTTAGTCGCTGTTTTTCTCGTTTTTTTTTTAATGTGTAGGGTGTATTTTGAAATTTGTTGGTTATCAAATCTGTAAAGTAAAAGCCATAAATACAACAAAATATTTATCTACATCATACAAACAAATTTCGATTTGCATACGGAAGGGAATTTCATCAATAATCACTTCATAAATTCGGTTTTTTCGGTATCTAGTCTAATTAAAATAATAAAAAAGGAAAATATAACTAAGAGGCCTTAACAAAATATACAGATCCTTTTATTTGAGTACACATGCACGGATATTCGTGAGCCTACACTTTCCACTGGTTCTTATAAACGAATAATGCGAGGTCTTTATGCCAATTTTGCCGGCCTTATTCGCATACTCTCGGCTAAGGTAGACAAATTCTTGTCAGCGTACAGTCTACAGGAATGATTTGTCCAGTTGGAAAAATCTCTTTGCGCTTACAAATGATTCAATCTGGACAAAAATTCAGAGCCAAGGGTTCTTGATACGACACTACCCACATTGAGATTATTTTTTCCACATATCGACTGACATGTTTACTTTTAAAAGAAACCGGAATCTAAAAACTCCCCTCTGCATTTTCTCCATAGAATTTAGTGCTACACGTTCCGTATAAGACTTAAATTATAACTTCATTCTATGGCTGGTTAAATTTCGATCACTTGTCAATTTCATTGCCTTTTGCCGGACAAATTTTCTTGGGCTGCCAAACCAAAAACAAAATACATTTTCAGCCAACAAATCTTAGAGAATAGTTGACTTTCATTAGCATTCACTGGTCTTCGGCTGCTGCAACATGAAAAAACGACAAACTCTTTAATTAAAGTTACTTCTTTTTGGTGGTAATCATGTAAAACAACTGAAAAGTTCTGCTCTGTTCGGGTCCTCTCTAACCCTAAGCATTAACTTTTAGTTTTGTTAGTCGATTTTTTTTTTGTGCGCCCCACCTTCAGATTCTCTCTCCGTTCGTCCCATATTTAACACTTTCACCAACTTTTCATTACTAATGTCAGTCAGTGCATGGGCTTATAATGTGGTTCTAACACAGTACAGGCAGCTGGAAACCAAACAACAACAAAAAACACGAAACGAAGAAACTTTCCCTTTAACACACAGTGTGGATACAAAACTTCACACTTTGACTGAACATGACCTTTCTCTCGGCTCACAACCTCGTTGAAAAGTAAAGAAAGTCATTAAAGTTGGGTGATTTCCTGGTTTTCACCCATACCCTGTTTTTTTGTTTTTGTTTTTGGAAAATGTTACTGCTGGCTTGTGGTGTCGTTGTTCGTTCGTTCGTTCGTTTTAGGTAACTAAAAAAAAGAGGCTGCTGGGAAATGGCAGTAAGTTTTAATGACACCTAAAGCTGTTAAAATTGCATTTTGCCATATTAGGGCTGGAAAAGTCCAGACTGCATGTTGGCAGGTGAGAAACAATTTATTCTAGCCACTATTAACTTTTTTCCATAGTGTGAGAAAAAAAACAAACCCCAAAATACTTTCACCGGACTCTAGTTAGTTGTCATGTTATGTGTGAGTGCTTCCAGTTGTTGCTCCTTGTCCTGTTGTGCCAGCGTAGGTGTGAAATATTGCACATGTGTGGGTGTGAGTAGTAGTTTCATGTATGCCATACAAATATTTTTGTTTCCGAGTTTATTTAGCAGATGTTTTTGAGTGAGTGTGTGTCGGTGTGTTTTTGAAAGTGATAAAGCAATCACCATTATGATATTTTTCGTTTGAGCCATTTTGTCAATGTGCTGGAAAAAAGTGCTAACATGAAAAGTTTGCCTCGCCCGCAAAACCCAGCAAACATGAGCGGAGGTAAAACGCTGTCCAATGTAAGAACAAGTCTTTCACCTTTATGGAAGGAGATTTTAAATAGCGTTTTTGATTGTTCAAATTTCTGTAAAGATGAGTTCATTTGATTCATAAGCTTTTTATCTTAGGAATATCTATTATGGATTTTATTTAAATTTGGATGTTGTTATTTGGTAAAGCTGTTTTTGCTGTCTTAGAGATAATTTTCTCACACAGGTCACCCGCATTGGAGATGCGATGTACCCAGCTGCAGCAAATAATGCCAACATGCCCCACCACTTCTGAATCCAAATGCGGTTTTCATATTTGCCCAAGGCGGATTTCATATTCGTTCTATCCGTACAATAATTGGGAAATTTATCGGTCATAAATGGATTGTTCGCAATAAAAAAATCTCAAATCGCAGCCGGCCTCAAATGTTATCGCCGAGATAATGGGCTAAAATTATAGGTTTATAGGCGCCCCGGTAGGCGAGTTGGCAGCGTTTTTGCCTATCAGCGTTGGGGTTGTGGGTTCGATTTCCACCAGAGGTTTTGGTCTGTCGCTTCAAAAATCTAGCCATATGGTCTGTGTCACCCGGTTTACTCTTGAACCCAAAGGTGGAATATAAATTTACTTTGTATTGTAATTAAATAAAGATAAAAAATTGGTATGTTCAACACAAAAACCAATCCCAAGCAGAATAGCTTACAACAACACATTTCGAAAACAAAAGAATGAACAGCCCAACAATAAAAATTGACGGGCAGCCAAAAAAATACGAAACCTAAAAGCCAAAAAACGGAATAAAAACCTCAGTGAACAGCTTAATTTGGCCGTTTGGTTACGCTTAGCGGAAAAAATCTATAGCTTAACAAAATCGCAGCCAAACAGAAATCTATGGCAGCGCAAAGAAATCGTAAGCTGCATGACGTGTCAGCTAAAGAATGATTTCTTTCCATTTCACTGTAGCCAACTTGTGTCTCACATACTCAGTTGCTGTAGTTGGTGATCGAGGAAGAAGCGAAGTAAAAAGAGAGCGAGAGAGCAATAAGAGAAACTGATGACAGAGTTTTCATATTTCCAAAAGAAGTTGTCACCACTACCTGTTGTGGTCTCTGGAATTATGTCTTGTTGTTGTTGCTTTTTAGCTACTCAAATCTTTCTATTGAACAGTTTTTGGACAGCTATAGAAACAGAGCAGCAGTACCAAAAAATATATTGTTTGTGTTGGCTAATTCAGCTAAAGCTGATGATTAAGCTTAACAATATTGGCTGCTTCCAGCAAAAGCCAAACAACCATACGGAAAATTGGACCGGTACAGAACCAGTCCCGTGATAGGTCCCTCATGTAGAGGGACTGGTTCCAGAACCGACCCAAATATATGAAAAGAACCGGCGACTTTTACACGGCTTTGTCATTGGAGGGAGTCAATTGACACTGCTAAGTTACCATGAGACACATCACGGGACTGGTCAAAAAGGACACGTACCGTATGTGTCATGTAAATTATGAGAAATATCTGTGAAATATCAAAAGGAGGGGCCGCATTAATTTAATTGAACGATTAGCGTTTGGAAAACTTGATCTTATGCTACGTTCGGATTTATGTCAATAAATATTTGGAATAATTGGTAGGGAATGAAGATAAATCGAATGGATGTCATTTTTCGAAAATTTTCTTTGGCTTTATTTTTGAAAATATGAATATTAATAGCTTAGGAGAGAGAGAGAGAGATTGATCACGGTTTTTTAAACACTGATCACGACTATCGAACATTGTACGCAATAGGTCGATTGTGGCTTTGGATGTGTGACATGGCGCGACATCTTGCTGAAGCTAAAGTTCGTCATCCATCTACGGCCACAAAAAATGGCACTCACCGAAAAATGTGCTCTCCAAAATCCGGACCAAACAAAAACTCTATGAGTGTGTATTAATCTTTCGACGATCAATCCCCAGATAGGGCTGTTGTGCTCGATAAAATTGCTCGAAAATGCTCTAAGACCCAAACTGAGAAAAGATAATGGAGCCGATGGTCCCGCGTCAATTGAATCTTGTAATCAGTGGCCTTTGGGTAAAATTCGCTACAGGCTGTGTGTGAAATATTGTGCTGTTGGTGGCGAGTCTATGTTCTAGGACGGCAGCCACATTCTCATCAGTGCGCATCGTACGACGGTGATCTCGAGAGATATCCACTAGTATCCACTAGCATACCAGACGCGGTGTGTAGCGTATATTTACAAAAACTTCTTTATACTAAAATCTCTGACTGTTTGAGATACACAGCATTGACTTTGGAAGCAAATTTGTGTCCCACCCTTTGTTTAAACATATTCATTTCATTCCACGAAGCTGTGATTCAGACTTGACTTTCGGCCAAGAGTTTGAGCGGGAACAATCTGTCATTGTAAATAGAACATATGATTGAAAAAGCCACCACTAAGTGGATCACTCGATATAGCGACCCTTAAGAAAGTGCCATCCAACAGCATTTAGCATTCAACGGTTGCTAATCTTCCCCTGCGGAGAATTAGATAGGGCAGATACATTAGCAGCAGCAATTTTTGAACTTGAACTAAAATCTATAACTGATTAATACAATAATGAATGGATACGATTTACTGTGAATAAGAGAACACATATGACCACTCTTCCTTATGAAGATTTTCAAAAATTAACCCTCACTTCACACCAGTCATATGGATGCCAACTCAACATTCGCTTTATCAACGCCAGCTATGTCCACCGGCACTACATCTGCCACTGGCTACCTCAGGCATCAGTAGCCACACATAATTATGATCACACCAACATGTGTGTTGTCCAGGACACGCTCTGCGGATCCATTGGTTGCTGTAAGCGTTGCGGAAAATATATGATGTTCAGTTATTAACATTATATTTCTTCATTAACAAAAAAAAAAAAAAAAATGCAACTGCATTTGTTAAAATACCCCGCACACAAAACCAGATCCATTGCGACAGACAGAGCTGGCAAAGGTTTGGTTTTTTTTCCTTAACACTTGTGTTTCCTTTCCGGTAGCATAAATCAATGTCATCCGATGACATGGTTTGTGTTGCCATCTTGTCTACTTCCGCCCGCTCGCGTTTTTATCCAGAGCATCGTTGAAAAATGAAAATGAATATTTTTTTAATGCAATAATTAATAACGACATTACGATAACTGTGTTTGGTTTGGTTTTTGGCTGCGGGATTGGGAAAATGCCCCATGTGAGCGTGTGTGTTATCCGCAATTTCACACGGGCTGTTCTTTTTTCTCTCGTTTTTGTTTTTGCTTCGAAATCAAAAGACAGCAATCATTTGTCATACCACAAATGTTGCAGTTGTTATCGAGAGGCAGGACTTTCCGTAATTATTTATGCAACGGCTTAATTAATTATTAATCGTAATTGAAATATTATTTGCGCAGGGAATTTTTTTGTTAAATAAATTATATGGGAAATCGAGTATATTTCGGATGTTTAAAGGATTGTGCCGTGCGGTAGCAATGATTGATTGACATACTGGACGAAGACACAAAAAAAAAAATGGTGAATGCGGGAAATTCTTGTAATTTGGTTTCAGTGATGGCTTTGAAACTATCTGTGACCACAGAAACGATCATGCGACTGAGTAATATGTCTGTCACATATTATATTCCGGGAGATCGGACAACAACTGCAGCTAAGGACAAATGCCATCGTAATTATCCAAACCACTGTCTGAACTCAGGTGCTGACAAACCCAATGCAAAACAAATAGGAATAATCTTCAAATGTTGTGTTGGCTGAAGCAGCCATTTTAGGAATTACCCCGTATTCATAAAAATGTATAGCAGCTTAGCAACGGTTTATAAAGTTATTATGCATTTTCAGTTTGGGATTTAGTTTGCAGCACCAATTGGGGAGAAGAGAATACTCTGCCATCCGTGAGATACATTTGAGTCGGAAATAATAAATCTCAATGGCATTAGTTTCTGATACTATTTGTTAAATAGGATATCAATTTCCCGTACAAGAGTTGTTTTTTTCATATCCCTAAAAACAATATTTTCTGTGTGTGTGTGTTTTTTTTTTGGTCTCAAAACAAAATGCATCGACATCATCACCAACCGTAACTGGATGCCACAAACCATCAAATATTAAATTGTCAGCATAAAACATAAAACGGGAAAATAGAAAAAACAAATATTGGAAAACAATAGTTTGCACACACAAAAAAAGCCACAAATATTTAGACAACTGCACACAAAAACCAAATTTAACCACAAAACATAAAAAAGGGGGTGGCAGGGGACTCACCGAATGGCCCAGAAATATAAAAGCATACCGTGGGTTTGTTGTGCGACAAGTATTATTTATTTCTAAAGCTTTAGGTCAAACGTACAACAGAGAGCGCAAAAAAAACACACATACACAAAAAAACAACTGTCAACACACTACAAATGTCTGGCAAACGAACTTTTGCCACTATTTGCACCTATTTGTTGGTGCACGAACAAAACAACACACGGATACAAACAAACAAATTGAGAAAGAATAAAAAAAAACACGGAAATATGGCCTAAAGCCAAACAACGCCAAGAAGAAACGTTTTAGTCGTTCGTTGTTCATGGCATTCTTTGGTAAATTGCAATAAAGTGTTGGGGAATTTGTGTGAAGTGATTGAAAGATAATTGAAATCAATGGCATATCGCGGGCGATATATAGTTTGAGCAATGGAGGGCTAGATTTGCCACATGGATTTGGTGATATGGATGAGAAAATCACAGAAGTGCAGGTGGGAATGGTGACAATTGGCAAAGTGCAGCCATTCCCCAGATGCAGACAAATATCGTACAAAGAATTCTGTTGTTTAAGGTTGGCTTTCCAAAGAACTTCTGTAAACGGATATTACAATCACTTGTTATTTCTAGCCAGGCTTAACGTTGCCTCATTTCCCCCTTTGACTGCCTGTACTTTTACTCTCAGACTAATACTCGATTTCTGTGGTAGAAATAAATATGAAGCAATTAAATCGAGAAGAACTGTAGGAAAGTTGTAACTCAGGCCCAATAAATGAGTCGAGGTTGATCTTTGTTCGGCATTTACCTTTTGGAATGAGATGATATTGTTTACATTCAGTAAGGGGAATGTTAATATCACAATTCGGGGTGGCGTGAGCTCTCGCAAGTTCATCAGCCATACAGTCACCAACTATCTTCTAGGGACTTAATGACCCATTACACATTGATCTTGTCGTCCCATGACACTAAACTTGTCGTGCGGCTGTTTGTATTACTAGCAACATCTCCCTGGATAGCATCCCCGAGAAGGCGGATGTAGTGCGCGTAATCCGATCCGTCTGGCACCATCGTCACACCACCGAGACCAAAAAAAATACTGAGATTTTACTCCAGATTTAAGAATGTTCATACTCACAATTTGTCCATGTTTTTATGGCGCCAAGTTGCATCGCTTGCCATACCAGGTTATAATGGAAAAAAAAAATTGTGGAAAAAAAAAAATGTTGTTGAAAAAAAAAATTTTTGTGAAAAAAAAATTTGTTCTTGAAAAAAAAAATTTTTTTCAAAAAAAAATTTTTGTTGAAAAAAAATTTTGCTGAGAAAAAAATTTTTTCTTGAAAAAAAAAATTGTGTGGAAAAAAAAAAATTTTGTTGAAAAAAAAAAAAAATTGTAAAAAAAAAATTTGTAAAAAAAAAATTTGGGAAAACACAATTTCTGTACAAAAAAAAATATTATTTTTTTTATTGTTATTATTTATAGAATTATAGAATGCCTATTTAAATTCCTACGTACTGCGTGACAGAGTCAGTGAATCAGTGTATCAGTGTCGAGGGTAAATATATATTAAGATGGTGACTTAGACGGAGTTGTCCCCAATGATCATGATTCGCTCTAACTTCCCCTTCTGACTTTTCTTCGGTGCCCTGACGGGCATAGCGCCGTCGTATAACCTGAGCATAATGCCCAAAACAAATTGGGCCCAATTTAATTTTGGGCCTGGATCGATCTACTGGAGAACTGATGGCGTTCCTTACCGAGCGATGGAGTCGATCCATTCAACGCCTTGGTGAAAGTAAGGTCGTGGCTCTAGATTATGTCCTCTCTCCTTCTCTATTTCTTATTTTCATTGACGACCTGTTGGGTCAGACTGTAAACACGATCTACTCCTTTGCGAATGACAGCAACCACTGTCATGCATACTCATTTGATCAACTGCCAGGTCCTCTGGAGGTCGACGACAAAAGGCGAACGATGAATGACTCAACAGCGATTTGGCGACGATTTGTGAGTGGGGCCAAATAAATAGAATATATTTTGATACACAATAGACCCAGTGCTGTTTGTTGTCACACAAACGTTCCGCTGGTCCGGCATCGTCGTCAATATCTATGGGTGGTGTGGATATCGACGAATCAGATGATCTAGGCATCAAGATACAGGGTGATGGTCGTCAGGCAAGCCACATATTCGAAGTGTAGAGAGAAACATTCAAGTGTTTAGGCTCTTTGAAGCGGTGCAAGAAATACTTCATTCCATCTGATCTCGTAAATATTTACACCACCTACATCCGGCCTAAAATGGAATACAAAAAAAAACTCGTTGAACAAATTTATTCTCCGGAATCACTCGAGCTCCTATCATCGTTAATTAAATTAAAAACTTCGGCGGTAGTCCAAAACTTCAATAGGCTTTATGATCCGTGGCCGTAAAGGCCGGGCAACTTCGTCTTCTCCAGCGCAACTTATTTTCTTGGCTATCACTCAGTGGAAGCACATGACATTATGCTACCCATGAGAAATAAGGATGTTGGATGCAGGAAAAAGGAGTGGTGTTTGTTGACATTAGTCCTGCATTTGAGTAAGTCACAGCAGGCAGGAAACACACTTGCTGGGGGATTATTCCACATACGAACAGTTCGGCTGAATAGCGAATTTTCTCATCCAATAAACGGATGAGGCACCCTGGATAACCGCGTATCGCTGTTGAATGTGCTAACCAATAACTTGTGAACAGATACCAGCGCATATGCCGCCTTAGTGGTTCTCGATTCGGTATTCAAGTTAGTCTGAGTGGTATCCAGTCGGTCTTGGGTTTAATGAATTGAGCGATCTTATATTGCCTTGTGAACAGTACCAGTATCAGTTTAGCTGGATCAGCACCCTACTCGCATTCTCGCAGCATATGTTATATATTGTAACTGGGAAAATATAACAGATGGCTGTAGTATAAATTCTGGGCACCTCGCAACGGTGATCGTCAGGGTATCGACATGGAAAGCTAAGCGCAGGAATCAAGTAATATGGGTAGACTTTCATTTTACGCACTGTATTCAGGACCTCTCCCAAATTGGCGGGGGCTTTGAACCGCTTCATTCGAAAACCTTAATCCAACCATTAGGTTTCTTCAGTCCGTGGGTATATTTAAATTCCATTGTATTTTGTACATAAAAGGAACGCCTTAACAGACACTAATTATATCTGTTGATTTTAGAGACATGACACTAATTTTGGGAAAATTGCGGTCATGCAGTTTATAGAGAAAATATTGCACATTCGCATGCACTTTTCAAAGTTTCCACTCAGGATACATTTTACAGCTGTGCTGAGTTGGCACGACACGTTTACATACAATAACATACGAAGGTTGCCATATATAGACATTTTTACATTAGAAGGGGTCACAAATTTTTAATCTGTCATATACAACAATCAAATAAAGTAGAGTGTAAATACCAAGGCTATGGAGATAGGACCGTTTAGAGGAAATTCGAATGCAACTGCTATTTTTCAAAATTATATACTCAGACTAAAACTCCGGGCAAAGTCTTTCAACGCCGACTCCACAGCCCTGTAGACAAGACAGTATGAAAAACCAAAATATTTTCTACTGTCTTATCTGTGTAATCAATTTGCTAACAATTATTCACTTGTGGTAGCATTACGGGGGTATGGTCCCTAAATACAAAAGGGTCACAAAACAAAATTCTAAAATTTCCAGGAGAGACAAAAAAAAATGTTTATGTTAAAATTAATATAATATATCTATAATTAACATAAACAAGTGGACAAATAGTAAGTTCGGCCGGGCCGAATCTTATATACCCTCCATCATGGATCCTTAAAAAGTCAATAAATAAGAAAACTAACTGAGTTTTTGGGCCGCTCGTGACCCGATAGTCCCAGGAACCCGATCACAAATTTTATCCAAATCATGAAAATAAATGCATATTTGGGTTCGCGAGAAAATTTCGTTGCATTTCGATACCCATATGTCCATGTTTGTCAAGGGACGGTTTTTGGGCCGCTGGTGACCCGATAGTCCCAGAAACTGGATCAAAAAATTTAGGCAAATCATGAAAATAAAGGCATATTTGGGTTCGTGAGTAAATTTCGTTGCACTTCGATACCCATATCATGGGCCCTTTTTTGGGCCCCAAGGGTCCACGGAACCCATGAGCACGCCCATTTTTGGGATTTTTTTCCCATCTATAAATTATATAAACTTAGAACTTAGATGTAGTGAAAAAAAATATTTGAAAAATTTGATTATGGCCGGAATATATTTAGTCCCGTAAAGGGGAACTTTTTCCCCTTTGGTCCGATATGGCCCATTCTCGAACTTAACCTGCTTATGGGCAAAAAACATCTTCCTACAAAATTTCAGCTTTTTAGCGTTGGTCGTTCGCACTCTATCGTGATTTCAACAGACAACAGACGGACGGACGGACGGACGGACGGACAGACGGACATCGCTAGAATGTCTTAGAATGTTACACTGACCAATAATATATATACTTTATAGGGTCGCAGATCACTCTTTCGAGGTGTTGCAAACGGAATGACAAACTTAGTATATACTCCATCCTATGATGGAGTGTATAAAAAGACATAACTTTATTTTTCCTGTTAAAGAAGATGTTGAAATTTTTGCAGTAGTTAGAGATGTGTACTGTGAATTAATTTATGGGAAAAAACATTTTGAGTTGTGGCCCGTTTGTATTCAGTTTGCGATTTTGTTATTCTTCCACTCTTTAGTATCTTGCTATTGTTCTGAAAAAGTATCAACAGTTAAAAATGCCCAATGACCCAGAGCCATAGTTTTCCTAAAAAAAATCGACTCCGACTTCACAGGATACGAACCTGGGTTTGCTGTGGGATAGTATAACAAAGTAACTATCACATTATGGACATTGGAATTCCATTAGAATAAAGTAAAGCCCTCTGGTCAAAATATTCGAATACAACCAATAATAATTTGTGTCATCCCATTAACACACAACCCACTCTAATAAACATGTGTGGGTTTCGCATCGACATGAAATATTGATTAAATTTCCATATCTCGATGATAGTTAAGAAACTTCAATGTCATCATCATCATCATCATCCACATCAGATAGATGCTGTTCATTCGTACGTTCTCCTGATGGTTTGGCTTTTAAATATTTATGCATTTTAATAATTTATCATTGTCAAACGGAAATCAGGGATATTTACACGTTTGGAGAAAAACAACTGCAGAGAAATGCGAAAGAACGGAGAAAAACAAAAAATAAAATAACTTTACCAAATATACACGCCAAGAACAGGAGAAAGTGATGAAAACTATGGATGATATTGCACACCGAGGAGGATGATGAAGAAGCTGGTGATGATGATGGTGGTGACAATGTAAAGTATGAATATTTAAACAGAAACCCTGAAATCTGACAACCAGTTTCATATGTGGCCTGCATATTCACACATACACACACATACGTGTAGCCAAATGTAGGTGAATGTCAACATGGTAGAGTTTAAATATGTTCTGCAGAGACTACATGTCCTGTACACGTAGTTATATAATGTGTGTGTGTGTGACATGTTGAAGTATTGAAGCGTTAATTTTCCAAGAACATTAACGAGCAACAAACACAAACATCATTAAAGAAACGCACACATCGCAGCCAGTTGGCCGAGGAGGTTGCTTTTGCACTTCCTTATGCAACAAGAGCATTAAGGACATCTGCATCTTCATCGTTGTCATTGTCATGCTCAGCCTCGGCTTCAAATCACTTCTGTATAAAATGCAGGTATTTAATAATTTTTATATTATCGATGACAAAAACATCGATAATTATGTCACGATGTCACATTTTCATACATATGTATGCATGTCCCTAAAACTATGGCAACCAATAGTTTAGCAATTTCCCTGCTGTTGTCGTCCTCGTAACATAAGCAAAGTCATGAGAACGTTTTCTTGTAGAACGCTTGCTTGTTGGCTTCCATCGGCATCAGCATCAGCTTTACCAGAGTTGGCATAACGACGTGAATCATTAAAATGACATAAACGTTTGGCTCTTGCCACACATATGAACGTGAGTCGTTTCTCCATCTTGTTGTGGATGAATTGGTGGGCGGGGGGTGTAATGCCCAATGAGAGGAAAAGTATAAACGTATGTATGGCCCTGGCTAAAGATATGACATGTGGAACTGTTCCATGCAAACATCAAGAGGGAAAACGGAAAACATTGTGTTCTTGACAAACTTCCATGTCCGCTTGTCATAAAAACGAGGTTGGCAATGAGAAGTTTTGGGAAATATGCGAAAGCCAACATGGGAAAGATGAGTAGTCTTCTAGTTATTCTTTGTTTTTTTTTTGGGGTGGATGGGAAATACTAGCCGGAGACGGTTTTAAACAGTAGAACCTGACCAGTAAATATCCAAGTTATATCTATTATGGCACATCCACTTTATGGAAGATTTTGCGAAAGGATTCTTGTTTGCGAACTTACAATATCCAACTCGTGCATTTTTATATTTGCGAAAAGTTCTAGAGCAATTTTTACATGGCTCTTACTCGTTAAGTCCTCAGCTGTTACGTGGAGGAAACAGCCGCTGAAAAATATTTGATGGTCTTACTAAATATTCAATGTGTGTATTAGGGTGGGTCAATTTGTATGGAGGAAAGAAATAGCTAAATCGAAAAACACGGAAAACCTAACAAAATTTTGCCAAGAAATCATGGGTCTAAAAAATCCTTTGATCATGCAAACCGATTTTTTTTTAAATTCATATTTTTTGAAATATCTGCTACAACCAAACTACATGTTTGCATCATTATTAAGATAAGAAAACACAATTTATAGAAAAAATAAAATTAAGTACCATAGCTCTTCAAATATATAAGTTAAACAGGGTTCTTCAACAAGATAACAGGTTTCAAAGAAAAATTAAATTTTTTTGAGATGATCGGATGTTTATTTCATAATATATAGGAAGGTATGCCGCTAATAATGAAAAACAACATCAGTAAAATGGCCACCACGACCACGCTTACAGGACCATATCCTTTTCATGAAATTTTCCATACTCAAATCGCAAAGTGGTTAGATAGCCTCACACAATTCTTTCTTTGAGGTCTTGAATCGATGCTTAGCTGTTGGCATAGACCTTCACTTGGCCTCAAAGGAAGAAGTCCACAGTGTTAAATCACAAGATCTCGGTGGACAATTGGGATCCCCACTTCGATAAATAACACGGTCCGGAAACTTTTTAGTTTTTTCGAACTGTGACTGCAAGATTTTCACCATTTTTGTAGTAAATTGTTAGGAATTTCAATGCGGGGGCTGAAGCGTTTATCGTTCCATTTTTAGTAATGGAGTAGTTTCTACTTGTCAAATGTAAAAGAATAAAAGCTTCAAAAGTGACAGCTAACGAAATACCGGGTGCTTCAAAATAACACCTCTTGTTGGAGAACCATGTAGTTCGTCAAAGTGGAAGATCTAATTACATTTTTTCAAATATCACATACAAATCTGAAAAAAGTGAACATTTTTAATGTGAAATAAACAATGTTTTAATGCGCAATATGAATATTCACAACAAAATTTACCGAAGAAATTGGTTTCAGAAACACTGTGCATCGGCAATTACTCTTTTTTTTTTTTTTTTGTTGCTAGAATTCAGTACTGAATCTGTTTTTCGATAGAAGGTGACATAAATATTAACTTTATTTGTAAAATATTCTTTGAAGTTCCTTTGAAGTATTCGTTTTTGTTGTTTGTTGAGTGTTTTGTTGAGTTTTTTTTCGCCCATAAAAATCGAATTGCACGAGCTAGGGATTTATTTTAGACCCATAGTTTCTTAATGAAATATTCATACAATTACCGGTAGATTATTTTATGGTTATACGTTTGGCGAGGAAAAAATTGACAGGACCATATCCTTTACATTAAAATTTTCCAAACCAAAATCGCAAAGTAGCCTCACGAATTCTATCTTTGAGGTCTTGAAATTTGACTTAACCAGCATATCGAGCCCTAACCGCGAAAAAGACGTAAGCGCCAAACAGAAAATTTGACAGCAAATGGTTTTTTATTTAGTCCATCATAAAGATGTGTGTTGCTTACAATACAATTGAATTTGCTATATGTGTCTTTGTAAACATACATTTTGTTCACAACAAAAACCAAACAACTTCAATACATTTTTAATGTTCTGGAATTAAGAGCTTTGGACAATTTTCTATTGAATTTCACTAAGTTTCGAAAAGAATGACGCTTATGTCAGTTGCGCTGTAAGTAACCCTCTTCACAATACACCCTGTCTTGTGAATTCACTAAACTTTCCCTACTACCCCCCCTAATCGCGGCTATCATTCAATGGCTCTCCGCTGGCTTTTCACACTCCGTCCCTATTTTAACAAATATTAAATGATAAAAAATATTAATGATGATGGGGAATTTTCAATGACAACCCATTAAAATGTTGGCGAGCTTAACGAAACCCAACCGAAAATGAAGTACATGTGAACATTTCTTCTTCAAACCTCTCTCGACATGGGAAAAAAAACCCAAACTGTTTAAGACAAAATGTGTATAACCCTAGCAAACGATTTTTAAAATGTCCCTCCACAGCAGAGCTCCTCTCAATAAATGTGTGAAAATCGTTTATGGAGAAGAAGAAACAAAAAACGCGGAGATACGTCAAAGCATTAAATGATGGGACATGTACAGTTACTCAGTTGGCACATGTAGAAGAAGAAGATCTAAATCACAGTGGTTCTAAATCAGCTTAAAAACGTGTCCCAGAGCTGTAAAATGCTAAGGCGTTCGGTCCGTTTACTTGAATATTTTTGAGATCATTTTTAGACACTAAACGAAAAGTAGTGGAAAAGTTACTCAAATTTTAAATGGAAAATAATTTTTGTATGAAAGTTGTGATTGCAATAAAAGTTGTGCTTGTGGTCAGCTGAACTGGCGCTATAGGATGATCAACCTAACAAAATGTTATGGTATTTCATATTCAATTCAAAGCGAACGGGAATGGCTGTCACTCGATTAACGACCACTCTGCAAAAGACATTTTGGAATATACAATTTGGTGGAAGATATATAAGAAGCATTTGTTTTGCTTTCAAACCCACTGTGCAGTCTGCATATAACAACCTTTTCTGGCCAACTTTCACATAACCGGAGGCAAAATCAAACATTGGCCCATAAATATTTAAGCATTCCTTCAATATGTGTATGTGTGTGTGTGTTTTGCTGGATATTTGCATGCGACTGTGTATGCTTCCTCATTGGGAGGTTTTTAAAGTCATTTAACAAGTGTCACTTTCTGAAACCCTCTCTTACACACACACTCGCATTCATACACCTCCACAATAACCAAAAAAAAAAAAAGGACACATGACGAAAAAGCAGAAATCATCAACGTTATCGTTAACGACAACAATTTTACAATTTGTGTGTTGTTCCTTCCCAAAAAAAAAAAGAAAAAAATCGCAAATGCTTTTTTAACGGCTGCGTTTTATTTTTTCTGGGGACTGAAAAAAATGTACTTTCATTTTGGTGTTGACACCTCATACGAGCACGTAAACAATACACACACACATCTTCATGTGTGTGTCCTTTCAACACACAATTACAGATATTCATGCATGCATTTAGAATTCCCAAAACAGTCATATCAAGCGAAGCACACACACACCACACCCACACAAACCAAAATTTACCGGTACAAATGATCCCCCATAAATATTTGTTCAATATTCTTTGCTGACTTCTTGTGGGGGGCACATCTTAGGCACCGCTCAGGTGCACAATGGGGGGAATTCCACAAAAAGTGTCGAAATACATTCTGGGGTTTTCAATGTGGTTTAACAGATTCTGAGCTGTCTGATTGATCCTATGGAGCCATCCCCAGCTATGGTGGTTGATGAACGGAAACTTTTGCATTTTGCTGCCATTGAAAATTTCCCATCGTTTAATATATTTTTTATCTGAAATGTGGTTATAATGTGGGAATTCCGAAATAACTTCTAAGCATTATGATATTCTGTTTTCCGTGAAAGTTTGAAAATCTCAGTATATAATAAATATTTTGTTCATCTACAGTTTGCCATGATGTTTTATTGGGCCTGACACTGGTAATCGCAAAACGAAACAGATTTCTGAAAAGAAATGTAAAATTTTGCTGCAGTTTCCGTAATTTGGTCTTGTCGTCGAACTGATTTTTCAATAATACTTAGAGAAGATAATCAAAAGAAATTCTGATTAGACTTTGGATAGTTTTGCGTTTCGCGATCAGATATTGGGTATCAATGTGGATATTTTATTATTAAAAAAAAAAGTCAAAATGGCCCTAAAGCCATCTTTTTCTATTGGTTCCTTTCTTAACACAAGTTTGCAAAAATTTGCATTTTCGAAATAAAATTCTTTCACTCAAATCGAACGACATAGGATGAAGGGATCCCCCACTGTTCAGTGGTGTCACAGCTATCAGTACATTGTGAAAGTTCATGTGTGCGATTGCTGGTAACACAACTCACACACACACACACATGTGTATGTATTGTCAGGATTTAATGTCCTGTAACAGCTGCTGGTAGCAGGACTCACATACAGGCACCCACCCCATGAAATATCTGTATATAAATTGCCAAATTTCAGTTGAGAAATTATGCAAAATTTCTGTACGCTACCACTTCATGGACAGTTAACATTTGTAGCAGAACAAACACACAAGGAGGCGCAAGCAACGAAATCCAGTACGAAAAAAAAGATTCCGCATGGACTCTTTCAGAATACTACAATTTTTGGCAGAATAGTCTGTGTAGTTTCTCGATCTCATCATTCTTCTTTCATTTGATCTCATCATTCTTTTGTGGACTTTGAAATATCAATCGGAACAAATTCTGAAATGTAAAATGTGTCCCATTAAACGTGCAGTATTGAAATAGTGAGATATTGGTTATAGGGGCAGCTCTGAATCTTGGCAGCTGTAGTCCAATTATTGAAAAAAGAGCGGCCGAATTCGTGAGGCTATCTAGGAAATAGGGCAGCCACTTTGCGATTTGGTTATGGAAAATTTCCTGAACAGGATATGGTCCTGTAAGCGTTGTCGTGGTGGCCATTTGCCTGATGTTGTTTTTCATGACTAACGACAGACCTTCCTCTTTATTATTATTACGTTAGTAGACATTGTTTAATGAAATGAAAAATGACCCAAATGAAAAATGCCCACCCAAAAAAAGGGAGAATTCCAAAAAAAAATCTCAAAAATCTAAATTTTCACTATGAAAAATTCCCCCAAAAAAATGGAGATTTTTTCATAATTTTTATGTTTTATTTAAAAAAAATCCCCAAAAATTAAACAGCGAAAAATTCCTCAAAATTCAAACATCAGCAAATTTTTCGGCATATTTTCAAAACAAGTGTGAATCATATTTTGTTGGTGTGTTTTTCATAATATTTGGGGAATTTGGCACTGGGTAATTTTTCATAAATTGTTTGGGGGACTTTTCAGAATTTTTGGGAAAATTCTCATATTGGGTTTTTGGGGGGATTTTTCATTTATTTAAGGGAATTCTTCATTTGGGGCATTTTTCATTTCATTAAAAAATGTCTACTAACGTAATAATAATAAAGATGAAGGTCTGTCGTTAGTAATGAAAAACAACATCATGCAAATGGCCACCGCGACAACGCTTACAGGACCATATACTTTTCAGCAAATTTTCCATAACCAAATCGCAAAGTGGAATTCGATCTTTGAGGTCTTGAATCGACGCTGGACTGTTGGCGTAGAACTTGATAACACGGTCGGGAGACATACCTCGTAAAAGGAGCAATGGTTTCGTTGCTTGTGTGGCAGATGAATATCATCCAAATCCGATCATAAAAAATCATCAATCATCTCACGATAGCGCAATCCATTCACCGTAACTGTTCATCCAACCTCATTTTCGAAAAAAGTAAGGTCGAATGACCCTGCCGGTCATTTCAAGGACCCATTTTCATGCATTTCAAGGACCCAATCAGCAAAGACACGACGTTGTTGGTGATCGGCCGGCCTGAGTTCTTGTGTTAACTGAACTTTATAATCCTTAAGTCTTTATGCAAAATACGGTGTAAGGACGTTTGTGGAATGCCCAATTCCAAAGAACGACGAGGAATGGACAAACCTGGGTTTTCTTCAACACTTTGGGCTACAGCAGCAGTAATCTCAGTTGTTCTTGAGTGATGTGCACGGGTTTTATTCTTCACATCACTAACTTGTCGCAACTGCTCGAATTTGTCCACCAATTTATGTATTGCGGTCCGACATGGTGCTTCACGACGACCCAAAAATGCTTTAGTTTTAATAATTGCAATGCGTTGTTGAAGCGTGTATCGTTCCATTTTTAGTAATGGCGTAGTTTCTACTTATCAAAAGTCAAGGAAGAAAAGCTTCAAAAGTGACAGCTATCGAAATACCGGGTGCTTCAAAATAACACCTCTTGTTGGAGAACCATGTAGTTCGGCAAAGTTGCATTTTTTCAAATATCACATAAAAATCTGAAAAAAGTGAACATTTTTAATGTGAAATACCCATTTGTTTAATGCGCAATATGAATATTCACAGCAATATTGACCGAAGAAATTGGTTTCAGGACCACTTTGCATCGGTAATTATTCGTTTTTTTTTTTGTTGCCAGAATTCAGTACTGAAACTGTTTTTCGATAGAAGGTGACATAAATATTAAGTTTATTTGTAAAATATTCTTAGAAGTTCCCGTAGTATTCGTTTTTGTTACGTGTTTTGTTGAGTTTTTTTTCGCCCATTTAAATTGAATTGCACGAGCTAGGGATTTATTTTAGACCCATAGTTTCTTGATGAAATATTCATACAATGACCGGTAGATTATTTTATCGTTATACGTTTGACAAGAAAAAATTTGACCCGTGGCGGTGGTTTTTGAAAGAACATGTTGTGCGAAAAACGATTGGGGGGAAGAAAAACTTCATCTAACACAAAGCCGTTCAAAAATGTCGACACAATAGAGCCGAATGATCTTTGAATTTTTGCACATTTTTCTGACTCTCTCTCTCGAAAAAATCAACCTTATACCTCATATATTTTTCAAGTATATTTGGACCTGTATAAAGTTATTTTGTCTTCAAAATCAAATATTTACCATGAATAATTTAATCATTGCATTTTCGGATCTGTGCATGGATATGAATCTGAGTATGACGTTTGATAGTAGCATTACATTAATTTCTCCAGAAGACTAAGCGAAACCAACTCTGTCTTTAGACGTAGGTGGATTTCAGAAGGCAGTGGTGCGGTAGGTAGTGTGTGCGACTAGCACACAAAAGAACCCGAGTTCGAAACATGCTAAGAGCATCAAACATTTTTCAGCGACTGTTTCCACCTCGTAAATGTTGGCGACTTTACGAGTAAGAGAGTAATCTCCAAGCCATGTAAAACTTCTCTAGAAAAGCATTAGCCGTTCGAAGCCGGCTTTAAACAGTGGGAGTACAAATTATATCGTACACAGCTCAATGATTCGAGAGAAGTTCCCCGTCTGTTACTTCATGGAATATAAGTAAGGGAAATAAGTAAGTAAGAATTCAGAAAAGCATAATACCGATCTTACAACTGCACAACCTGGGCACTAATCTTATTCTTCCCCTCTGTTGTCATCTTGCAAATATATGCGTCATAAGTGTCACTGTGTTCTTCTATTCGTGGCCAATATCAGAAGTAGGGGACACCAGAAGTAACGGATATTGAGGTGATGATATAAAACGTTATTAGAAGATATTTGATCCCATTTGTGTTTGACCCGCTTTAGTTCAAAATACTATCTTTTAATCGATATGCAGTAAACTACTGCAAATTTATGAGTTTAAGATAACTAATTCATCTGAATCACTTAAACAACAACAACCTATCCTCCCCCTCTATCTGGTAATTAATGGCAAAACACAATTACACACAAAATCCTTTTTATAATGTTTCGCACTTTTAATTAATTTATAATAAGAGAAAAACTGAAGGCTCTCCCCTTTATGCAAGGCGTTGGGGGGGGGGGACAAAGTCGAACATGATTGATAAGAAATTACTTGCAGAAAATATAAAACGTTCATCAGGCAGCAGGCCTTCCTTTACCCCCTCCCAACCAAGTAAAATGCGGAAGACATGCAGTACGAGGGATGTTAAGGGGTAATTTGAGCGAGTAATTCAAGATATAAAAATCTCGACTCATTACAAAGTCATTACGGCACAATTTTTGGGTTGACTTGAAAAGTTTCACATGGAAAAAAATAAGCGCACACATAACCATAATGTACCCTTCCATGTTGCAGGCAGACTTCTCTTCGTCTTCTTCTTCTACAGAAATCCTGCAGAGCGAACAAAAACAGTTTCACTCTCACTAGCACAAAATAGCGCACAAATGCATGTTTACCCTGAGCGGTTTGGTGATACGCCATCCTAAAGGTTGACGGCGGGCACAAGGCGGATGCTAAGAAATCACAGTATGATAAATTGCACAACCTGAATGTGAAACTTAAACAAACTTCAAAGACTTGCGAGTGCCGCCACAAAAGGAGAAAGAATTGTACTCCTGCTACATTTCTTTCCTGTTTTGACATTTACATCAAGCAGAACATTTTCAGAGTCTTTGTCGTTTTTACTTTTCCAAATTTCTTATTCTTTCCCTTCTCAAGAAGAATGAAATGGGTAAAAGCACAAATTGCATTAAATGTTTATTAGATTTCTATCTTTTTTTTTCTCGTAAAGTCGTGAAATGTTAAATGAAATGTGTGTGTGTGTGTAGAGGCAAGGCAGAGAGAAATTGTTGCCAAGTCAACTCCCCATCAGCTCCCAGTCAAACTAGCAAACACATTAACATCATCAGCATCACCGGCATCAGCAACATTAGCCTCTCATCGCCAACAACAACATCACCACCACCAGCAGCAGCAGCAGCTCCATTTCCAACGTCGTTGTCATATATCGCCTGTAATGTTGATGATGATATATGCAAATGTGTCATTTACACAAATAATTTTATTTTGTTCGTTATTTTTTCTTCCCTCTCGTACCCCCGCTCTTTTCATCTTTTTGCGAATATGAAAACAAACAAAGTTTTTTAATAAGAAAAAGTGTTCATCACAGAGATCGGTCGTCGCATTTTCGATGCCATTTTTGGGACAACTTTACAAAAGGCTGAGAAAACAGCATTTGTTTATGTCAAAAATGGTTTTTGTAAATTTGTTAACGCTTTCTCGGCCTTGCTAACATACTTTTATGACAAAAGGGGAATGCTAAACAATTAGAGTTTTTTAGGAAAGCCTTTTGAAGTGCTTTCAAAAACCAGAAAAATACAGGAATAACCCTTTGCGATAGTGAGTCGTTGGTCTACAGCTAGGTGGGATCTGTCGTCAGCTGTTCAAATTTTAGTTGAAAAATAAAAACAATTAAAATTCAAACAAGTGAGAAATTAGTTAATTTCCAATTTACGAATGGGTACTTAATTATATAACTCGATTCCTGTAAATAGATTAATAATAATAACTGACCTTTCAGCGTTTTTTTTTTTTTGGTTTGAAAAAAACACACCCAGAACTAATTTAAATTAATGGCAAAAATCTGAACTTGACTATTAAAAATGTCAGTCTATAGTTTTGTAATTTGGGGTTCCTGAGACAACATTATTTTAAAAAAAAATAAAACAAATTTACAAATTTTAGGAATGCAAACGATTTCTTTAGGTCTAGGTTAAATCGAATGGATTGCCCGCTTCCGGTTTCACTAGGAAACCATAAATTGGCCCATTGAGCCAATAAGAAGATTGATGAAGAGAAAGTAGGGTATGAGTCTGACAGGCTACAACCATTTGGTGCTTACGATAATTTTTCAAAGGAAGTCCGAGGTTCAAGATTATCAAGGAACCTGCTGGCTGCAGCCACCTTATTTACTGTTATATCGTTATGACGAGGGGCCTAGGTAAGTGTTACTTTGTGCTATTGGACTAGGGTAAAGGATTTTATACATAACAACGCATATCTGGATTTTTACCGCCTTTGGTTGTATGGCTTGAGGGCCGCAAGACTGTCCACATTAATTTTTACTTTCGATTGCGACTACCTCGGTCTAGCCTACACTACATTAATTTAGATAGTCTATTCGTTATCTCTATTCCCAAGGTTTCTTAGAACACTCCCGATCCCCTTACAGTCTCCATTTTTGAGCCGTCTATAAGGATTGAAATATTATCCTCTTCCCTGACGAAGTTTCTGGTCTATTCCTCTCATGATGGTATGGAGACTTTGAAGATTTTCGGTGATGTGCATTCAATGTTCTGTCCCTCCCTGCTTCTAGTATAGAGCTGTGTCAATAGGTGTGACCATGTTGGTTATCCTCATAAATGGAGAGCCACTTTCTGCTGCTCAATTCCTATAATGGTCTTCTATTAGTGCGATATCGCGTACTGTTTCCACAACAGCTAGGGGAGCTAATCTGATTATAGGTATGCTATTAGGACATATGGAACACGATTTCATTCGTGTAGCCGCCTCAGCTGGCCTTGAAGTGGCTCATTCTGGCAAGCCAGGTGACGGTTTCTTGCTCTATGAATAGCTCAATATTCACATTAAAGGCCTCAATCGTTATTAGGCCGAAGTGACCGTTAATAGGCCTTTCAAATATTCTCCGGTACGTTCGCAATCGATATTATCCATAAGATCCAGGCATACAGAAATTCAACTACCCAACATCTTACGAATACACGATTACAGAACTTGCTTGAATGGATCAATTAATCAAAATAATTGAAGGTGTTTATTGTCGTTGTAACCACGCATCACCAATGTCAAGTTCATACAATTCGGGACAAAGATTGCCTTTCAATAGTGCAATTATTTTAATCAATGAACAAATAAGATCAAATCCAACTTCGTTAATTTTTTGGCGTATGCGTATTGAATCTCTAGAGGCACATGTGGGTTGTTTTGTTATTCATTAAGCCTATCATATGATTTTCTGTACTTCATTTGCGGTTTCAAACAAACGCTGGCAGCGGCAGACCAAAGTCTAAAGTTAAAGTGAAACTCATGACCCCCCGTCGCCAACTCATCCAACAGGACTTTTATTTACATTTAACACGTTCGTATTCACGACTTTGAAATAGAGTCAATTAAGTGTTGAGAAATTTGCCATAAAGTATATTTTCATTATGAGGACTTACAAGGGATCTTCTTCCCCCTTTGATGATTTAGTCTTTTCAAATAGTTTTCAACAGCACAACCTGATTACCAGAATACATGCAACTATACACCTAGTAGTTGTTATCTGTCCCGCTTTCGTTTAAAAAACACTTTTAGTGAGACCCTGCGATATATTAGGGGGAAAATTAATATAACAACAAAGCCACTTGATAGAAATTCCGGAAACCTTAAACAAATTGTTACAATTCTTTATCTTCCATGTGTGAGTATGACACTTAATGTATGCGCAGCAATAGGTGTATATGGTTCTCATATGTATATGTGTGGCAACCAATGAATCGGTGTGTGAGTATAAGTGCGTATACTTTGCCACACTAACACATATCCCAAGTGTTAGTGGGTATTTAAAAATTTGTTGTGACATTTTCCACATGTTTGTCAACACTTTTTTTTTTCCTTCGCTGTCCTAAGACAAAAGTTACACGAATGATGGAGGACTCTGAAGAAGAGGACGCATTCACTCAAACCCCTGAAAAAAAGGCCCATATTGGCGGTGTGGTTTCCTGTTAGAAATTCCATAAGAGAGTTTTTTTTGGGGGGGTTTTTTGTGTGTAGTGGGGGCAGGAGAGAAATGCCATATTTATTCGAAGGTTATCAAAGTTTTATAAGTCAAGGCATATATGCAAAAGCACATACACAAACTGTCACCACATCCATGTCACACATACTTCTCAGACATATACTCTAATCATTTCATTTCAGTGTGTGTGTGTGTGAGTGTTTGTATTTGTAGTATGCATCTCTGCCTCATTTGAATAATGCTGTTAAATAAATGAGTTAATTATGGTTAAGAGGTAAATAAATTGGAAAAATTTCATCGGTTTAAACAGAAAATATGTAAATTATTGTTCGCTTACGAGGTGGAGCAAAGTTTGCAACTGTTGTGCGGTGTGATCTCTCTGCGCGTCGACGGGCAACACAATAAAAAGAAACGCGATATTTGTTCGTTCTCTTCATTTCGTTCAAACTCAATTACCGGCATACATTTCTTGTGATTAATTCACGGCGATATACGCACATAATGAAGAAAATACAATTAACGCCCGATTGGAAAAATATGTTAATTTTAGAGCATTTCTGGAAGATGGTTTATATTTCGTACAGAATTGAATGTGAAGTTAAAACTGCATTTCAATATAAATTTTAATTAATCTTCAAAACTGTGGTATAGAGAAAACACTTGAAATAAGAAATAAGAAATAAAATACGTAACGCCATCTGTAACACAAAAGTTATAGATGGGCTTAGAAAAAAATAAATATGGTTATTTAAGGAAAATGGAAAGAACAAATTTAAAATATAAAATGTGAGTCACCATCTGTTTCATATTTAAAAAGACAATCCTGTCTCATATACAGATGCCATGTTTCACCCTGTTTCATATTAAAACGCACACAGTGCAACACGAAAAAATATAACCTTATACGGACGCTACTACGTGATAAAACACCAAAAAAAGACCCATATCCATACACGGACTTTCCATTAGGGTGAATTAATTCTTGCACTTTTACAAAAAAAATTTCAATTAAAATAATTTTTTTAGAAATACAACGTAATAGTTTGAAAACACAAAATTCTCGAGAAGACAATTTTTTGAAATAAAAAAAGTGAAATTTTCAATAACTGGATTTGTTTCCAGATTATTTATTAAAAAAAAATAAATAAAAAAGGTCCCAAAAATGTTTAGCTTAGGGCCTCCTCAAGGATAAGTCCGGTCCTGCCCGTGTCTCCCAGTCATGCACTTTTTTTTGGGGCCTTTGTGTTATTTTTACAAAAAAGTGATCATTTTCTCCGGATTATATCTTTGAAACCTTTTTCATTTACTCTCTGAGGCAAAGTTATAGCTCTTGTCATAAAGAACCAATATTGTGAACATATAAAATCCAAAAAAAAAAAAAACAAATTAAAAAAAAAGATTTTTTTTTTTACCTTTTTTCCCCTGTTCAGGTCCATAGGTAGCAAACCATTCAATATTCAAGGAAACAATGAACTACAAAAATTTACCCAAGATCTCAATAAAAAAAAAGAACATATGAACTTCCTAGGAATGATTCTTAGAAGTGTTACAATTCGCATTTGCATTAGCCAATTTTTGGAGCGTATGAGTAATATTAATTTGAAAGCCTAGCACTCATACGCACAGGTGGTTAATTAAATTGAATTGATGTTATTTTTTTTAAAATGTAAAAGCGAATTTGAATTTTATTAGCTGTCACCTTATAGCTGTTCAGAATTGAACATGGATATTATGTCCAGGCTGTTTTTAGGATTTTTCTAAAATCAACGCCAAAATAGCGATAATTTCCAAATTCCGAGGGAGTGGCGCGACCCCTAAAAATTTTTTAAAATTTTTTTCTTTATTTTTCCCCTCATTAGGACCCCAGACTACATCTCTTTCCGAGGTTAACTTTTTTTTTTTGAATTTCACTCCACCCTAATGTACATAAATGACATCCCTGCTTCAAATTAAACGAACGGTTGGCCGGAAGTAGTCTAAGGATATAGCAAGAGTTAGGAACAGAAGAAAATCCCAAATCGCCCTCAGCTCACTGATTATGGGATGCTATCCGTGATGTCCTTAATGTTAGATAAATGTAGATTCTGAAAATGTGCTCAATACGACTCCTTTATTAAAATTCTAGATTCATATAAATTTATCCATTAGCCCACTATTAAATTTTTTATATTCTTAAATAAACTCAAAAACTGAAGAGTGACATAAACATCACCCCCTCTACTCACGAAATCATAAAGACGCAACTTATCACAGCATCAATTCTAAAAAGTCCCCCCATATACGGCACATAAATCATGAGAAGTCGTGTTTCTTTTTCTGGCAAATACTCTAAAAACTATAATAAAACTCAATTAAAAACTTTAAATGCATATAAACGATTGTTATGGCAGATACATAACCAAAACTCAAACTACCAGTCCAACTCAAACCGACAACCGGCATAAATATCTAATTTAAGATAAATATCATAAAAATAATATCATTATCAACATAAAAATATTATTACTGCAACGACACAAAGGCGACGAGACAGGCAAAGTGCAAACACACTCTTTCGTCATGTGCCGGAAATACGAAGGAACGAACAAACGAACGGACAGACGGTCACATGAACAGACTGAAGGACAACAAATTGCAATTTATGTTTGAAAAGTAAACGAATTGAAGTGAATGGCATTCGCTCCAGAAGATTATAATGAAATGAATAAAGATAAAATAATATAAATAATGCTCGTCTAATAAAATTAAAAAAATCCTTCGTTACTTTGAAAGATACAACACGATTTGGGAGGCAACAGACGCCTAATCTAAAACAATTAAAAAACATTCTTATATTGCCCCAAGAACGAAGCGAAACATTCAAAACAACCCAAAGAAAGCTTACATGGAAACCATAGAAAACGAAGGAAAAATTCGTATTTTTTGTTGTTGTACAAAATAGTTTTCAATATTTCGTCAGTTGCTGAAATGGACCCGGCAAGTTGGCACAATGCCTTCACAGCCCTTCAATTTAATCCGGAGTGCCGAAGACAGCAAAAAGTGCATTCCATTTACCAGAAATCCTATGCAGCAACTCTGCGGGCAAGTCTTAACAAAAGAAATATTCAAAAACAAAAGACAGACGGAAAGAAGTTAAGTTGTTAGTTAGTTCGTTCTCATGAAATGTAAAGGACGTGAGAGGTTTTGAAGAAGTTGAAGGGACAACAACAACAAAAGTTAGATTGCGGTTTTTGGGGTTTCCTTTACTTAAGTGAAAGATGTCAGCAGAACAGTGGATGTGAATAGGAATATTGAATGTAAATTGAACATTTATACAGCTAATGTAAAACTTAAGCTAATGAAAGGAAATGTTAATAAATCATGAAACTTCTTCTAATATCAATTTTTATTTAGAGAGATTTTATTTGTCTTGCGAAATGAACGAAATACAACTTGAGAAAATGTGTAAGTAATTTTCTCAAGTTGTATTTCGTTCATTTCGCAAGACAAATAAAATCTCTCTAAATAAAAATTGTTATTAGTGACATGTATTTTGACAATTTAAGTTCGGCTGATCGGTAGTCTTTCGTATATTTTTTAAATTTTTAAAATTACATTTTTCCCGTGAAAACCCTCCTGATTTTCAATAAACACCTTATTAAGGTGTTTCAAGTGAAGTAGGTTCGGCACCATTCTTCATTGTAGTCCGCATATGCAATTAATTGTCCCACTGTGAAACTATTGTGCTACAACTCAAAATACCTTAAATTTGACCTGAGAAACCCTCCAGGGTTTCAATATTAACCTGATTAAGCTCTAGGCACCACCTTTCCTTGTAGTCCGCATATCTCATTAATTACACTTGTCCCACTGTGATACGGTACCAACAAATACCCAATTATCGTATATTACACATCCAACGAGAATCTTAGGAAACTTGGGGATGTACACGATACCAATTTGTGTGTCAATTGTTTTTCAATTCAATAGTGAACAATAGTTATGGCTAAGAAGGTCTGGGACAATATGTGTCTGTCTTCATTTCCCGATCCTCAAGAAATCATTAAGTGCACTTGTTTTTATACTGTTAAGTCAGAGGTTTTGTTTTTGTCTCTTTAACAAGATTAGAATTCCATGAAGAATTCCTAAAAATAGATGGCAAATTTCCTAAAAAAGGTCAACATGAAAATTTCCCTAATAACTTGGAAAAATCTCCAAAATAATTTTTGAAAAATTCCAATACAAACAACAAAAATATTGTAGGCCTCTTGAAAAAATTCTCCAATTTTTTACAGTTTAAATTTGGCTCTATGTAAAATGTCCCAAAAAAAAAAAGAGATGCAGAATTCCCATAAAAAACTGATACTAAATTGGGAATTTTTCATCCTCAAATAAGATTAGAATTCCATGAAGAATTCCTAAAAATAGTTGGCAAATTTCCTAAAAAAAAGGTCAACATGAAAACTTCCCTAATAACTTGGGAAAATCTCCCAAATAATTTTTGAAAAATTCCAATACAAAAAACAAAAATATTGTAGGCCTCTTGAAAAAATTCTCAAATTTTTTACTGTTTAAATTTGGCTCTATGTGAAATACCCCAAAAAAAATGGAAATGAAGAATTCCCCAAAAAAAAACTAATACTTAATTGGGAATTTTTCATCCTTAAACAAGATTAGAATTCCATGAAGAATTCCTAAAAATAGTTGGCAAATTTCCTGAAAAAGGTCAACATGAAAATTTCCCTAATAACTTGGGAAAATCTCCCAAATAATTTTTGAAAAATTCCAATACAAAAAAACCAAAATATTGTAGGCCTCTTGAAAAAATTCTCCAATTTTTTACTGTTTAAATTTGGCTCTATGTAAAATGCCCCAAAAAAAGATATGAAGAATTCCCCAAAAAAAAACTCATACTTAATTGGGAATTGTTCATCCTTCAACAAGATTAGAATTCCATGAAGAATTCCTAAAAATAGTTGGCAAATTTCCTAAAAAAGGTAAACATTAAAATTTCCCTAATAACTTGGAAAAATCTCCCAAATAATTTTTGAAAAATTCCTATACAAAAAAATCCACATATTGTAGGCCTCTTAAACTATTTAAATTTGGCTCTATGTAAAATGTCCCAAAAAAAAGAAATGTAGAATTCCCCTAAAAAAACTAAATTGGGAATTTTTCATCCTCACAAAAATTTGGTGTGTTTTTCATAAATTTTTTTGGTAACATTTCACTTTTTGTTTAATGGACAATGAAAAATTTCCCCATTTTTTTTTGGGACTTTTTCGGACGCGATCTCTATTTTTTTTTTTCAAAAAGTTCTTTTTCTGGGGCATTTTTCATAATATTGGGGGTATTTTGCAATGGGTTATTTTCCATTAATTGTGTGGAGGATTTTTCAGAATTTTTGGGGAAATTTTCATACTGGCATTTTGGGGGGATTTTTTTATTTATTTTGGGAAACCCTATTTGGAAAACCCTTTACATAGCAACCATTCTGTATGAGAGGTACCGGAAGGGACCGTCATTAAATTATGAATAAAATCATCAATAGATTTTAATGAGCTATACCTCCTTCTAATTGCAAAATATGTATCTTTATGTTAAACTTTTAAAAATGGAAAATTGTTGTCCTAGCCAAATTTGTATGATCCATTTAAAAAAAAAATATTTCCCCTCAATTTCTTTTTCAAATGGGGGCTTTATGATGTTATATGAATTTGTTTCATGTTTAATATTTTTATAACTCTGAAACTATTAACATATTCAAAGGCACTAAAGGCGGAGAATAAAAATAATTTGTTAAAAAAAATTTTTTAATTTATTTCAACCAAATCGGACAAGTTGCTGACAATTATTGACAATTAAGGTCTCAACAAATTTAATTTAAAAAAAAAAAAAAAAAGTCGGCCATTTTTGTTCTCAGGGGACAACATTTGTGTCTTTTTTTGTGGCAATTTTCCATAGAGCCTTCAAAAAAATTAACAAAAATCCGCATATTTTTGTTTTATTGGACAGAACACAGTTTCCTATTATTTATGGCTCCAGAGCATGGTTATTCATGTGTAAGGCAATATCTTGAACTTTTTTCCACTGTGCTTTGTTTCAAAATGTCATTGTGGTTCTGCTTAATTTTAATATTTTCTTTTGCCTGAATGATATTTTGGCTTTGTCTCAAAATGTTACATTCCTTTACTTGAGTGATGTCCGATTTTGTCATCTTTTGTTCTTGTCATAACTAATATTAATTCCACAACAAATTGGAAATCTTTTACAACAACAAAAAACTAATACTTTATAGAGACAAAAAAAAGGGGGGTTATTTTGTTATTTTCATAGTAAACTAGAAATGAAAAGAGAGCCAGCATTAAACGTACAAAACAGAAATTGCCCTAAAAGTTTTCTTAAACAGGACAAACTAATTGCAATGGCATTTCCCACTTCGTACGACTGCCCTCTTTTCATCTAACTAAGTGTTGTTATGATTATTTTAAATAAATATTTATCCTTAAATAAACCAAACACAAATTTTAAATAACTTTTATATACATATACAAATATATAAAACTAAATAATCTTAAACTAAACTGTGTCGATTTAAAAAACAAACTGTTTGCTAAATAAATATTTGTTGTTATGCTCTCTGTTTCGTTTTTATTCTACAAAATCATCTTTTCATTTTCTTAATGGGGTTTTTTTGTACACTTTTTCGTTTGATTTTAATTTAACTTTCATTTTACTTTCTCTGCCTAATTTATGTACGATTTTAATTTGTTTTTGATTTCGTTGAAAAAAAAAATCTCTTTCGAATCGAAAAAATCCCCGTCTTTGTTTCCGTTTAAATTTATGTGAACAATTCACAAATCAAAAAAAAAAATACAAACTGTAGGACGAGAAAAATCAACTGCTTATAACAAATCTTTGGCTTTCGTTGGTAAGTTTTCAACAACAACAACAACAACAAAAAACGCTATAAATGCAATTTAATTTAAATAGTTAATTTAAAAACCAAACAGTTTAAAATGCAAACCATTTGCTGTATTAATTAGTTGTAATTTAAAAGTGAATCATGCAAATCATAGACACCATTTTTTTCTAATTCTCTTAATTTATGCACACGACTTGTTCTGCTCTTAACTAAATTAAATAGCTTTTTATTAATATATTAAGTATTTCTGCTTTTATTGTCCTGTCACATTTACTAAAGCTGTAATATTGTTTCTATCTCTCTCTCTCTCTCTTGCAATATTTCTAAATATTTTTTTTCACTAAACTCAACCTTTTTTTTTGCTATTTTGCCTTCGAATACTTAGCATTTTTCTCAAACACTACTCGTACCTTCATATCACTTTTTCAATCTTAAATATCACGCCATTTAAATAATAATTAATCAGCTTGATTTCGGCTTGTTTACTGTTCCTATACCTAACAAGTGTTTTCAAAGAATTCCAGCACTTCCTCCTTGTGAAGAAATTGAGGTGAGAAGTCGAGTGTACGAACTGTCGTTGTTTTTTTTTTCGCTACAAAACAAATCTCATGCGGCCGATTTATCCCACAGAGAGCAACTTTAATACGGCGTTCCAGAGCTTGACCATGCGGTCGATCTTCACACATAAATAAGATGTATATTTCTGTAATTAAATCCAAATTGCTACAAACATACATATGTTGAAATTGTCAAAAGTGGACGAATAGACAATCTTGTTAAAACATGACGCCATGATGAATTGACTGCTTCTACCGGACAGACGGCCCATACGTATGTAGGCTAACATGACTGTCGGAGAGTGTTTTGACTTCTTCGACATGTTCAAACGTTTACACATAAAGTGCCCAAGAAGCCGCAGGGGAACTTGACAACATCCAGAGAGGATGTTCCCCTAAATACTAACTCTCTTGTTACATCCCTGGACGAACTTCCAAATATAGTTCTTTAGTGTCGAGGAATTTAAAAACACACCCTAAGTATCATGAGCGATACAACGTTTCTAAAATCTTGACTGAAAATGATATCGTAGAGGGAGACCTACTACACTTCTTCAACACTCTTGTCCAGCAGCTAGACATTGTGGGATCCAAGAAATGCAGACCTGGGAGGATTCCAAAAAAAACATATCTCCCGATGCGATATATGAAGCTCTATTAACCTTTGGAGATGATGACAACATTAGGATATTTGTGTATGATCGTAAATTCGCTAGGTCATATCATGTCCAATCCAAGTTCATTGAATTAAAAACGATTTGTTAGTCGGAGAATGCCTCAAGATGGAATTTAGTCACCCTACTATGCTGCCGTCCTAAGAAAACAAGTCACAAGCGCCAATATTTCCAAATAGTTCCAAATCTGGCACTATAAATGAAATTCTGATTTTTGTGTTAAACTTATAAGACACATTTTCAACTGTAATACGAGGGCAGATCAATAATTCCATGATTTTTCTAATAATATACAGTTTTTTTTTGGAAAAAAATATTTTAGCTCAATACACTTAGTCCAATTTTTGTACTTTTCCAAAAAAACAAGATTTTTCAAGGTCCATAAAATAGGCATTTGTTTGAATATCTTCAGCCGACTTATTTCTTTAGTTTCGGAAATAGGAAATAGTCACTGGGGGCTATATTCGGAGAATATGGTGGATGTGGTACAACTTCGTAACCTAACTCATGCCAGTTTTGAAGATGTCACACGATTACGTTTATGGTCAATTGACATCCATCCATCTTGCAGATTGGTTTCTTAAACCCAGCTGATTATGTAACATGGAAACCACACTGCCATATGAAATGCGTATCACGCACTTTTACTCCTCGATCGTGGATTTTTTCGACATTTTCGGGAGTATTGACCTCAATTGGCCGTCCAGAACGTTTAGCGTCATTTGTACGTATGCGATCATAACGAAAGACAGTAAACCACTTGTTTACCATTGAAATCGATGGTGCAGAATCCCCATAGTATTTATCAAGCTTTTCTCTGGTTTGATTGACGGTTTTGTTCCCGCAAAAAAATAATGTGTAATGAACACTCGAAATTCACTATGTTCCATTTTAAAGAAAATCCACTTGGATGTATGTTTTTAAACAGCTGTTAAATACAAACTAAATGACAGAACTCTGTCAAACTTTGACAGTCGTCTATTAACAGATGGTACATAGTGTGAGTGTATTTCATACAACTGCGAGAGAAGTTGGAAAAGTCACGAAATTATTGATCTGCCCTCGTATTTTTTAAAATAATTTAGTCAATTTTCAAAAATATTTATATTTTTCGTACTTAATGGGAGCAGTGTTGTAATTTTGTCAATTTTCAAAAATATTTATATTTTTGGTACAGTCGAGTCCGGTTATAACGTACACCGGTTATAACGAACTTTCGTCTATAACGAACACTTTTTTAAGTCCCAAGAGTTTTGCTTCTACCCTATTTTACCCTGGATATAACGAAGTTCGCTTATAACGAACCAATTTGTCGAGTCCCTAGGAGTTCGTTATAACCGGACTCGACTGTACTTAATGGGGAAATATTACGAAATTTTTGACCTACGCTCGAATATTTTAAAATAATTTTGCCAATTTTCGAAAATATTTAATTTTAGATATGAAACGTAAATATCCCAAAACTACCAAAACGGAGATGTGACTTTCTTTCTTAGAAGGCCAGTATGGGTCCTCGCTTAGAACAAGTTCTGTTCTACTCGGAGAAGGTTGCCGCCATTGATCCGATATAGTTGACATTATACATTTTCCTGAACGATTCTTTCCCACAAAATAGAAAGTCAAAAACGGGCTTAGGCTAACCGCAAGGTGAGAACAGAACCTTCTCTTTTTCTTATTTTCATTGACACCAACAGGTTGTCTCAGTCTGTGAGCCCCATCTACTATTTTGCAGATGACAGGAATCTCTGTCATTCATACTGATTTGAAGAACGATGAATAACTCATTCAACCGCAATTTGGCGACGATTTATGAATGGGGTCAAATGAACAGAGTCGATTCTAATGCTTGCAAGACTCAGATATGTTGTTGTCAGCATGCTCCAGCATCACCGTCAATCTCTACGGGTGGTGTGGATGTTCTGGGAAGGAAGATACTCAATAGGCTAGTCATAGATTCGAAGAGTGGGAAGAAGCATTCAAGTCTTTAGGCTTTTTTAAGCGGTGACAGAAATATTTCACCCCATCGGATGTCGTAAATTTTTCCATAAGGGAGAGTTCAGCTCAGCTAGAAGTTGAGATGTCGCTACTACCATCCAAAGAGTAGAAGAGGTCTATCTTCGAATACCTAAACGTAGCCGTGAACACCTAACCGGGAGAAAGGATTCATCCACACAGTGAATTTCCGAGCTCCTCAGGCATGAAGCCGAGATCTCAACCCGCTACTACGATCCAAAGAGTAGAAGAGGCCTAAGCCCTATCTAAGACAAAAGATTCATCAACACAGCGAATTGCAGGACTTCTAAGGCATGAAGTTGAGATCTCCACCCGCTACTACGATCCAAAGAGTAGAAGAGGATCTAATACCTAACTAAGACAAAGGATTCAACCACAAAGCTTCTCAGGCGTGTGTACTTGGTATGCTTGGGGGACGATGGTAGTCGCACTGTAGTTAGACCATGTGAGATGTCGCATCACTGTTGAGGCCTTCTCGGTGATAATCATGTCTGTTCCAATGTTCCATCTGTTCTCTTACAGGAGAGAAACTCATGTCGCGACATAAGGTTGTCTAGGTGCTAAGTCCAATATTTGGAATTTTAAATATTTTAGCAAAAAGTCGACTTAGCGCCTTTTCATTTATAGGTCTGCGATATGCAATTATATAGGGAGACATATATTTACCACCATAAGAGGTTTGTTGAATAATCGAAACGGTTCAACGTGAGTGACTACAGAGAATACTCTTTGTTCCTTCGAGTTTTCGATATCACAATGGACTACAGTATAAAACTTAGGCTATACAAACCCTTTGGCACCCAAAAGGTTAAAAAACGCCCTTCACATCTCAATGATATCAAATCGTGTATTTTTAAATGTATTTTCATTTCTTTATGTCATTTTGAACAACTGCTTAACAACTGCCTTATAAATTTAAACACACTGCATATCAACTGCTGCTTTTCTCTTCAAAAATCTAAACTGGAAACTTGTAAATAAAACCCATGCTTCAGTCGTGTGCATTCAATCCATCCACCACTAAACCATTTACAAAATCTCATATCACATTTTAATTAAAATATGAACATAATTATGGTTAACAAATACTTAGAATTACCCTTAACAAATAACGAAAACACCTGCAATTTGCGACAAGCGGCTACTTTGTTGTTTTTATCAAATATGGTGTTTTTTTTTTTAGAAAAGTATGCAGTGAACTAACGTTAGATTGGCCATAAAAATTAATTGTTTCTTTTTTTTGGAAAATTATGTTGTAAAAACTTTTTGTTTATGTTAATTAAAATTTTTCGTTATTATTATTATGAGTTTCTATATAATTTCAAATCGAAATATAAACTAAACCAAAAAAAAAAGAATAAATAAAGAAAAACAAAATTAAAACTAATTCTGCTAAAAGATATACATATTAATTTGTATGGAAACAACAAAAAAAAAACAAAATATATTAAAAATAAACAGTATATAAACCATAACAATTGCATGTTTGTTTACTCCCTATTTACATATATATATATGTGCTTTAAAGGTATATAAAGAAATAACAATTAAAAAAAAGTGGAATATTTTTTATAAAAGTTTTGATTGTCATGATAAGCTAGCTGGGAATGTACATGCATACGTAAATATTAATAAAAAAAATCAAGCCTTAACTATAATAACACCGTACACACAGACATACTCTAAAGTCTTGCTATGGCATACCGACAGACAAAATACGTATCATTTCAAATTTATATGCAAGGACGAAGAGAAAAAAAAGACTTCCACAAAAAAATCAGACAAATAAATATCATGTGCAAATGTTTTTGTTAACGAACACAATTTCTGTCCATGCAAACATAACACATATATATTTACACATATTTACATACATAAATATCGTTATCCCTGTACCACTGTGAGAGTATTTTTATATATATATTTGCGCTGCCCCAATAAAAAGACTGACTTTTTAAATTATCAGTTTCCTTTTTGTGGTGAGTTAATTTATTTCCGATTATTTTTAATAAAAATCTAGTGCATTACTATTTTTTAACCGTTTTTAAAAAAATAACCTCAATTTTTACCGCATACTTTTAGGCGCTGTGCAACCCTACACCAATTAATGCCCCAACATTAATAATTCCACATATTCACTTCAGTGTATTTTAATTAATTAAATTACGGCATTTTTCTTTACGCAAATATAATATCTGTTATTTATGGGCACATATGAGAAATTCCCGGTTGGGAAGGCTGCACAAACATTAAACTTAAAAATTCTGCATGGAAAATGCTGATAAGGTAATTAGGCCCAGACTCAAAGTGGAGACTGAAAGGGAAGTAGACATCAACATTAGAAGGACAGAAAGAAAATGTTGCAACATCAGCCGACTATTGTTTAACCCGGATCATTCTGAAATCTTTTGCTTTTTTTAGTTAAAAAAAATATTATAACATTTTTTGAAAAATGAAAACTGTTTAGTATGCACTGATATGACTGTAAAAATTTGAGAAAATATTTCCCAACCCTAGCAAAAATGAACACTAAACACTGGCTACAAAAGCTTTTTCTAAAAATCCCACTTTTGGAATTTATTTTCCCCGTTCTGGGAATTGTGGGATTTCCAAAAGAGGTGTCCCAAAACTGTTCTCTGTCTTTATTTATAAACACTAAACAGTGGCTACAAAAGCTTTTTCTAAAAATCCCACTTTTGGAATTTATTTTTCCCGTTGTCGAAATTGTGGGATTTCTACAAGAGGTGTCCCAAAAAAATGTTCTGTATTTATTTATAAACACTAAACAGTGGCTACAAATTCTTTTTCTAAAAATCCCACTTTTGGAATTTATTTTCTCCGTTTTAGGAACTGTGGGATTTCTACAAGAGGTGTCCCAAAAAAATTTTCTGTTTTTATTTATAAACACTAAACAGTGACTACAAAAGCTTTTTCTAAAAATCCCACTTTTGGAATTTATTTTCTCCGTTTTAGGAACTGTGGGATTTCTACAAGAGGTGTCCCAAAAAAATTGTCTGTATTTATTTATAAACACAAAACAGTGGCTACAAAAGCTTTTTCTAAAAATCCCACTTTTGGACGTGTCCCAAAACTGTTTTCTGTCTTTATTTATAAACACTAAACAGTGGCTACAAAATTCGCAAGAATATCGTCATTCGGTCAAAACTTACTTTTTTAAATTTTTGTTTGTGCATAACAATGAATTTTCCAAATTTGATGGTAATTTGGAAACCTATTTTACAAAACTTGTCCAGACAATGACATGTTATTTTTAGTAAAGTACAGTTAATAACACGTCCATTTATACCAAAAACATTTACATTGTGTGCATATTAACTCCTGAAAAAGAACCCCCATTTATTACCCGTTTGAATTTTGAAATTTTTCTGTATGAAGGAAAATTGTCTTTCCTAAAATTGACAAAATCTCATTGAGTTCCAGATTACTTTCCAAAATATTTCGTTTTACAACTATTGTGCATCGTTTATAGACTTATTTGTGTAATATTTTCTGAAACAATTTTCTTTCGACTCCTAACGGGTTTCATAAACTGGTTTCATAAATTTGAGTTTCAGAAAAAGTCCCAAGGTACCACATCTGAAAAATATAGCTCTTGCTGTATCATAATGAAGGCTGGCCTTTTTTGCCCGATGATTTCTTTAAAATGCAGCAATTCTTTGGCGAAGACCTGAATTATCCATCAAAAAAAAATTATTCGCCTTTGAAATTACCCGAGTTGAAATTACCCTCAGTTACAAAACATCAACTACAATATTACTAATAGATCTGATTTATAAGATATGGATAGTTCCTAGGAAAGTTTTCTCAGAAAGTTTCCTCAATCATTAAAAATTTTTTACCAGTGAAGTTAGTTGCAGTCACCCACCGATCAATAAAGTTTTCAACTACTTCATGATTCAACTAATTATTTGAAAAATAATAACAAAGACCAATATTCCATAGTTTTACTTTCCTACAGCTAAGATCTGATATGTCAAATGTCATTCGAAAGGAAAATTCAAGATAAAAAATTAAAATGGTTTATAGTCGCATATGCTTGACAAATAAATTTAGTTGTCTGTATTTTCATATATACAGAACTACATATATTTTCAATTAACCAAATGGTTTCACTGAACCGATATTCGTATAAGTGCAATCATCTTCAACTAAACAATCAAATTGAAACACATAAAAACATTTTCTATGGACTAAACAATCAAATTGAAACTCATGAAAACTTCTTTTTCGAACGTGAAATTTGCGCAACTGAAAAAGATCCATTCGGTGCATTTACTTAAAGCGTAAATGAAATTTCAGTTAACCTATAAATCGATTAAATGCATTGTTTGTTATGAACTAATGACATTTACAAGAGCTTTCTTAACCTTCGAGCCCCTCAAATTTTTAAAATATATAAGAGAATGTGTCTCTAAAGGACGACCTAGTGGCACTTTTGCGGGTTAAGGGGTTACGCTTTTACATTTTCACATAAGCGAATTGTATACAGTCTGAAGTGTGGTATAATTTTGGATTTCAGTAAAGTGGTTTTAAACGGAATTCGTCAGCTCTTGCAATATTTTTCAGAGATCCCCTCAAATACTAGGTCGGGGCACAGATGGCGAGCGAAGAACGACTTATAAATCGCGATTTTTTCTGACTTATTTCCCTGAAGTTCTCTCGAATCACTGAGCTGTCTTAGCAGTCTAAATAAGACCCATGACGGATACGGCGGTGTACAAATAAATCATTGGCCAGCTTCTCATTTTTTAAAATTTTGCCCTGAAGTGTATTTAAAGAACTCTGTATAAATTAACACACTCCGGTATGTGACAGTTCTTTTCTACCCAAATAGTAGTAAAGGCTTTTCTTAGAAACTACAACCAGGCGAATCTTTACATATTTACATTAGCCTGGCTATAAAATATACCAATCCCTTTTACCAATTCATTGTGTATCTTCTCATATATTTTCAAACACTATTTTGCTTTGCAATATTGACCAACATCTCATAGGAATGAACAAAAAATGGATTGCGTGTTTTGATTATGTCACAGAACAAACAACAACAAAAAAATGTTTACCGATTAAGCGGTTTTGTCACCACAAAAGTAGCAAAAAAAAAAAATAGCAAAACAGAAAAACCCCAACATAAATACGCAATAAATCCAATAACCAATAATTGACACTAGAGAGACTGTCAGCACGGGCGATATGACAGATAATAAATAATTTGATTGATGATGGGCCAAATGAGAATTATTAATTCACCAGTTACTGACACACACACACACACAGAAAAATGGCAGATTAAAAAGCAATGATTAAAACAATCAACAGCAACAACACAAAAAAATTATTAAAGATGGACGTCAAATGAAGAAGACACCAGAAACAAAAAAAGATAATTAAGACTGTAAGGGACATCGAAAGAAAAAAACATTAAATTATTGTCATTTTTAAGGCAATAGCTGTTTTGACTTATCAGCCTCTCAATTTTATGCAGCTTTGGAAATTTCCAATCTATCTTCAATGACTGATGACTCGTTTAACGCACATCTGTGCTGACATTAATCACAAGGTTTGATGAAATGGAAACAATTTGGGAAAAAAAAAATTTTAGTTAAAGGCATTCTCAAAGAAAAACAACAGACCAGACTCTACAAACCTGTAATGGCCTTGGTTTGCTTATAATTATTAAATGATTTCCAAGCACTTTGGTCGTGTGTGTGTTTGCCTTTCCATGCCCCAATATCAATGGTGTTTTCGTCATTTGACGTTCTTTTTAAATAATTTTCCCCCTTAATTGTGTTGGTGATTTTTTTAAACATTGCCGTTTAATCTGTAATTTTTCTTTGGACACGCCATTTATTGTCGTTTTCCACCTGAACTTCAATATTTAATAATGTTTTTCTATTGTTCATTCACAATGGCGTTGCTTTAGAGAAACCTACGCCCCTCTGGGTAGACATTGGTCCCGACATAGTGACACCAGCAACCTTACGAATCGAAATATAGCTTCGGCAACAATTTGAGCCCTCCATAGAAGGATTCCATTATCAAAAACTCCCAGAAAAATACATTTTCATACAAATGAAAAATTTATGCTCGAAAAATTAAACACAATGTTTTTTGGACAAACAATTAGAATTTCTGTACGTATTTTCTTTAGTGACGGCATAGATCCGGCATAGATAGTTTAACGCAAACTTCGTGATGGAGAAAACACGTGATTCAGACAGGTCCAGGACTGTGGAGACAGAGTCTGACAACTTTTCCCGGAGTCTGGAGTCGAAAAATGTACCGCGTTTTATTTACTTACATTTCCCTTAAAATAAGAAAAATGTATTGAAAACAAGTTAATGTGTTACTATTTGGTTAAATTTGAAATTTTTTCGTTTATTAGAACTTTTTTATCTTTAAGATACAAATGCATCTCTGTATAATAAAGACTATATATGAATAGTGGACGGAAATACAATTTCCGAAACACCTGAAGTCGAAGTACAGCAATATTGGCTCAATTCCACAGCCCTGGTCAGGTCATTCATAAAATCACTACATTTATAAATAAAAATAATTCATTTTGAAATTAAGAAAAAAATGTCCATTGGGTGCTGAGCCACCAACCAATACCAATAACGGCCAAATCGAATAGGGTCCGACGTTGGGTTAGCTTAGCTAGAGTAGGCTATCTTATTAGACAAACATAGTTCATTTAGGACTATTGTGTTAACATGGGATGCTGTGTTGCAACCCTACCTATATAGACCTGTACAGGTTATACGGATATGAGCCTAGTTAATTCCCTAAAGTCGACTGCCCGAAGGTCCTTTAGTGTATAAATGGGAAACATTTTTGAAAAACCATCAACGTGTGTGTAAAATTGTAATGTGTTGTGTTCTCAAATTATCTGTGAACGCTCGTTATTCAAATAAGGGTACATACAAACAAACCGTCTTATGAAATTTGGAGCATCGTTGGCGATATGGCCACGTCCGTGCAATAATAGACTTTCGTGGTCATACTTTTTCTATGAGATTATAGTTCGGCATTTATGTCTTATTTGATTAAATTAGTCAAAGCAACCGGAACTGTGCAGGAAGAAATGTATTTTAAAATTTTTTTCTTCTATGTTAGAACACTCATTGTGATTTCCTGGACTCTTGCGAGATCCGGAATCAAGTGTGTTGCTAAAAATTTAAAACTCTTCAAATAGTGAGTCGGACACGAGCATATTCTCGTCTCTGCAGTTTTTACTAAGACAGTGAAACTTCCGTAAGTCGAACTTCCATAAGTCGAAGCACAATTTTATCAGTAATTCCATAACTCAAAGTCTCCGTAAGTTGAACTTTTCTACGGGATATTTCGGTGATATTTCACTATCATTTAGTGAAGTGACATGATGATGGGACATAATTTATAATAAAAAAAATGATATAAAAAATTGTTCCTTCTATGTTAGAAGTGTCCATGTCCATGGACATGACATGCCATCTGGTGGTTCGAGTTGCGGAAGTTTGACTGTATAATATAGTCATAAGCTGCGACAGGGTCCCGTGTCTCCATCCACCAACATAGATATATCTAATCTTGATCTAGATATGAGGGCTTTAGAACGATTTAGGTCATAATTTGTCTGGTATTCCAGCTTGTACAGAATTTAGAGCATTCTTCACTCGTCTGTCCAAGAGATTCTCTTGGGAAATGGAGCTTGCATGTGTCTAGGCGAGTACTTACCGGTTGCGAATCCGATTTAGCTTCTAAGGTTGTCTCAAATCGCGCCAGCAATGTTCCAGTGCCACGGCAGCCTTATTAGGTGGCTTTAAAAATCTAGAGCCCTACAGCGGTAAGAATGCAGTGGTGATCCCCGCCAGTTCATCAGGGTGGGAAAATACAAAAAAATTTGATTCATGGGATGTCTGTTCTTCAATCCCTAGTCGCAACTTTCCGTTCAGAGAGTGCCCTTTTATCTGTCTATTCCATCTGGACAGATATGGCTCCACTTAGAATAAAAAATGTTCTCACACTTACCAACAGGTTCCAGTTCGGCTTGAATCTGTAGAGTTGATCCATCTATTGTTAGTTCATCTGCTCTACCTTTTCCTGGTATGTACTTGTAGTCTGACTCTTGAATCGGGTTACTCATGAACTGCTGATCCAATGCGTTGAGAGATCTACATCAGTTTAAGGTTGACGTTGACTTCAGGAAGATATTAACCAGAGACTTGCGCCATTCTGCTACATTTTTAATTTCCAAAATCTCAGCTTGATAAACTCCACAAAGATCAGTTTGTAGGGGGCCGTAGTGTGATAGTTAGTGTGTGTGACTATCACACAGATTCGTATACTGGACAAACTATCTAACAGAGGTTATTTCCTGAAACTTTTTCAGTAAACTCTCTTTCGAGATTAATCTTCAGCAGCTCCATGAAAAATGACCCCTGGTGATGCATTCCCCAAAACTGATGAAAAACTCCACAAAAACGGCAACATGAAAATGAGTAACCAAAATTTTTGAAAAATCTCACAAGTAACAATGCGGAGGAGCTGTCAGATCTCGTCACCTCTCTCAGCCGTTTGAACTTTGCCGAGAGAAACATTAGCCGTTCGGAGTCGGCGTTAAACAGTACATCACTGTCACAGTATCGTGTAAAGATCACTGATTTAAGAGAAATTCCCTGTCTGTTCATTATTGTAATGTTGAAGGTAGTACGTGCAGTGCACAGGTAGTTTGTAGTGGTCTCTGTAGCTCTTTAGTATAGGTCTAGGTCTTTAGTATAGAACTTCAGTGTATTTCTTACCCATCTTTGAATTCTGGTGTGATAGTAAATGTATCTGGTATATTATTTCTTCACAAACATTTTTTTTTTTTTTTTTACAAAATCACATACTGACGCCTTAACGTATGCTCCACAATATGAACCCCCTAGAGTATACCCACAAAAATCGACTTTAATTTCTCTCTGCTCTCTACTCCCTTCATTAAGAAACAATAAAACAGTGTTGTATACGTCAGATGAAAATATATCGCCGTTGCCCAATGCTGATATTCCCCAAACCAATTAAGTAAGCCATTTCAAAAGTAAGGGGGTAAAATAAGTCAGTTCCTCGCTGCCACCCCCCTCACAAATGAAGTTCTCTTTCACATAATGTACTTTTTATTGTTCCAAACGCTCAACTCTATTATTTATGAGTTACAGAAGAGAAGCCATGGGAATGATGGTCACCCGCACCATATACATATACAAAAGGGACGACAAGGACAATTTTGCCAGGAATCGGATTTTTTTTTTTTCAATTTTACAGCCAACAACAACACATTAAATATTTAATGGCGATTGATAACAATAACATATGTTTCTGGTGACTATGAAACATTAAACAATAATTGCGGCAGTTTTTCAACCACAGCCGACTCCCTGGTCTCGTTCTTCTCCCCCAAACCCCACCAATTGAATGACAATGACGACAGAGGAGAAAGGGTTTCTTACTATATATGTGCGGTCTAGTATGTGAGACCATTACATGGTCCATAAAAGTACAAGTTTTTTTCTCGCTTTCCCTCCTGGAAATCCGTAGCCATTAAAATATCTGTTAATGGCCGGCTTTTTGTTATGGCAAATTAAACTGAAAATATTTTAATATGTCATTTTTTATCGATGGCTTTCGTTTTTTTGTATTCCATACAGCAAAGTCATTAATAACATAACTTTTTCACATAAAAACATAAGTTTAATATTTAAACTTGAAAAGGGTAACGATTATTTCTCCTCCAACCGCTTCATTTCCTTGGGGCACTAGTGATTTATGGTGTAATATTTTTTATGATTTTCCGCTAGTTTTCACTGAGCACCTACTCGTGAACAATTGGTGGCCAATAATGAAGGACATCGTACAAATTTCACACTTCAAGTCAAGTTATAAAAATGACATGGTCGGGGATGGGAGGGAGCAATTAAAAACAGATTCTCAATTGAAATTAAGAAAAAAAGATATATGGAGAACAAAAAATCAAGTGGAAAACTTCAAGTTTAACTTCTTGGAATGATTTGGTGTGCATGTTTTCATGATACAGACCAAATCATTTCAAGAAGTTCAATAAAAAGCCACTTTGAGTAATTATTATTAATTAGGACTGGAGGCATTGCGTATAACCGTTTAAATACTAGGAACCAGGAGGAATAGCCTTCCCCTACCAAGTTATGGGACAGCGAATTATTCTTGACACAAATCATTTTTAATCTTTAAAATTAAATAAAATGGTTTGTTTGTGAAAACTTTATTGCTCATAATGCATTTGGAAAATAAAATTGCCTTTGAATTGCCTCCACGGCTTCGTTGGGTGGCAAATTGGTCAACTGCTGGTGCAGGGCGAACCATGCCTCTCCAGCCAGACTTTTAGCAACAGAAGCAATATTCTTACTTGAGCGCTTCTTAAGACACCGTAGAGGAATTGCTCGACATGCCACCGTATCTTTTGCTTGAATTTCGCACTAATTCATGGAGTTCATAATTCATAGATTAAAATAAGTGAAAATCTCGAAAAAGTTGGCGACCAAAAAAAGGGTGACTAGAAGAAAACATGATACGCCATGATACGCCCAACATCTCGGATATCTCTAGTTCATTGTTCAACCAGTCAGTTTGTCCAATGAACCTCAAGTCAATATGTTTTTAGTCAGCCCGTTCATTCTATAAGTCCACGTTTTGTGTTGAAAGGGGTCGTTTATCATTTTCTCAATCCGAGTTTTTCATTATCCCTTACTTCATGTTTTTCCATCCATCTTGGCATTTTTGTATCCAACCTATCCCATGCATTTGTTTTAGGCAATTGCCATTAATTTATCCGTTTTTTTTTTTATTCATAATTTCTTCACAATGTCCCACAATATCTAAACGGCCATTCTGCTGAGTTTCCAAGTAACTATTAATTTGCTGTCCCTTTTTCCAGTTGTTGGGATGACATTGCTTCAATTATCTGTATATCGAAACCGGGGTCTTCAATTGTCTGTATATCGAATCCGGACGATTTCATCACCCACATCGTCGTTCAATTCATACCTACACCTGTGTCCACCTCTCATTCAGGCCGTTTGTCCTAATGTTGATCCCTTTTTCAGTTGTCAGTATCTTCAGGCCATACAATCGCATCAACATAGTTGTTTCCGTTCTGCCTTCGTATTGCCCAACGTTGATATTTAAAAAAAAAATAAGTTGTAATAATTTTGAGAGTTATGTTTAATCTGTCTGCTCTAAGATTGATAATTTCTCAGGACCTTAGCCCCAAAGTACTATTTTAAGGTACAGTTTCCACAAAATATCTATGTGAAGCACATTTACAACGGGAAGTCATATAGATTTCTCCACCAGATTGATGCTGTGAGCAATGTTGCCGACAATTTGAAAAAGTCCCAAAAAAATCGTTGTCTACTAAAAAAAAAGGCGCTCAAAAAAGTCGTTTTGTTACAAAAAGGTCCACTGATGAATTGCTCTTGCTTTTTCTGCTCCAAACCCAATATTTCCTTAAATAAAATTTTTTTTTTTTTTTTGGAACAAAGATGCATATAACTTTAACGAAAACTTCAGAACATAAAATCTGAAACCTTGCTGAATTAAAATTTTCGGCGGTTCGCCTCATTTATTTTTGACCCAAACAAAAAGATCTCCAATAAAATAATATTCGCCGATTATTTCAAAGATAATATAGAATATCTGTTGATTGGATTACTTGTATGTACTTATATGTATATCAACAACTTTTGGACCTAAAAGTATGCTGTATTAATGTTTTCATGGGGTGCCTAAAAGTATGCTAAGATGCGACAATTATAAAAAAAAACTGGATGGATAGGCGAATTGACTCAAATGTATGAATAGAAATGAGTTATTTCAAATGTATAGATGGAAGGAAGAACAGAGGAAGATCTTATGAATCAACATCAAGTCGTGATGTAATGCATTATTTTCCTACTACTGTAGCCTGTTGATAATAAAACCGCCAATGTGTTTTATAATTGAAGATTATTTTCCTCAGATTCCTATCTATTTTTTTGAAAAATCAAAACTGACAAAAGCACATAAGCAAATGGTTTAAGCAGGGTCTCTTTATCAGTTTACACAAAAACCAACTATTTACTTACTTCGGTTGGCTTTGTAGCCTGTGTTTGGGGTTCGTCTGCGAAATAAATGATTTCCAAATATTTCGGTCTTGTGCTTCTCTTCTACAGTTCGTGATACCAAGGATCTCCACTTGACTCTTCCATGGGGGTCTCGGTATTCCCTGTCCATGGTAGGTGTCTTCCAACGTCTTTCTGGCTAAAGCGACTAGAACAAATGAAATAACCGTTTATATTCGATTTTCGAGTATGGTAGTTCTCAGACAAGCATCATGCAGTTGACCGCCGAAATTCAGTTGGCTGGTTTCTCTAGAAACCGCTCAATCGACATGGAATTAGCAGTTCTAGCGGGCCTTGGAAAATATTTGCTCAAAATGGCCGATACAGGTTTGACTACTCCAATTGAAACAACTATACAAAACACCATAAATCCACCATTTTCACCATTTCCAACATTTAATAACAATTAAATCGTAATATTTCATTTAATTTCATATTAAACTGTTTAACACTTGTTGCTCGGCATTCATTTCAAACTGACAATGGTCCCCTACCGACAGAAAGAAAAATCTCTGTTTTCAAAAAAAAAAGAAAAAAACACATGCACACACAACAGATTTTGCCTAAAGGCAAATGCCATAATTAATTAACAAATTTTCAATATTTTATTTATAAAAGAGCATGGCAATTTAATTCAATAACAGAACACAGAAATCACTGCCTACACTCAGCAGGCTGTTGATTATTTTTCGCTGAATCCGTCCCTCCCCAATGGACCAGTGGCCTAACACAAAGGCTGTTTGTGTATGCCGAGCACATGCATTGCCTATATTAAGGCTACTGCTGGTTGTGGGGGGGTGTGGGGTCATTTTGACTCATTACTAGTTTTGTTTTGTTTTTCTGTTTTGCTTTTCTCCATTAAGCGTTTATCATTCCGATTTTGTTTTCCGATTTCTGCAGACACCACCTGTTTGCAATTTAGTAGCTTTGAATTATTATTAATTATTCCTGATTCTATTTTTTCCACGCCGTTTTTTTTTTTTTCTTTCTCTCACACTTATCCTGCTGAATGAAATAAAACATAGAGTGTTGCATTTGTTATACTCAATCAATAGGGGTGGGTACCATAGCTGCGCCTCACGCCAGTACGAGGGTGTTTGAGTGTGTGTGTCTTTATTAACCTCGCCTTTCGTAATTTATGGCTTTCATTATTAATACAAAAACCAAACCGGAGAATCATAAGAAGAAATCAAGTAAATAAAAAAAGCATAGCAGCCCGTCTAATAATATTATCGACCGTTGAACTGAATTGATGGCCAACAAATTGATGAAAGCCAGCTCCTACCGTAATTTTTCCCAATTCCGGCAAATAAAAGAACTGATGAAATATAGTTGCTCACTAGCAATCTTTTTTTTTTTTTTTTGGTTACCCTCGTAAAGAATGCGATGAAATATTAGGTTTCGGTGTTGTATGGAGTTTGTGCTGATAAAGTCATTTGGGCAAGGGATATATAAAACGCAATAAATAAAGCATATTATTAGGCATTAACCCACCACAGCTGAAATCAAACAAAAACAAAATACAGAAATTATTCGTTTCGGCTAAGAAATAAATATTATGAGAAATCGTGATGAAACATCAGTTCTGGTGTATTAATTTTTTTGTTTTATGACAAATTATGATAAATAGCTGAGCATAAATAAAGTATACATTTGGGGGGTTCCCCTGTATATAAAATAATAAAGCCTAGTTGTAGGCTTTGTATATTGAAAAAGATAAACATTTGTTTATGACAAAAAATAATAAATGTAGCAAAAGTGAACAAGCTTTTGTCACATTTTAATTTAGTTTGCCAGCAAATTTGATTGATTTTGTCCGCGGGTGATTACTCCACCGTCCTTTTGGGACATATTACATATTGATCATATTATCGACACTTTGCGATTTGGTAATGGAATACAGTGAAAGCTCTCCTTGCGGACAGCTCTCTTAAGCGGACAAATTTCTCGGTCCCATGCGGTATTTTTGGAGAAAATTAACCTCCGCTTGGCGGACATCTCCCGTTGACGGACAAAATCGCTGCGACCGTCAATGTCCGCTTAAGATAGCTTTTTCTGTATTTCGTAAATGGGATATGGGTCCTGTAAGCGTGGTCGTGGTCTTCCTCTTTATTATGAAATAAACATCCGATCATATGTCACGAAAAATGCAATCTTGCTTTGAATACCAAAATAACACCTCTTGTTGGAGAACCCCGTATTTAGCACAATTTTTAATTTTCGAAAATACCAAAATTAATGATTTTTGTTTAAAATCCGCTTTGGATTCATTTTTGCATAAACAGCGCAATCTATTGTAGGAAATCACAATGCAGAATTTTTTTTCGCAATTCGTAACATCTTGAAATTTGGCGGCTCGAAAAGTTTTCACCCAACATAGGTATTGAACTAATATTTCTAATTGATTTTTAGCGCCCTGAAGTATGCAGCGGTTTTCATAAAACACTTTCTCCCTAAAACTAGACTACACTTCACCTAATATTTGTTTGCAATTTCATTAAACATTAAAACGGTTTAATTGAGTTTACATTTTTAGTTTTTCTTTTGTTGTCTATTCGTTGTTAATTTTTTTTTTTCATTTGCTAACAATGACAAGCTTTGGTGCTCTCAATAAACTTGTTATTTTGTGTTATGTGACCGCAACTTAAAAAGCAAAACGGACGGCTTTTTTTGCAATCGTAGCCAAAAAAAAAAAACAAAAACAACTGCACAGTAACATTGTTTACCAAACTTAACCCCAAACTGACCGCAAATGACAACAGAACAAACTGAAAAACATTAGTTGTCGGAGCTTTTCATTTTTTGCTACACTCTTGTGAAAAACCATTTAATTTGCTCACCGAAAGAAGAAAACCTCCGGAAAAGACAAACAGTCACAGGCAACCACTGAGAATTTACAAATACAAAATTAAATAACAATCATACGTATACGAGTACATGCCCCAGCAAGTAGAGTAGAGAGAGTTTTACTTAGAAGCTCCTCAAAAGTATGCTTCAGTTCTTGTATACCTTTCTTTGTTTTTCTTATTCGTTTATGGAACAATCTCTGCACCAGACAAATAAAGATTGTTTTATTTGTGTTTTTGTTGTTGCTGTTCTTTCACTAATTTAATGGTATTTAATTTTAATGTGCCTTTTTACATTTGTCTTCTTCACAAAGTGAAAAACTTAAATTAATTCTGAAATAAATAAAAGTGCGGCCGAACAGCATACACAGACTTTTGAGGATAATGTGTTTTAAATGAGTTTTCGGTGTTTGTCTTTTGTTTTTTTTTTTTTGAAAAGGCTAAACTAAAAAAATAAAATTAAATTTAAAAAGAAATGAAATCTCTTTTAACACTTAAATAATCCCGATTTTCCATAAACTTTAGTTTTATATTTTTTTTATTTGCCATATGTCACTTATCATTTAATTTGCCTACTACACTTTTTTATTGCTGCTTTATTTGTTTTTTCACATACTAAGCATGTCGTGCTTTGTCTACTATTCTTTCCGCCAAAAATTGGCGGATATTTGTCTGTGTTTGTTTTTTATAGTGAATGAATGTATGTATGTCTGTCTGTCCCATTCGAGTATTGTTGAAACTATTCCCGGTGTGGTTGGTTTGGTTCTTATTTTTTTTTTTTTTGTTGGGGATTTTCCCAAAATCCACAAAAATTATGAATATTTTATAATGTGGCTTTTGTTATTTTATTAGTTTTAAATGCTGTATTTGAATATACAATAATTTTTTGTTGTTTGTGTTAGTACAGAGAAAAAAAAACATTGTAGAGTGTGCTGTAGTCGATAATTATGTTAGAGTAAAAATACGATTTTATTTCGTTTTTGTGACAGTCGAAAAAAATAGTTTTTATTTACTTAATAATTATTTTTTGTTAAATAGTGTCGCCATTTCATTTAACACATTGACATTGTTATACCCACATACAGAAACAGAACAGCAATTTTTTGTTTTCAATTTACATGGAAATGAAACGCAGAAAAGGAACTCTGTGGCTGAATGTATCATAAGAGAGTCACGGCGGACAGGAGTAATTTTCCCCGTTTTTGTTAACTGATAATTGGCCATACATCAATTAAAAGAATATATAAATCAATTTAAATTTACTTTGACCAAAAATTACCCATGGTGAGCTTAAAGCTGTAGGCGATATAAATAAAAAAAAGTTAATCAGCTAAGACATCAACCTCAAAAACCACCAGCTACTTTAAAAACTTTAGAAATAATTAATTTAAAATAGTTTACTAATTTGAGCGCCCGGAGCTTTCTCATGTATGAGTTCTATGTTTTTCTATTTGACTTTTTATAAAAGCTCATAAAAATGTTTAAATGAAGATTAAGCTTAACTTTTTAAAGCGTTTTTAAAAATAGGCTATACAAGTGATGCCACACAGGAAACCAAAAAAAACCTTCAAGTGAAATAGCAAAAGATGAAGGCAATTGTAGCGATTCTCTAATTAAATGTATCACTTATATGCAATTTCGAAAATGTCTACCACACATTCGAGAGCTATTACTAAAAGGAATGCTAAAAGCTCTTAAAGTAAAAGGATTTTACTACTAATTTAAAGTAAGCGATTAAATTCGATTAAAAGGTAGTTGCTTGCTTACAAATTGACTTCCAGTAAGTTATAAACAAAGCTTTCGTAGAGCTTTAGTTAGGTGTGATGAGGCACACAGACGTTTACAAAGGAATGGGGTTAGGATTATTATCTTAAAAACCTAATTTAATATTTAAAAGCTTTTATAGCTGCTCCTAAAAGCTTTATATCCAAGCTTTCATGTATAATGCTGCTAACACACCTAATCCACATTCAGTACATTGCATGCTTACATATTGACTTCCAGTAAGTTATAAAAAGAGCTTTCGGAGAACTCTTGTTATGTGTAGTGAGGCACACAGACGTTTATGAAGGAATGGGATTATAATTCGTATCTTAAATACCTAATTTTAAATTTAAAATCTTGTAAAGCTTCTCCTAAAAGCTTTATATAGGAGATTAAGCCTTCATGTATAATGCTGCGAACACACCTAATCCACATTCAGTGCATTGCTTGCTTACAAATTGACTTCCAGTATGTTATAAAAAGAGCTTTCGGAGGGCTTTAGTTGTGTGTGGTGAGGAACATAGACGTTTTTGAAGGAATGGTCTTATGAATAGTATCTTAAAAACCTACTTTAATTTTTAAAAGCTGCTCCTAAAAGCTTTACACCAAAGACAAAGCTTTCATGTATAATGCAGCGAACACATTTAATACACATTCAGTGCAACCAAAGACCTAACAGAGGGCAGACGTCCCACGTCGTTTTCTGATGTATTAGTTCGAAAGCACACTCTAGATGTCAGTATAACGCAACGAAATAAGAGAATATACTGGTTTTATGCCGACAATACACACCCTCTTCTAAAAAAATTTAGGAAATGACTGAGGGCGTTTGAATCAACTGTCATAATAGACATAGTTGTTTTTGGATATGACGACTTTGGCTTTCTCATGACATTCATTCGAATACTTGACAGCATTTTTTTTATTTAGTTTAAGGTGTTGTTATTTAGTTTGGATCCTTTACGACTTTCATCACAATGTTTCGCTGTTAGTTTCTTCTAAATAACATCCCATCTTGAGGAGTTGAATTATAGTATTGAACTTAAATGTCTTAACACCATATTATCCAGTTCAATATTAGTAGGGGATATAGAAAATAAATAATTTTTATCTATCACATATAATTGCAGTCTTTAGTATTTCCGCCAAATACTCCTCGATTGTAAATCCAGCATATTCTTCGCCACAGAGTTCCTCTTTCTGGGTTTTTTATATTTCCAAATAAAAAAAAACACTTTGCATTAAGTCGAAACAATTCATTAAAATAATCTTTTTTCTCTATTTCAATCACATTTTTACCGTTCATGCCAACGCAACAAACAACAACTAATCAGGAATGGAATGATTACAATTTAAGATGGAATGATTCCGAGTATGGCGGTGTTAAAGATTTGCGTATAACGCCCAACAAATTATGGAAACCGGATGTGCTCATGTACAACAGGTAAGTTGTTGTTGTTCTTTTTTTTCAAGATGTGAGGAAGTTTCATACAAGAAAAAAACATAAAATAATAAAAGCATAGGAAAGAGAACCAAAATAATTAAGATAACAAAAAAGGAGAAGGATATAATTTTAAAAAAATGTTTTTTTTTATAATTTCTTTATGATATTTCATACTAAGCTTTATTTAAGTCTTGTATGTTAGTTAGCTTAGCTTAAGTACCAACTAAGTGGTTATTTGTTTGAAATTTAAACTAATGGCTATTGCCAAAAGAACAAATTTTAAGTTTAAGGTTTATTTGAAAGAAGCCTCATTCCAGCCAAGGTAAGCTTTTAACTGACACATTACATTTTTGTTAATATCTATAAATATATAACAAGTAATATCTAAATAATTTCCTTGTATAAATGGCTTTTGAATTTAGTTTGATTTTGGTTTTTCTTAATTTTCAGTTGCCTTTGAAGCACTTTGTAAAATATTCCAAAAAAAAAAAAACAAAGAACAAATATTAAATAATTTAGTTAAAAACAAAAGACGTTTGAAACGCTTTAATTTCACAACTATTTTCAGTTGATGGTTCATTTTTAAATACTTTCGAATTTTTAATTTGTTTTTAATTAACCCAACCATTTTTCCATTTTTTTTAGTTTCCTTTATAAAAACTATTTTTTTTATTCTTTCTTTGTTTCCTTTTATTAAATCAAAATAATTTTTAAACAAAAACTTCCTTTAAACCTAACTAACATTAAAACAATATAAAAAATTACATATTTAAAAAAAAGAAACAAAATTATATATACCCTATATATATAGATCAATATCAAATGACATCAACAATAACAATAACAACAACAAGAACTCCAATCAAAAATGAACATTTCAATAAGAGTAGTTTACACACGCAGTGGTCAAAACCTGAGCCGTAAAGTGGGAGTGTACATTGTCAGCTTGCCGTTTATGTGGGCCTTACATTGTAAAAGAAAAAAACCAAGAGACAAATTTATGCATACGAACCTACAATGCATCAACATTAATAATTTAACAAAACCAAAAACAAATAGTTAATCATTAGTTCAGCCTCCATCCTTTCCAACAAAAAAGAACCCTATTTCCCATGACTCCATCCCAGCTCCAGTTTAACCAGAATATTATGCAAGTTATTGTTTACGAACCTAAAGTAGCAAAATCTGATCTTTAAGCTTTTTCTAAACCAATTTCAAAACTGTCTACCAACATATCTTTTTCCAAAAAAAATCTTTCTATTGTATATTTCTCAACTACAACTGTGTATACATTTTAACCAAAAGAAAAGAAAGAAAAAGACATAACAAAAGAAAACAAACATTTTATAAACAATATGCTGGTGTAATATCTCTGGTTAAACGAAACATCACTTGAATTTATTTAGCCAAAAATCTAAAAAAAAAAACTGAAAAAAACGCCCACATTTATTTGGTCACCTCTAGCTAGAACAAAAACAGAAAACATGCACCCCTCTGCCTTTCAACTTCATTATTCTACTCTAGACAATGGGCCAAATAAATTTCAAGTGTTGTTGCATTTGAAAAATAAAAATCATATGTGAAAAACAAATCAAATCCCTCAATCAAATGAAATAGCGTAGAAACAAAAGAAAAACAAGCAATTTTTAAGAATAAACCATAAAAATAAAAACTCATAAATTAAGCTAATCATAAATAAATCCTTAAAGTTAATTAAATAAATTTAATCCGCCTTAGCTCATATATCACTAAATAAACCGAATTTTAAACTAGTGTGTAACTAACTAAACTAAAGTTATTAAACAAATAAACATAAGCACCAACGATGTTTTGTTTTCATTTTCAATTTTAACTGCAAAAAAAAGTGATACTAATAGAATATAAAAGAAAAAAATCTCTGAAATCGGACAAGAAATATTTATTTTAAAAAGAAATGCCGAAACAATCGATACTGAGAGGATCTGCTCATCTGCACAGTACCAATAAGTTTTACAAGCTTTAAGGAGTTCGAGTGAAATACATTTGGCTAAATTTTCATTAAGTCAAATACTTTTTCATATTTCCAGCGGCAATATTTTTTTCCACCCCTAACATCCAGAGGGTCTGTAAGTGGGGGGGGGGGCATACTTACAAGACGATTTACCAGCAGGCTTCACGAACCTAAAGCCTTAGTTGGAAAATTTCGTATCACTGTAAAATAAAAAGCATTGGAGATTCCATTCTTATTTACTGAAATACCTGTTGATTTGTATAAAAAGTCTATTTTCCAACCCTAAAATCTAGAAGGTCTGTACGCCCCATATGTTTTTTTACAAGGTTGCTCTAAACCATAGATGAAAACATAAAGACACAATAAATACATATATATATATATTATCCAAAGACCAAAATGAAATTCGATGACAAATGTTTTTATTTCTCTGCAGTTTATCGCCTAGACCAGCGTTCGGCACACACATACCACTATATTTTCTACTAGTATGAGTGAGTAGCTCTCTCAATGCACTGAAGGAAATTGGTGTGCAATTTTCTACTTCCCCTGTGTGGAAATGAGAATGTAGAGATAATTTAAAAATAAACAGAACATAATTCAAATCTTAGATTTTTTTTTTTTTTTTTTTTATGAACAAAGTAATTTTTTAATTTTGGTTTCCGTCAAAAAATTAAAATTATAACTTAATTACAAATTCAATTAATTATAGAGAAATACAGTTTATAAGATTTGCGATGCAAAATTACACATCATACCAAAGAAAAAAGTTTATTGGCATAACAAAGAATTCAAATACGTTTATCATCAAACATTTCGTTAAGTGTATCGCTTATAGCAGCCGACACAACACAACCCCTTCCAACGAATGCTCAAGCGAGACTAACTGCCTGTTTCCATAAAACGATTTTGTTCGTTCGTTACAAATTGTCAAAATTGAAGGCGCAGACTGAAGACAGTTGTAAACAATTGGGTGTGATCTCTTTCTCAGGGTCGAATTTTCGCTAAAACATATATCCTTTGACGGATTTTAAAGGCCAGCTGTTTCAAATCTGTAAATCAAAGGCCAGCAGAGATTTTTAAAGAAATCATTGTATACAAATTTGTTCTTGTTAAAAGTATTACTAAATTATTAAATTAATATCACTTTTTTGCCAGTGTATTTTGTAATTATTATTTTTATTTAATACAACCATGATAACATATTTTCATTAAACTCAATTAGCATTAAAGTGCAAACGGATAGGAAATCCGTAAACTGCCATATGCTTTTGTTTATTATTTAAATCGTTGAATGTGCAGCTTTCTGTTTTCTGCATAATTTCAATGCCATACGTTTCTTTTCGTTTATTTTGTTCTGTTTTGCTCATGGCTCATGCCATCCGACATCAAACAGAAGCCAAATGATGTTCCATTTGGCTACTCCTTTTCGAAGGCAGTGTATTATGAAGGGTTTTTCGTTTCGTTTGAAAATTATCTGTTTTGTCATTCAATTTAAAATAAATTAAATATCAACAAAAAATGAAGAAGGAAAAACAAAACCAAAAAAAAAAAAAAAAAACAACAGAAAACATTAAAAAACAACCCATCATGTATAAATACATTTAAACGTTTATTTGTCTGTATGTACGTACTAATGTATTCGTAGTCATTATAATTATCGTATCGTATATATGTCATTCTACACATACCCGCGAGTATGTTCATGGATTTCTGTATTCTTGTCCGTTTACGTGTGTGTTTGTCTGTGTGCCTCATTAGCGAAATTGCATCGTTATTTTGCTACTCACTCATTCACTCACGTACATTCAAATGGTTCATCAATGTATTGATATGGTTTTCAGTGTCACTGAAAACTTGTTTCTTTTTCTCTTTTTGTTGCCGGTCTTCATATGATAAGCTTTTCATTACCATCCATAAGCTAACGTGAATATGAGAATTGATTAAAATACAATTTATATACGACGAAAAAAAACAGCACATCTACAATTTCAAACAAACATATTTAAACTTAAATAGCTAAAAATTAATTAAAAGTTTAAAATTTAAATCACTCATTAGTGTGTATGTGTATGTAGTATTTGTGTTAAATAAAATACTACAATCGAAAGAAAAGGGAAAAACTTAAGAATCGAGTTTTATTCACCTCATTTGTCTGTTACAATAAGTTTTCTAGAAATAGGCTAGAACCCTCGTAGATTATAATAAAATTGTTAAATAATAAACAAATTGAATTCTAAACCATTTGTAAATTATTATCACTTGGATAGCTAAACAAACAAACTAAAGTATAGGAATTTTATTTCTATCTCATTTACTTCGCTTCTGCAGTTTATTCGCCATTCAGTCGTCTCCCGAAATTTTTTCACTACTTCGATTCATCGTTTCAAGCGTTCAATTCTTTCCTTAATTCTTTTGATATGGCGAGGCGTTTGATTCTACACTTATTCTCTACTGCGTTTCTCCCGCTTCGGTTATTCGTTCGCAAACACTTGCTTATGAGATGCGCTCTCTTCAACACTTTAGACCAGAGCCTTAAATCAAACCTTAAGATTTTTGCCGGATCGCTCCTTCGAATTTCCCAGTTCGAATTTCTAATACTTAAAAGTGAATTTGTCATTCCTTTGTGTTGTGATATTTTTTGATGTCTGATCTCGATGGTTATTCCCACTTGGAATTCTTTCTTGGCCATTGTCATCTTATTTCGACAGAGAAAGCTCTGTGATGACTTTATTCAAGTGTTAATTCCCTTCGAAGTATTCGTCGGGAACAACGGGGATCTAGTCCAACACCTGCATCACTGCTGCAGTTATTTCTAAATAAAGTGATTGAAGTAGATGAGTTTGTGGTTTTGCTGAATTAACAAACAATTTTTTTTTTCATGAAATCTCTAATAACTCGGTGAATTTCTCATGGATTTTCAAAAATGAGGATGCGATTGAATCCTTGGCAGACGTTATTTCTAAATCAATTCACGTGTTCCCTCATAAAATAATGTGTAGAAACATAGCTCGAAACATGGGGAAAATACTCATGTTTTATTAAACTAAATTTGTTTCCGAAAGATCTCTTCTTTCAAATCCGGCGAGAAACCAAATTTTTTTTTAATTCTGTTTTACTGGAAACGTCAATTCCTGCAGATTCTAAAAACATCGGTAAAGTTTCTATGAAACCTCAAATTCTTAAGACTTTCTCTTTTCAACATTTCAATAGATACATATTTTAAAAAAACGAACTAAAAATTAAATCAGCAAAAATATAAATAATTCTTTCGTATATAATGCTTTTCACTTGGACAACTTAAATAAACTAAACCGTTAATCATTATGCATACAAAGATTTTAACAATAATGACATTTAAGCGCACCTTATGAATTAAACGACAACATTTCTTTTTCTTAACAACATTTCATAAACACCATAAACGCCATCATACTATAAAAGGTTTATGTTTTAAATAAATAAAAAATATTTCAAAAAATTATTAAAATAAAGAGAGAGAGAAGCCCACTCATATTCCAGTAAGCAAATAAATCTTCGGGCATACTTGTGAGGGCGTGTCACAGAAGATGGCCAAAAACAACGAAAATATATTTATTGCAATTAAAATTATAATAAACTAAATTTAAAGTGCTCTAACATCAAAGGCTATTTCAATAGCAGACGATAATCGAGTACTAGACTCTTAGGATACCTCTTCTAGTCCGAACTTTTTTTGAAGCTTTATCAATTGCGAACTTTGTAACACATTTGAAAATTTACCTGAAATTGCGATATGTGTCACAAACTTTGCTTCGTTTCCTGATCAGAACACAAAACCAAATTTCAAATAAATTTGTCAGATCATCTATTTTTGTTTCATGTCAGTTTTCAATAGTAAAGACTTATCTCTTACTGTACATCTTTCACTTCAAAAAGAAAAGTAAAAATATTCAGCAGAAATTGTTTTTAACATTTCATAGTTAACCCCTTTTAAAGATAACTCAAACAATGAAAATATTGGCTACCAAAGATCTCTGTGGACGGCCGTGTTGTGGCAGGTAGTGTGTGCGACTATCACACAGAAGAACCCGAGTTCGAAACCGTGTAAAACCATCAAACATTTTTCAACGGCTGTTTCCACCTCGTAAATGTTGGCGAGTTTACGAGTAATCTCTAAGACATGTAAAACATGTCTAGAAAAGCATTAGCCGTTCGGAGCCGACTTTAAACAGTACGTCCCGGTCAGTGGGTATACAAATTATATAGTACACAGCTCACTTTTTCGAGAGAAGCTCCCCGTCTCTTCCTTCATGGAATGTTAAGGGAAATAAATTCTCTGGAATTTACTGACTTGCTTATTTCCCTTAACATTCCATGAAGGAAGAGACGGGGAACTTCTCTCGAATCAGTGAGCTGTGTACAATATAATTTGTATACTCACTGGAATTTACTTTCAGATATAATTAAAGTATTTTAAATTAAAAGAAACTTTTTTTGTGGTCGCCTTCTCTGCAGACTGAAAATTAATTTTAAATCGGGATTTTACCACTCAGAGAATTCGACGGTAGCAACAATGTTTAGCAACATGTAGCTTAACATTTTGTCTTCCTTTAAATGAACACAAAGCGTATTTGCTTGTGGAGGGCTTTTCAAAAAACCAAATAATAAATCCAAACTAGATGAGAAGCTTAACTCAAGCAGTCGTCAGAAATTTACTAACAATTAAGTACTTCTAAATTAATTTAATTAATCATTAAGTACCAAAAAAAAACATTAATTTCCAAATCACGCAGTTCCAACCCAACGAGTTATAGATAATTGTCCCAAAATGAGTTACTCTGGACTCTTATAGAGCATGTAATAAGGACGTCTGTCTCCAGTTCTCATCTACGGATATGAGATTTTCTTATGCAAATTCTTAGCATAGGCTTTCCAAGGTAATTACTATCCCTGACGGTTGATCAGAGATGTATGACATCTAAAACTAAACACAAAACAATTTAACTTGATGGGATAATATACAAAGCAAAATAGTAGTGCCTATCCCGCTTTGGATCAAAAACAGCCTTTTATGTCAATGAAAAAATATCCTTTCGACCTGGTATCCAGCACATAGTTTAATTGTACAGATGCAAACAACCAGAGTTTTGGGCTATCTTCACATAGTTAATCCTGGCACTGTGCCGCCCTTAGAGCTTACTGGAAAGATTTAAATAAAAGTGAAGAATTTAACAACAAGACATACTAAAACAAAAAACATTCAATAGAAATAAAGAATGCAACTAACACCATTTCATAATTTTAAAATAACAACATTTTTCGAATACCAACACCTCCACCATTACTACTATTACTTTCTTTTACAACAACTTCCACAACTACTTCTTCCACTGCTACTCCTACTACTACACTCTCAAATCTAACGATGAATATGGGTAAGCTTAAATGTGTGTGTATTGTACAATTTGTTTAAATATCAAATACATAAAATATATTAAAAAAAAAGAAAGAAACAACAATAGTTTTGTCTGTTTTATGTGTGCTTGGATTGATGTTTTGTGTAATAAAAACAAATTAAATTTTAAACAATTTGATGTAAAGAAAAAACAACACGCACTCGCCGTAAATAATATTGTGAAGATTTTCGATCAATTTAAAAATGTCATTCTAGAGGTGATTAAAATAATAAAGAGAAAATCATTAAATGAAAAAACAAACGTAAATTAAATTGTATTCATCTTCGTTCAGGCTTATTCTTCATAAATATCACATCCGTTTGCAGTTTCCCGCAAAGCATTTCTGGAAACAAATCTAAATTTAGAATTGTATTTAATGTGAATTTCCTCTTTTCTAATTACCAATTACTCTAGAACGACATCTAAATCTTCTATTTTTTTGTGTATTCCACATTAGCTTTGTGTGTCTGTGAAATACCAAAATTATTTGTCCATTGACTTACCGTTGTTATCTAATATTTTAATATACACGTTTAATAAGATAAAGAAATTTTGCTGATTTTATTTTGATTTTGCTTCAGAAAAAAACCTATAGAACATAGTTAAATACAGACAAATGGTAAGAATAGCTTTAATATATTTCTAGTCATAAAGAGTTCTTATGCCATTGCTTAAGATTACTTTAAGTTAGATAAGTAAAAAAGAATAATGCTTTCAATTTGAAATCGAAAACAAACAAATAATATAAAAATTCGTTAAATTTAAAATAAAATTACGTATACGTCAGGTTGGTTAAACATTACACTCTCTAAGACCAACTCTATTGCGACCACGGTGCGAATGATGAATATTAATATCAATATTTTGTTAGTCATGCGCACCTAGGTCCCAATTCGTTTACTTTTGAACTGTTGTGTGATTTTCACGCATTAAAGAACATTTTTTTAATGCAAATGATTCGTTACTCTATTTTCTTTGTTAGTAACAACTAAAGTCAATATTTTTACAGTAGCAACAATTTTAAAAATTATTTGTTTACACTCTCCTGGGAAGTTTGCCATTATAACTAACGTTGTTAATTTTTGTGTGGAAAATTGTTTCCTTTTTTCCACAAGTCCGCAGACTTGTCAGCGGAATATTATATTAATAAATAGTATTTTATAATTTAGTTTACTGTTGCACAAGCAAAAAAAAATTACTTCATATACTCTAATCTGTATTTCATAATAAAACTAAGGTACAGATAACATTTTCATGCAAAGGAAATGGATGTGCCAGATGTGCCAAAAAAACATAATAATCAAAATTAGGCCGTCCAAAAATGGCCGATACCATAGTTATACGTTGTCTTTATTCTAATTTAATAAAGGGATTATTATGAGTAAAGATTGAATGTTATGTTTGAAGTATGGCGTATAAGTATTTATTAATAAATATAAAATATTGGTTGCCCTATTTAAAGAAATCATTACGAGGTATCACGATGGGAGAAATTATTAATTTTAGTTTATTTTTACTATTAAATTTAGTTTAGTTGCAGAAGAAAATGTATAAGTTGGCATCATGGGCTTATATTACAATCCACGAGCCACTAGTCCAGTAAATTGACGTACCAATATATAAACCGAAATATTTCATTTCAAACTTACAACAGTAGCAAAAATTCTATGGAAGCTAGTTCTTAATTTCCAACAAGAGGTGTTATTTTGGTATGCATTTTTTGAGATAAATGATCGAATGTTTTTTTCATAATACAGAGGAAGCTATGCCGTTAATAATGAAAAACAACATCAGCCAAATGGCCACCGCGACAACGCTTACAGCACCATATACTTTTCATGAAATTTTCCATAACCAAATCCCCCTCATGTCCCAGATAACCCTACGAATTCTATTTTTGAGGTCTTGAATTGACGATGGGCGTTTCAGCTTCTTTACTGGCGTAGACCTTATCTTTCGCGTCGCCCCAAATTAAAAAGTCGCAAGGTGTTAAATCACAGGATCTCGGTGGCCAATTGTGATCACCTCTTCGAGCGGTAACACGGTCCGGAAACTTTTCCCGTAAAAGAGCAATGGTTTCGTTGCTTGTGTGGCACGTAGCGCCGTCTTGTTCAAAGTAAACATTATCCACATGAATATCATCCAACTCCGACCATAAAAAATCATTAATCATCTCACGATAGCGAAATCCATTCACCGTAACTGTTATCCAAATAATTTTGAATTAATTTTTGAAAAAGTAAAGTCCAATGACCTCGCGGCACCATAAACCGCACCAAACAGTCTCACGTTGAAGATGGAGAGGCTTCTCAACAATAACTCTTAGGTTTTCCAAGCCCTAGTTCTGACAATTGTGCTTTTCGATGGAATTCGGGATAATTTTCCTGCATTTCAAGGACCCCCAATCAGCAAAGACACGACGTTGTTGATGATCGGCTGGCTTGATTTCTTGTGTTAACTGAACTTTATAAGCCTTAAGACCCAAGTCTTTATGCCAAATACGGTGTAATGACGTTTGTGGAATGCCCAATTCCAAAAGAACGACGAGGGATGGACAAACCTGGGTTTTCTTCAACACTTTGGGCTACAGCAGCAATATTCTCAGTTGTTTTTGAGCGACGTGGAAGGTTTTTATTCTTCACATGCTCGAATTTTTCCACCTATTTCTGTATTGCGGCCCGACAAGGTGCTTCACGATTTTCACCATTTTTGTAGTGCATTTTAATAATCACAATGCTTTGTTGAAGCGTCTATCGTTCCATTTTTGGTAATGGCGTAGTTTCTACTTAGCAAAAGTCTAAGAATAAAAGCTTCAAAAGTGACAGCTACCGAAATATCGGCAGATTCAAAATAACACCTCTTGTTGGAAAGCTCTTTACAGTTCAATAAATTTTATTGAACCCCCTGAACCGACCGTATCGTCAGAACAACGAACGATCGCGTGACTTAAAAAAAAACATATTGTTGTTCGCCTCAGATGAATTGAAGAAAATCTAATCTTGGCCATCAACTACGTTCAAATATAATTTGTTATCAAGGAGAATATCGAAGTTAATATATTGGGTCCAAAGATAAACGGGGTGACACAGAGCATACGGCTAGATTTTTGCAGCGACAGACCAAAGCCTCTTGTGGGAATTGAACCTACAACCCCCACGCTTATAGGAAAGCATGCTACCGACACGCCTACAGGGGCGCTTTGTTTTGTACATTTCCATTTTTTTTTAGCTCATTTTTTTTAAGATTGAATAATTTAATCTCAAATTCAAATTATATGTGAAAAAAAATATCTCCTATACGCATGTCAGCACCAAGATACACCTCCAGAAATATAAATTTATAATATGTCGTAAATCAAAATCTTATATAGACCATTTACAGCGGCTTTAGAGAAAATATGAAAAGTATTCGATCATGTCCAAAGTAAGCTTGAAAGAAATCTATCCTGCATCTGATTAATATTGATGGCATAAATATTTAATATCACTCATACGCATCGCCAGTTACAAGATTCGAGTCGATAATAAAGGGCCTTTCATTCAGGACTTCTTCCTATGTTCAAATTTCAATAAACTGTGTGTAAGATGTCTTAGACTTTTTTTATTCGTTTAAAGGCTTTGTCGATACCATTATATAAGGAATATAACATTTTATGAGGGTCGCTGTATTCTGTGTCTTATTCGCATAGACCTACTACTTATGACAACCACACAAGGAGAAGTCTAACAGGGTCAGCATTGGTGTCCATATCATACAATATGAGTCAGGCCATTACTGTCACCATTTTTATTTATATCTTACCTGAGTCATCAGGAAAAAAAATGTATTGGTTTTTTGTCTAAAACCAAAGACCACAACTCTTCTTTTGCCATCAGAGCTGTGGGTTCATATTGAAGCTTGTAATGTCTGAAAACTAAACGACAACCGACAAAAAAAAGTGAAAACCTGCAACTAAACAACAACAACAAAACTAAAATATAATTACCCACAAATGTCGGTCGTTTTTTTGTTTTGCCCCCAAAAAAACAAAATAAACTATTGTTTCTGTTGCTGCATGTACAGTAAAATGCACTCAGCTGTAGCTACTAAGGTAATTAAAGAAGACCAACAAACAACAAAGTGGACCAGAAAAAAGAAAAACATAAAACGTACGTAGAATATCCAGGCGAACAAAGAGACCATAAACCTAAATAGCAAAGTTTTGAATAAACAAAGGCCCCGAAGAGAGATGACAGTAGCAGGATCTAAATAATCTCAATATGCCAAAAAGGGGATTTTATTCGAAATACCGAAAATCGTAAGCTTGCGACTTGTCCATGCATTTGTCTACAATGCCTTTAACGAAATCGCCACACTAAGCCTCCAATCAATGGCATGTGTTGTTTTAATATTCAACAAGCGACACTATAAAATATTCTCGATAAGTCCGCCATGCATGGCCAGCAAATGTGCCCGGCATTTAGTGTTAAATCCCCCGCACACACATATAATTCCCCGTCTGATAAGTCTTTTATTCCTTTGGCAGCTTAAATTATAAGTAGCGGTTTTTAAGGTAAAGTGGTAAAGTGTACATTTGGGTATAAGAAACAACCGAGCACACACACCAACAATAAGTGACAGTTTCTGCTTTAGTTTCAGTTTTCGGTTTTCCCACCACCAGCCCGCAGCAAGTAGTTTAGATAACCTTTTTTGTTGTTGTTGTTGTTGCCTCAACCGAACTGTTGCTACTTTGTCATAAAAGTTGTTTGTTAAGCTTTCTATGGAGAGGCAGACAGCATTGGGTTAAATACCTTTACACATGTAGGTATGTGCTTAAAAAAAACATCAACGAATTGGGTGTTAGTGTTGGCTGAGAATTTCGGGACAGCAGCAAGTGTCTCTCTTTGTCTCATCCCCAAAATTGCGTGTTGTACTCAAGAGGATGTAAGCGGATGTCGCGACACAGAAAAAAAAAGAAAAGGAATATAGCCCGGTTGCTGCACATATGCTGAAATAGTTTTTGTGCGATAGGAGCAGAAAAGAAACTAACTTCCCATCTCCAGCTAATGTCGCCATAAGCTGTGAAAGAAAGAAAAAAACATAGTTTAAGTACACATTTGTCGTCGTTTTTTTTAAACTTCATTTCTTCCTTTCTTGCTCTTCCTTTCCGAAAGTAAGTTGCCGGAGTTTTGTTTTATCTTAATAGTACATTCTTTTTGACAGCCAACTAGTTCGTGCTTATACTCATACATATGAGTAAAAAAAAAAAGAAAGTTATGCACCGACGAAGGTGGCTGAAACAACACAATGCAGGTTGAAAAAACGTAGGTGAATGTTAAATAAAAAGCATAGAAGTGGAGAGAGAGTAAGAGGAATTATAGAGATACATTTTGAGGCTAATAAAGAAGAATGAGAGGTTTACTTTAGCATGTAGGCTTTAATCAACTAATCAATTAATCCATTAATCAATTAATCAATTAATCAATTAATCAATTAATCAATTAATCAATTAATCAATTAATCAATTAATCAATTAATCAATTAATCAATTAATCAATTAATCAATTAATCAATTAATCAATTAATCAATTAATCAATTAATCAATTAATCAATTAATCAATTAATCAATTAATCAATTAATCAATTAATCAATTAATCAATTAATCAATTAATCAATTAATCAATTAATCAATTAATCAATTAATCAATTAATCAATTAATCAATTAATCAATTAATCAATTAATCAATTAATCAATTAATCAATTAATCAATTAATCAATTAATCAATTAATCAATTAATCAATTAATCAATTAATCAATTAATCAATTAATCAATTAATCAATTAATCAATTAATCAATTAATCAATTAATCAATTAATCAATTAATCAATTAATCAATTAATCAATTAATCAATTAATCAATTAATCAATTAATCAATTAATCAATTAATCAATTAATCAATTAATCAATTAATCAATTAATCAATTAATCAATTAATCAATTAATCAATTAATCAATTAATCAATTAATCAATTAATCAATTAATCAATTAATCAATTAATCAATTAATCAATTAATCAATTAATCAATTAATCAATTAATCAATTAATCAATTAATCAATTAATCAATTAATCAATTAATCAAATAATCAATTAATCAGTTAATCAATTAATCAATTAATTGATTAATCAATTAAGTAATTAATTAATTAATTAATCAATTAATTAATTAATTAATCAATTAATTAATTAATCAATTAGTCAATTAATCAATTACAAAATTTATCAATTAATCAATTACAAAATGTATCAATTATTCAATTACAAAATGTATCAATTAATCGCAAAAAATATCAAAATGTGCCAAAATGCTCCAAAATCCCAAAAAAAATATCATGCTCTGAGGATGCATTGGCCTCTCGACTATCACGTGTGCGTTTTCCGTTCCCTAAAAGCGACAGTTTTGCTTGCTAACATAGCAGTTGTCTATTTCGAGCTCTACGACCCAAACGGTGAAGGTACAGGGTTTTCCAACCAAAGGTGCTATTTTGGTAATGAAAAAAAAATGGAATTTGTTGTGATAAATGATCGGATGTTTATTTCCTAATAAAGAGGAAGGTATGCCGTCAACAATGAAAAACAACATCAGCCAAATGGCCACCGCGACCACGCTCACTGACCATATCCTTTTCATGAAATTTTCCATAACCAAATTCCAAAGTGGCTGCCTTATCTCCTCGATAGCCTCACGAATTCTATCTTGAATCGACGCTGGATTGTTGGCGTAGACCTTATCTTTCACGTGGCCCCAAAGGAAAAAGTCGCAATGTGTTAAATCACAAGATCTCGGTGGCCAATTGTGATCACCTCTTCGAGAAATAACACGGTCCGGAAACTATTAAATTTTGCGTACTTAATTTTAATAATTCCAAGGCATTGTTGAAGCGTGTATCGTTCCATTTTTAGTAATGGTGTAGTTTCTACTTGTCAAATGTCGAACAATAAAAGCTTCAAAAGTGACAGCTAACGATACTGGGTGATTCAAAATAACAGCTCTTCTTGGAAAACCCTTTATAAGAAAGCAGATGGTCATGTACCATTAATTGCGGAGGCAATTGAAGCTTTTATGCGAATGATACGAGGTGTTTGAGCAAAACTCGCATCAGTCTATCGCAAGCGTTCCCAAATGCATGTTATTTACACAAAGGAAACCTGAGGAATTCTCGATTACAAGAAAACAAGGAGACTACTCGGGTTTGAGAAAAACGAGCTGAGTAAGCTATTAGGGGACATCACAGGACAATCTCAGGCATATTTTTCAATTTTTATTTCAACCATCTGTTCATTGTTTTTCTTTTTGCTGCACTTTTCTGATATCAACTAAATATTACTTCTGGTCTGGCGTTTATACTCAAAGTTTTCCTATTATTTTCTTTTTAGATTATATTTCAAAGGAATTTATTTAAATAAGATTCCATTTCAGTATTAGCTCTTCAAAAAAAAATACAAGACGATATTGTTTTATTGTTTCAATATCTGCAAAGGACAAAGGAGTCTACATTTTAAATCGTAAACTGATAATCACGTGTCCATATCGTAATCCTGGTTTGACCACAAATTAAACAACAAACGCCCATTGTCATTGATTTGTTAAACTGATAATAGCAAACAAATATAGGTGGCAGCTATCACATCGCCTTCACATTGTTAAGGCCGGCACTTACACAGATACTCCACTTATTGCTTTATGTGTGCGAGTATCTTTCGTTTCATCTACATATGCACAATAACATTACAGATGGTTGCCTTAAGAATGTCTCTTACTCGAAACAATGCTATCGTAGTGTACCTTTGAACTAAGGATATTTTATACTAACATCGGCGTATACACCAACACACTCAGATATCTGTGAATATTCACCTATTATCAAACCCCTATTCGTTGCTGTGCTCAAATTCATTCCGTCCTTTGAGTATGTGTGTGTGTACTTTCATTATCGCCCAACGGCACGAGTTGATATTAACGAAAGAACTACAAAGATTTTATTTTCCTTTTTCTCTTAATTCTCGTTGTTTTTGTTTTGCTTTTGCCAATACATCAGATGTTAATACTGAATAAATTTGCTAATGAACAACAAATGGAAAAATTCGATATCTGCAAGCATGAGTGTTTTCTTATTTTTGGCTCTCTCCAGTTTCCCTCTTTACTGGAGGGAACTTTTTATCGAATATAAACAACAACAGAAATGGCTTATAAATTAAGCTGACAACTGCGGGATTTTGTAGTGGTAATTGTAATGGAGGAGTTCCTCCATTTCTACCCCATAAACCTGATAACAGACGAATTGTTTTCCATAGGTTTTCCTGGAAATTTCCAATGAAATTTGAAAGCTTTAAACTTCAATTATTTAGAAAAAAGCCACCTCGGGGCTGAGATATGACGACGTTATACATTTTGTGTGGGGTACCGTGAATGTTCGATGTTATACGAACAATCCTTAAACGATTCAGGTACTTAAGGTGAATGTAGCGGATGTAGCCATTCGTGAGATAAAGCCCGAAAGGTCTTGGAAGATTGAGTTGAAAGGCTGCAAGTCAGCTGAGTCGGCCACGACTTTAATATTTTATTTTCATACGTTTAGTAAACGAAAAAGTTTGAACAGATTGGAAATATTCAAACTCTTAACTTTTAGGAGAAAACCGGAAATACGAAATTTTCTAAAAGCAAAAACTGCACTCGCTGGTGCCAATAAAATCCCTACACTTTATTCCATAGTGTGCTAAGTCGTTTATAGGAGACACACTCAAAAATGTTACTTGGAATTGTGGGATAAATTCAAGATTTTGACAGGATTTTAGTTAAAATCATCCGAGTTCAGAAATACAGTGTCCCTAAAAACATGTTAAGTCGACTAAGTATCTTCTGAATTGAAGCCTCGGAGGGTTTTCCAACAAGAGGTGTTATTTTGTTATTCAAAGAAGAACGCAATTTTTTGAGATAAATGATTGGATGTTTTTTTTCGTAATAAAGAGGAAGGTATGCCGCTAATAATTATAATGAAAAACAACATCAGCCAAATGGCCACCACGGTCACGCTTACAGGACCATATTCTTTTCATGAAATTTTCCATAACCAAATCGCAAAGTGGCTGCCCTATGTCATCGAATTCTATCTTTGAGGGTTGGCCTTTGCTGTTTGTTTTGCTGTCTTTCACATGGCCCCAAAGAAAAAAATTGCAAGGTGTTAAATCACAGGATATCGGTGGCCAATTGTGATCACCTCTTCGAGAGATTACACGGCCAGGAAACTTTTCCCGTAAAAGAGCAATGGTTTCGTTGCTTGTGTGGCACGTAGCACCGTCTTGTTAAGTGTGAACGTTCTCCAGTTGAATATCATCCAACTCCGACCATAAAAAATCATTAATCATCTCATGATAGCGCAATCCATTCACCGTAACTCTTTATCCAACCTCATTTTCGGAAAAGTAAGCTCCAATGACCCCGTCGGACCATAAACCGCACCAAACCGTCACACGTTGAGGATGGAAAGGCTTCTCAGCAATAACTCTTGGGTTTTCCGAGCCGAGGTTGAAATGGGCTTCATCATGATATTTCGATGAAATTCCGGATCATTTTCATGAATGTCAAGGACCCATTCAGCAAAGACACGACGTTGTTGATGAACGGCCGGCTTGAGTTTCTCTGTAAACTGAACTTTATAAGCCTTAAGACCCAAGTCTACGGTGTAATGGCGTTTGCGGAATGCCAAATTCCAAAGAACGACGAGGAATGGACAAACCTGGGTTTTCTTCAAACTTTGGGCTACAGCAGCAATATTCTCAATCTTCACATTCTTCACATCACTAAATTCTCCCAACAGCTCGAATTTGTCCAACAATTTCTGTATTGCGGTCCGACAAGGTGCTTCACGATGACCCAAAAATGCTTTAGTTTTGCGAACTGTGACTGCAAGATTTTCACCATTTTTGTAATGAATTTCAATGCATTGTTGAAGCGTGTATTGTTCCATTTTTAGTAGTTAAGCGTAGTTTCTACTTGTCAAATGTCAAAGAACAAAAGCTTCAAAAGTGACAGCGACCGAAATACCAAGTGATTCAAAATAACACCTCTTGTTGGCAAATCATTTAGTTTCTTTTTAATTCAGCGTATTCCACGGTATTTTCTCTGTCATTTCCAGTCCGGCTAAAAGTACACATGTCGTAAATACTTTTAAAAATCTAAAGCATACTGGGAGTTACTTCAAAATAGCTTTAAAGCTTAAAACGTTAGACATTGTTGGCTCAATAAAATTCTTGCGTTCTTAGAAAATCTACTATTGTTTTAAAGGAACTTAATTCATTAATGCTTCCATCTAAGACCTCCATCTCCATACTTCCCAGGACAATTTCGTGTTCTTTGCTTGGTTGTTGTTGTCTGTTCCGTCATCGGCTTATGAACTTATCGTCGTCGGTTTTTTCAATTTCATATCTTTGACGTCATTTGTAGAACTTCCTTCTAAGATTATGATCTGTCGAAACAAAACCACATTCATTATGACCGTAGCCACACAAAAGAACGGCATAACCGCACCGCTGCAGTTCGGTATTTCAGTTTTTTTTTTTTGCCTGGCATTCTGAAGAAAGAAAAACAAGGAAGCGCCACCATCAAAACAAATGAAACATTTCCCCGAAATAAAACTGAGAGCGGGGCTTTTTTTTCTGTGTGCAGAAACGTTTTGTAAAGAAAGCTTTTAGATTAATTGCTGGTAACAGCACAACCAACAGCCCACAGAGACAAAAGTTACCATCAGAATATCAGAAGAAGAACTCAAACAAAACAAAATAACTTTGGAGTAAAATCTTCCTCTCGCCCCGCCAACCGCCTTCGCAGAGCGAAAAGTGTGAATCACAACACGAACGGAAACTGAAATATGCCGATATGGAAGGGAGGGCAGAGCCATACGTTTTAAAGCCTTGAACAACATGGCTTGTTTCTGTTCAGGTTTTAACAAAATTTCCGGTTTGATTTTTTTGTGGCTTGTCCGAGGGTCCACCAAATATAGTAACGTGGTTTTTTTTATGTTTTTAATGGTCAAGTTCTGGCCCAAGAAACCATTAATTGTAATAAACCATGGCAATGACTTTATTTTGTTTATTACAAGTTTATTCATTCAGGCCGACTTGTTTTTTCCTCTGCTGTTGGTGAATTCCATAGCATACATTTAGGCGGCTGTAGGCCAGGAGAGAGGAAAACTGTTATTGGTCGACTATTAACATGGACAAAAACAACAACGAAGTATTACTACCCCGAAATGGAGGGCAACTGGTTTTGGTCCTTTTGGGGTTAACTTAAGGTTGTTTCTCTTACGACTGGTTTCTCTTTTTCTCTCTCTCTCGCTATTTCTTCAAGAGTAATTAGCTTAATGGATTGTAAATTTATGGAATAATTATAAATGTAACATAAATTGAATTGAAATAGAAAAAAAAAAATAACAACAAAAACAACTATAGATGAATTATCCCTAGAATTATGCCATGACTTCTGGCTGGCTTAGGGCTTCAACAAAAAAAGGTCTACGAAAAGAAAAATGCTGTATCCATTTTCTTGGAAGAAAAAAAAAACGAAAAACACAGAACGTAAAATAACTTTATGTGTTCAAAATAAGTAGTCTTCTGTTGTTTTATTATTGTTCCAGCCACAATGTCATCTCTCCTTTGCTATCCTTTTGTGGCTCTTTGGACAGAGCGAAATCAATTAAGTCTTTGAGATAAACTGGAATTTACCAATTATCCCTAATTTAAACCTAAACGTAATAAGTAACCCAAAAGTATGCTTCGCATTTTTATATCGCAAATTCTTAGATAACACAAAAATGATTATATAAATTGTGGGTGCATAAATCGCCCTTCTTTGATAATTTCCTTAAGAAAACAAACACGGAAGGTTTATATGTAAACCAGAGTCCAGAGCTTCCTAAGTTTTTGTTGGTAACAACACTCGCTTTTGAAAATTTTTGATTTTGTCGCAAAGTTTAAGTGGAAAAAAATCACCAAAAAAAAAAAACCGATAATTGTCGATCTATTGAGAAAAAATCCAAATTTGCCAATGGGGCCAGCATTTTGGCGCCAGTTGAACCACTTTCCAACTGATCCCATGTATATGGCCGCTCACTTGAGTCTGCAAGACTTCGGGGCTGATACTTGGGTAGAGCATATTTGCCTCGTAATGTACCTCAGGAGAGGATTTTCCTGAATTACCAAGACGATTGCCTTGAATTGAACTTGAACAGACCATGTTTATATGCTGATGATATTTAGGTAATTTTTTTCTGACCACAGGAGCTTTTAAGGTTAATACACTTTTTCGAACCAACAAGAGTTTGTACAAACTTGCGTGAAGACCCTTATATTCCGCTTAAAGAAGTGTTTTTCTATAGATAATTTTCCTTGAATTACGTGATCAATTTTGAGTATAATCGGAGAATAAAAGTGCCTGAGGTAGCTGAGACTGTGGAATTCTCAGCTGGGCAAGTGCATTACAACAAGAGGTGTTATTTTGAATCACCCGATATTTTGTTTGCTGTCACTTTTGAAGCTTTTATTCTTTTACATTTGACAAGTTGAAACTACGCCATTACTAAAAATGGAACAATACACGCTTCAACAACGCATTGAAATTAAAATTCACTACAAAAATGGTGAAAATATTGCAGTCATAGTTCGGAAAACTAAAAAGTTTCGGGACCGTGTTATCTCTCGAAGAGGTGATCACAATTGGTGATCATACCGAGATTTTGTGATTTAACACCCTGGACTTCTTCCTTAGGGGCCATGAATAAAGAAAGAATTCCCAAAAATAGATGAAAAACTCCCCAAAAAAAAGTTAGCATACAATTTTTTCCAAAAATTCTGAAAAATCCTCCAGAATCCATTATGAGCAACACCACATTAAAAATCGAATATACGACGCGACGCGTATGTAAATAAAAAATGGTCCAAAATCGAAAAATTAAATATTATCTAGGCGAGTAGGTTGCCCATCATATCTAGCCATATGGTCTGTGTCACCCGGTTTACTCTTGAACCCAAAATTGGAATATACATGTACTTTGTATTGCAATTAAATAAAAATAAATAAAATAAATGTAATCTAAAAATTAAGGGAAAAAAATTGCTAATTATACCCTCACCCTACGGGTAGGAGGGTATATATCATTTGATACGACCCAAAATGTAACACCTAGAAATATTCACATTAGACACCAGGTGTCTTTGAACCAAATTCGATTCATGACTTTCTGAATCGTTTGAGCCATGTCCGCCTGTCCGTCTGTCCGTCCGTCTGTCCGTCTGTCCGTCTGTCCTGCTGGTACGCACGATAACTTTCGAAAGAGTTAAGCAATCACTCTGAAATTTGGCATGGCTTAATATTTCCCAAAACTGCTTATGGGATTGCATATGGGCTATATGACCACACCCCTTCGGGTACCTCCCATACAAATCTGCTATTTCGCCCACTTTATAAATCGTGTAATAATATCAACACGCTCAAGTTCGATCTTGCCCAAATTCAGTATTTAGTAAAGGTATAACTGGACAAAGTTTCGGACAGAAACTTGGAAGTCTGGCAACTCCCCTTCTGGTACCTCCCATACAAATGTACCATCCCGCCTACCTTAGAAATCGTGTAATAACACCAATATGACCAACGCAATCTTGCCCAAATTCGGTATTTAGTAAAGGTATAACTGGACAAAGTTTCGGACAAAAACTTGGAAGTCTGGCAACTCCCCTTCTGGTACCTCCCATACAAATGTACCATCCCGCCTACCTTAGAAATCGTGTAATAACACCAATATGACCAACGCGATCTTGCCCAAATTCTGTATTTAGTAAAGGTATAACTAGACAAAGTTTCGGACAGAAACTTGGAAGTCTGGCAACTCCCCTTCTGGTACCTCCCATACAAATGTACCATACCGCCTACCTTAGATATAGTGTAATAACACCAACATGACCAACGCAATCTTGCCCAAATTCTGTATTTAGTAAAGGTATAACTGGACAAAGTTTCGGACAGAAACTTGGAAGTCTGGCAACTCCCCTTCTGGTACCTCCCATACAAATGTACCATACCGCCTACCTTAGATATAGTGTAATAACACCAACATGACCAACGCAATCTTGCCCAAATTCTGTATTTAGTAAAGGCATAACTGGACAAAGTTTTGGACAAAAACTTGGAAGTCTGGCACATATCCTTTTGGTACCCCCCATACAAATATACCATTCCCCCACTTTAAAAATCGTGTAATTATATAAATTCGGTCAACGAATCTTTCCGAAATTCTATATTTAGTAAAGCTTTAGCTATATACAATTTTCTAGTAAAAACTCTGCTTTATATTCCGCCCGTTTTGTAAAAACGTGTAAGACAATATTTTTCTATAACATTCGGTATTTTGAGGTTGCTATTATGGTATATGAGACTTATATTTTTTTTACTGAGGGTGAGGGTATATATAAGTCGGTTTACCCGACTGCAACTTTTCCACTGGTTTTATTTATTTTTATTTGTGTTAGGAAGCCGCGACCATCGTGCGACGATAGTACTTTTTGTCTTCTACTTCATAAATTGTCTCCTCCTCGAATTTCACCACAGAAATATTGCCGCGCAATGGTTTCTTGGAATCGATGTTGCTCTTAGATCGTAAGAGCAACATGATCATGACCTTGTATTCTATAGCACGACGCTGTCTCGAGATTAGACCAACAATGAATTTCTTTAATTTGCCGGAGTTAACATCTTCGAAACCATTGGCAATATATTCCATAATGACACAAGAGTCACCGAAGCGGGCACGATGGACAGCCAAGCTCTCGGACGATTTGTGGACGATTTGTGAGCTATGGGGTCGAACATTTCTGCGTACACTTCAATACGGCCGGCCCGTCTCGAAATTGAAACTGTTTTTTTTGGATAGCGGTCAAATCATTAATTCGACGACCTTCCTCATCTTAAATCTTGGTGATAATAATAATTATTTTTAATATTAATTATAATTATTTCGGTACGGACAGGTACCACAGTAACCATCCTAGGCGAGTTTATGGCTCAAAAAATCCGTTTAATTCAGCCTGGAACAGGCCTTCGGCAACGAACGTGCAATTTATTTTCTTTGGAAAATTATGAGGCTCATGTTTTTGTTTCATACAACTCGCAGAGAACATGGTAAGAACTACCCATATGTTTTAAAAGGGAAACCTTCTCCGATAAGTTTTAATTTTTGGCGCTTATTTAGAGATTGGAAGCAGTAAGATCTTGTCCATTGCAAAACATTTTAGAACGTGTGCAATATTCCCGAACATACGTACCTCACAATGTACCAAGCCAATCTTACCATAAACTCCATCTATTGGGGGACGAGGGTTACTTAAATTAATTTGATTTTTTTTTATTTGGGTTTTATGGATACGAAGAACACCAACACGATGACCTTCGTCCAACTATAATCGCATTTCATCAAGAACCACCAGCCAACCAACAAACCGACCATCATCATTAACAATTCATTTGGTGCAATTTGTATTTTTAACAACCCCCACTCCCCCCACCAACAGTGAACAATCGGGAAACAGAAATAAAAACGGATGCCAATTAATTATAAAACCCGACAATAATAATAACAACAGCAAGATGAACTCATACAAAAAAAAAGATCGTCGGCAAAAAAAACCTCAACCAGACCTTTGCCATGGCCATTCATGCATTCCAACCACATCACAAAAACCATAAACAATTATTTTCGTGGATTTTTGTTGTCGATGGTGGTTATGCTGGTGATGGCGATTCGTTGCAAATGTCGATTATAAGCAAAATAAATAAATAACCATAACATGTGAATGGGCACATAAATCTTTCAAAAAGTGAACACCCAAAACCGAAACAATGAACGGATATGCAAATGAACATGAGAAAGAAAGAAACTATTGAACAATATCCGCCACACAAAGCGAGTGCGTATGTGTGAGTGAGAGTTCTCCTATGACCCCTCACACTTACGCAAAACAAGCGTGCATTTCAATTGTAATCCTCTGAGATATCTGAACGAAAAAGAAACAATATAATTTATGTCCGAAATTGATCAGAGTTATTTTTCATTTTTGAATTAGACGGGGGGACAACATTCTAAACAGATAATGGAAATGTCTATGCAATTCAATAATTGACAGCTAGAAGGTGGAACGGTTAAGTGAATTTGGGAATATTTTAAAACCACCACCACCACCCAAAATATTCCGGGCGACAAGAGATTTTTCAATGAGACCCACCCACGGAAACTGTTCAATGTTCCAGAATTTCGATTGGACGCAAGGAGGTAAAGAAAGCCAAACAAACAAAAGAATCTCATGAATTCCAATTCGGCAATAAAAGTATATGTGTATGAAACATTTGAAGTCTCTCACACACGCCATCACCAACTACCAACAAAAAAAAGGGATGCAGGAATGCCTTACCCACCAAACGGAAACAATATGGAACACTTAACATGGTCATTGCAATAAAAATGATTTATACACTCCAGAATACTGATGGTCAACCAAAAAAAACTATACGAAATCTCATATAATGTCGCTTCAAATCGCAAAAAAAAGGAATGTTGCCAAGGTTATTATTATTAAAAAAAAACCCAGCCATCTGGAAATGTGTAGAATGAGATCGAAGAAGAGGAAGAGGGAGCCATGGGAAATATGAGAAAATCATAATGGCACTGATGATGGCAAATCGTTGTAATCGTTTCTTCGTTCCCCGCAAGAGTTATAAAAATAGCACATGGACAAAAACCAATAAATGTTTGATGCGCAAGAAAAAAATCATTAAAATTGTGAAAAGTTCACATAACATTGAAAAAAGGGCTGTATTTCATATTTAGCGCCTAAAATGCGGCAACACTATATACAGTCTCTAAGGAAATGCCGGTACTTCGGGCAATATATAATAAAAATGTTCCTCTGAGATTAATAATGGGAACGATAATTTAAATTATGTCATATCATAATTTAAATATAATAAATTGATGTGCCCTCGGCCATGGAGGGCTTTCCTAAACGGCACTAGGGTGGGATCTTAAAATGAAATGTATTCGATTACCGCAAGATTCGTGGTCAGGCAAGTTTAGTAACGTGAAGTTGGATGTGTTCCCATCTGTAAATGTTTAGATTATATCGTGTATATCTCGCTGATATTGAAGAAGTTCTTGCAAGCTCGAATGCAAGCTAAATGATCAGTTGTCTGTCTCTTCCTTGGTCGTATATTATGCGAAATACGCGCTTAGCTGTTTGCATTACATTGGGAATTTTGCTTCGTATCGTTACCATTACGTTCATGTCCTTTTAGGGACACATATGATCACATTTCTCTACCAACAAAATCTTAGTAATATTGGGATTTGCATCTAAGTTGCTTGTTGTTTTTGTCCCTTGGGTTACTTGGAGCCGAGCTGCAAAGTTAGCCTGATTTTACAGTTAAATATAATGTCAACGATATTTGATTTAGTTGGTCCATCACCATGATCCCGTTTGTTATTGTCTTTTTTTTTGCCTTATCTAGAAAAAGCATTAGCCGGCAGTAAACAGTAGGCCCCGGACATGGCTCTATGAAAATTTAGAAATCAAAAATCCCTCAGAAGCCCAATATGAATCTTTCCTCAAAAATTCTGAAAAAATTGCCTAATGCAAAATTCCAAAATATTATGAAAAATATCCCAACAAAAAAAAACACCAACAGATTTTCGAAACTTGGAAAAAGAAATTTTTAAAAAAATTAAAAGAATGTGAAAAATATTTGTTTTACATTTATATATTAATCGTTTATTACATTTATATATTAATATGAACTTTGCTTTGACACGTAAGTGTGAAAATATCTTCTACATTGGCTGCAATGGCTCCGTGAACAGAGGCCCCTAAGTAATATGGACCCAATTTAAAAATGAAGAACCGCCCCAAATTTGAGCAAAAGTATGAACAAGTGTGAAATTTGTAAATGTCGTAACCCCAACACATTATACGCGGTCTATGATTCAATTGGCTCTATGAAAAATACCCCAAAAAAAAATCTAATACAAAATTGTGGAGTATTTCATATTTTTTTTGGTAAAATTTAATTTTTTCTTTTTTGGGCCTTTATTTTTGGGGAACTTTTCGGTTTTTTTATAAATATTTTCAAAACAGATGTCAATCATGTATCGCCCGCGCCATAATGTTGTTTTTATGGGGTATTTTTCTGAATTTTTGGGCAAATTTTCATATTGGGCTTTTGGGGGATTTTTTTTATTCATTTTGGGGAATTTTTCATTTGGGGCATTTTTCGTAGAACCGTTTCACTTTTCTTTTGAAAATATTCCCAAAAAAACAACAAAATAAGGGAATTTTTTTGTTGTTTAAAACAGTTTAATAGTTAAAAAAACATAAATTAAATATTACCTGAAATTTTTGTTTTGGGAATTCTTAATTTTTTTTCATTTTTGGCAAATTTTGTGGCATCTCTAAACCTTTTCCCAAAAATCTGAAATCTCAAAAATCTTACCGGATGTTTTCTTTTTTGTTTTGGCTCAATTGGATTTCGTCTTTTTGAGATTTCAGATTTTTCGGAAAAGGTTTAGAGGTGCCACAAATTTTTAAATTTTTAAAAAAATCTTAGATAACCCTAGTTTTTGGCAAATTTTGTGGCATCTCTAAACCTTTTCCGAAAAATCGGAAATGTCAAAAAGACGAAATCCGGTTGAGCCAAAACAAAACAAAAAAAAATATTTTTTTTTTTTTGGCTCAACCGAATTTCGTTTTTTTGAGATTTCTAAAACTTTTTCAAAAAATCGGAAAAAACAAAAATACTTAAACCCATATGCTTCCAAAAAACGGAAAAGCCCCTATGGAATTCGAAAACAAGTAACTTTTTTGGACAGTAACTTTTTACATGTCACTGATTTGGGGAAACTTTCATCACGGCCAATATCATTTCATGGATTTTATCGACGATTTCTGGCGTGACGACCTACTTTGGACGACCTGAATGTTAAACGCTCAGTATGTCACTTTGAAAAGCATGAAAATCTCTGGTGCAGAGTTACCATTATATTTACGAAGCCTTTTCCTGGTTCCGACAATTGATTTTATTTTACACACAAAACAATTCACTTTTAATTCGCTTTAAATATCTCTCAAACATACACAAAATGAGGCCATTTGCTTACAATTTAATAGTAACCAGAGAGTTTAAAATGATCAGTATTGTTTTTTAAATAACTACGATGGCAGTTCAGAAGGGGTTTTCCCACTTAGCGCTGATGCTTGTAACACCCAAATGAAAACGATACGCTCCATATTTATTAAAACTATTCGATTAACCTACATATTTATGTTCTTTCGCCTATTCATCTATTTAGAAATTTGTTCGACGGAGAATGAAACTTTCGTTAGCGTAAGATTCTCCCGATTTGAGGAACTCATTCGTTATAAACCGATCATACATTTTATTCCACTCTATTGTGTGTACTCGTGGGGCATAATTAAAATTTTTTTTTATTGACTGTCACTTTTATTTATTTTCTATATTTTGAAAAATATTTATGCCAATATTCCACAATAATATGAAGCTGTGAAAATAATTTGCGGATGCCTTTTTTCTATTACTTACATCTTAAATTTTTGTTTTTAAAATTTAGTCATATAGCTGAGCTAAAAATGTTACAAACATATACAATACACAATTTATTTAATTTACACCCTGCAGACAAGCCATGTTGGCTTCGTGTGATTAGCAATAAGATGAATTGTATTAATACCATACACAATAAACCTGAATATAAAAAAAAAAAAAAAAAAAAAAAAAAAACACCGTTATGACCGGCATGAGTTTCCCGTACTTCTAAGTCTGTTCCATATTCCAAACGAAACCATTAGCCAGGATGAATGTTGTCAGCCCACTCCTTTCTCATATCACCCGGAATATCATTTATTTTCTTCACCGGTGGCAGGCAATTTGTCCATATGCCCATGCTGCTTTATTGAAACTGTAATGTTTAATAATGTAACTAATAAACTACTCACTTTTTCAGTGTTATGATAATGAGGGAAATTTATAAAAAGACAAAAATTCCCTTCATTATAACCGATCTTTCGAAACAATTCCCAGAAAATCATCTAACAAATGCGGGCTTCGTTCACTGTCGTCCCCATTGGCCATCCACTACTCGGACCACACCTGCCAAACTCTTGCCTTTATGTGTTTGGGAAAAAATATCAAAATTTTTCAAATAGTTTTCACTCAACAAAACATTGCCAACACAATGTAAATGTCTAAGTACTCCCTTCTCTAATGTTGCGTTTAAAGTGACTTTAGAACAAACTTTTCGACAACAATTTTTCCCACAACTCCCGCACAACACGAAATATAAAAAAAAAAACGGAAGAAGAAAAACCACACAAATAGTTTTCAAAAAATAAAAATTGTTTCACACACAAACATTTTCATTTCCATTTACAATTCCTTAAGGTATTCCACTGTCATTACTATCAATTACAAAACTGTTTTGTTTGGAACAAAAAAAACGAAGAAGAAAAAAACACTGCAAACAACAAAAAATACAAGAACTCTAGCACGATTGCAAAACAATATAGAAGCACATGCCATCCAAACCCAAAGTGGTAGGAGTAACTACTTTAACGCAAAAATAGCACAGTGGTTTGGATATATTTCTGTGGGGAATAATTTAGAAATTTGGCAAAATTTCACATTGAGGTGATTCAGAAGACTGGAAATCTGAGGCAATTTTCGTTCACATGCTGGTAGAAAAGCAATGGCGGATTCTGTTTACAAACCACAGTGCATACTTATGGGGGGCTGTGTGAACATACACTACATGTGCTGGCACATGCAATACACTTAAATGCTAGATGCAATACCATACATGTACACAAATGTCTGTGCGTGTGTGTGTGTGTGAACGTAGTGTATCTATGGTCGTTTGGGAGCAAGTGTAACTGCACTTGTAATGGTAATAGTAATTGTATCTGTGTGTATGTGTTTTCGGGGCGTTTGTCTCTATCTTCGAATACAAATATTGTTGCAATCGAGGAATTCATATTGATGTTGAACACATACATACATGTATGAGTGAATCCAATAATTATTTTTTGGGCTTATCAACAAGACTTGTATACTAAGGGACTGAGAATTTTGTGCGCTTATGAGAGAAGTACACAGGACAACTGAAGCGGATTGGTACTGGAAAAAGTGTCCGTTTATGAGAGGTATCAGCTTAAGAGAAGTGTCCGCAAGAAGAGAGTACATTGTAGATAATCAAAGGAAGACGGATTTACAGACAGAACATAGGAATCGAATACATCGTGTTATCCCTTAGCCACATAGAGCAAAACGGCGGGTAATGAATGTGTCCTCTATCAGCCCTAAGGATTGGATTCGCCGCATTTGGATATGAAGACGAAAGTCAAATAATGAAGACATTTTATGACTCGACGGGATTTTGGGGTGTAATCAGATGTGTTGGAGGAACCCACATCCATATCACAATTATTTTTTTTATCAAACGATAAACAAAACACAATTGTGTACTTTTTACACTTTCATTTGCTTAGGTGACAAAAGAAAAATGTTAGTGGGCCACGATTTCCTTCGCTCTCATAGATTTTCGTTCGCTTTGTCATTCTTGTGAGTCTTGGAAGCAATTGCACATTAACGTTCGCCATCCTGAGTCAGGCAATGAACCACAGTCATGCAAATGTTAAATGGAATTTCTCATACATTGATAAGTGTAAGTACATGCGTGCGAGTCAATTTGTTTTTATCAACAAAACATAAAATTTCGTTACAACTTGTCCCAAAAACAAAAACAATATTTGTTTTTCTCGGTGTTCTCGGTGAAAATAAAGCCAAAGTTTTCCTTCTATGTCGTACTGCATACTTGGCAAACATTACAGCCCGAAAAACTACAACTACACTGACACCTACTGCCAATACCAATGCAACTGCATTCTGAATAGAATCGAACAAACACTTGTCGGCAAACAAACAAACTCCAGTAAATTTATGTTATCTGAGTTTATTGAAAACTTTACGCACACAGGCACACATTATGAATGCACATGTGTGTACCAGTCATAGTCCCCACAAGTACTACCACATCCAGGGAATATGTGATGACAGGAGGAAGTGTGATCAGTTGGGTAGTAGGGACATGTGTTGATATGACATATGACCAGTGTTCAGTGGCATTGTGCCTTCGATTATTCTCCTGAACTTCCTCAACAGCAAAGCACTCATTATACCGGCCTCGTATGTTACACATACACTATTTGGAACACGTCAGCAACACAAACCCAGATAATATGTGAAATATAAACAGTGTGTATCCTTTTTTTTTTGTTGTCGGTTTGTGTAGAACAAACGGCATATTTATCTGTGACAACAAAATGCATTCGCTACGGGTGCGAGAACGAGTAAACTCGAGTATCTCGAACTCGAGCCGGGGGAGTATTTATTGCCACTTGTTAGAGAAGCCCGTACTCGTCTGCCCCTTATCAATGCACTCAAACTGGAATAACAATTAGAAACTATTACAATTATTTTCTGTTTTTTGTTGTTGTATGGTTTTATTGTGTACATGCAGATATATAAGAGTAGATAGAATTCCGTTCAATATGCCTCAAAACAAACAAAAAATTTGCAATAAAATGCTGTAATTACAAATTTTGGAACACACAGACAATAGGCACAATTGTCTGTCCAGTACTTACAACTTGTAAATGTGGAAAATTTTCAATTTCCAATTGTTTGCCCGGACTCATACATATAATGCTGGCAACTGATAAGAAGATAATTAAAGAAGGCAAATTTGTGTGTGAACTGGCCTTGGGTACAATAATGGCTACAGACTACAGTATTGGTTTAGTTTGAAAAAACTGCGATTAAAATATGAAGTTTCAATGCGGTTAGAAGAGATACCTTAGTTCTAAATGGATGGTATGAAAATCAATTGATATTATGATTTACCAGAAAGGGAATGAACATGATTTGGTGACATTATGGTATATCACTGCGATATAAATGCAGAGTAGAAAACTCTGCAACTGTCCCTTAATTTTGATTTTTATTTATTTCAATCGCCAGCATTTCGGTAATGTCAGTAAACGGAAACATTCAGACGCGTTTAAGAAGTCCCATAGAATATAAAACAGCACATTTCGAGGTTCTAATTAGAAATTCATATTTGAATAATTACTTATATTCCTTAACATTCCATTTGTATACACAGTGAGCGGGTCCAAATTTTTTCCTAGACAAATTTTACATTATTAAGAAATTATTCTCTTACTAAAGTCGCCAGCATTTATAAGTTGAAAACAGCCGTAGAAAAATGTGTGATGGTCTTACCAGGATACGAACCAGGATTTGGGGTTTAGTAGTCGTACAGACTACCTATCACGGCCGTCTACCTTCGAATACGACGGTTTATATTTAAGAAGGACAAGTAATCAATTACTCAGTTGGTCGATTATACAATTAATCTATTAATCTATTAATCTATTAATCGATTAATCTATTAATCTATTAATCTATTAATCTATTAATCTATTAATCTATTAATCTATTAATCTATTAATCTATTAATCTATTAATCTATTAATCTATTAATCTATTAATCTATTAATCTATTAATCTATTAATCTATTAATCTATTAATCTATTAATCTATTAATCTATTAATCTATTAATCTATTAATCTATTAATCTATTAATCTATTAATCTATTAATCTATTAATCTATTAATCTATTAATCTATTAATCTATTAATCTATTAATCTATTAATCTATTAATCTATTAATCTATTAATCTATTAATCTATTAATCTATTAATCTATTAATCTATTAATCTATTAATCTATTAATCTATTAATCTATTAATCTATTAATCTATTAATCTATTAATCTATTAATCTATTAATCTATTAATCTATTAATCTATTAATCTATTAATCTATTAATCTATTAATCTATTAATCTATTAATCTATTAATCTATTAATCTATTAATCTATTAATCTATTAATCTATTAATCTATTAATCTATTAATCTATTAATCTATTAATCTATTAATCTATTAATCTATTAATCTATTAATCTATTAATCTATTAATCTATTAATCTATTAATCTATTAATCTATTAATCTATTAATCTATTAATCTATTAATCTATTAATCTATTAATCTATTAATCTATTAATCTATTAATCTATTAATCTATTAATCTATTAATCTATTAATCTATTAATCTATTAATCTATTAATCTATTAATCTATTAATCTATTAATCTATTAATCTATTAATCTATTAATCTATTAATCTATTAATCTATTAATCTATTAATCTATTAATCTATTAATCTATTAATCTATTAATCTATTAATCTATTAATCTATTAATCTATTAATCTATTAATCTATTAATCTATTAATCTATTAATCTATTAATCTATTAATCTATTAATCTATTAATCTATTAATCTATTAATCTATTAATCTATTAATCAAACAGAGTCGAGAAATCAAAAGAAAAGTAGTCGAATTACTTTTGATTACATTTGGTAATCGCGAGTGATCCCGATTAGATTATTTGTGATCTTAATCAATTAGTATTCAAATGAAATTGAATATAATCTTAATCGTAGTCATTATTGACTGATTACTTAACAGCTATGATTGCAATGAATGGGATTCCAATCTTTACTTCGAATTTTGTGTTTGATTCAAAATTTTAAAATTAATAGTGAAACAATTACACTTTTCAACAAAAAATTTTATTTTGTAATAAATCATTACAATTAGCCACAACCAGAAAACCACTAGTCCGATTTTGTTGAAATAAATTTCAAAAAATCACTTGATCACAAAATTATTACTAATCTTTACCTTTGGGGCCTTTGAATATAAATGATAGTTTCGGAGTTACAAACCATAAATCACACTTTTTCTTCCTATTTTTTGCGTGGATTTATTTATTGGACTTACACTTGCAGTGTAAATAAACCGATCTAAATTGTGCTATTGACTTTCAAATTGAAAGCATAATATTCTAAATAAGTTTATTATTAAGTTATAGTAATTAAGAAACAAATAAGTCGTATACCAATTTAAGTATATTTCATTATCACAATTAAAAATTAAGTCTTCCACCGCCTCTTTAAACCTATCAATTTTAAATTCGACTTAAACCAATAAATCATTTATATCAGTAAACTAAATTGGCCAAAAAAAACCTTTTTTCCAAACCATAAAAACAAAATTAAAACTCAACTAGAACAAAAGCAAGTTTTGCTAATCTCTTCATAGCTATAAATACAAAAAGCTCTAAAACCATTAATTTATAATAAATAAAAAAATATATAAAAAAAAACCAATACTACTATCGTATATCGTATATATAAAACTTTAGTGCGGATGAGGGATTCGATGGCACGTATCACACCAACATTGTGGTCAAACATAACGGCAGTTGTCTGTACGTGCCCCCTGGTATCTTCAAGAGCACATGCAAGATAGACATCACGTGGTTCCCATTCGATGACCAACACTGCGAAATGAAATTCGGTAGTTGGACTTATGATGGAAATCAGGTAAAGTGTGTGTGTATATATGTGTATGTATGTATATGTACATATGTATAAATCTCAACGGGTTTATACATGTGTATTTCTGCAGCAGACCACAAAGCAACCAAAAAAAAAACACAAGAACAAGTCTCAACAACACCCCCAACACCATCTACACCAGCAACAAGAACAACAACACCACCAACAGTGTTGCGAAGAGCAGTTGAAGACAAAAGATTTCAATATTTGTTTTTGTACATTAAACCACCAACTCTCTCATATACCACCTACACCCACACAATATTACACGAGATATTTGAATTTTAATTATTTTTTGTTTTATAATTTGTTCTTAAAAGAAAAAAAGGGGCAAATGCTGTAAAAAAAAAGTCAAAATTCAAATTTACTATGGAAATATTGTAGACTTCTATGGGCAAAGATCCATTTTTCTGAACATCCATATTTGATTTCCGAGAGAAGTGATCTATACTTTGCCAGATCAGAGAAGATCGTCTTTTGTGTAAGAAAATATTTTTAGAAAATATAAAAAAGAGCAGTTATATTTTTTCATAAGGGAATGAGTTGCATTTTCTATTAGATCAATATTTTCTTAGAATAAAAACTATCTATCTTCTGTGTAGGTTAAATCCATTTTTTTTTTCTTGGCAAATACAGGAAATGTAATTTTTCCCCAAGAAAATATTCATAAACGTTTTTTTTTAAGATAAAAAAAATACAAATACTTTCTTTTTTACAAAAAAAAAAATAGAAATTCTTTCTTATTCTTATTAGTTTCTATAGAAAATGTCAAAACCTTTCTGTCGAAAATCAGTAATCTCCCACAGAAAAGCCATATAAGAAATGATTTCCTACAAAAAATACATATTTCCAAACTAAAGTAATTTTCTATGATTTTTGCCCCTCTTTCTATTCACATCCAATTCATGAATTCAATATTCATACCATTGTTTTTGTGTTTTATTTAAACCACAATTTCAATATTTATTTTCAAGTTTTATACTGAACTGAACAACAACAAATTAATAACATTTCACTGCATTTTTGTGAATTACAAAACCAGAAATGAAATTGTTTAAGCAATTGCAATTACACACAACCCACATAACACAGCCACACTATGATTTCAAAACACCTTCAACAGACAACAACAATAGGTTCGTGAAAGTAACAGTGGGTTAACGTCAAGACGAATTAGGAAATCTAGAAGTGGGATTAATTTTATTTTGCAGACAAACTGGAAAGATTGCTTTCACCAGTACCAATGGAAATCTAAAACAATTGAAGAAATGAATTGTGGAAGAGACAAATATTCCACCAATGAAGGAATTCAATATTTCGCCAATGCAAATATTTAAGAAGTTTATGCTGTTATGATTAATAGTCATATTCTGTTCAAACAACGTGTAATTATTTCCTATGGAGAATATACTTAAAAAACCTTTCCTAGGTTTCAATTAACCCGAGAATGAACTTCCACTAAATGTGCTCTCTCATCTCAGTTAATCCTCCGTCCTTTTTGTGAATTCCCCTGTGGTTATTTTCAGAATCACCCATTTCGTCCCTACATTTCCCTTTCAATTGTCTATGTTACCATCCTGAAAGGATTCCACATTCCCAAAAGCTTTTAAGCTCGTACATAGGTTCTATGATATTTCTGGACTACCCACTGTTGACATCTACCTACACACATACAAACAATACTCAATGAATACTATTTTTTTTTTTTGATAACTTTTGAATATGAAATCTAAACCTAACAAGAAGAGTACCTACAAATTTTCCATATCAGAGAAGACGACGAAAAATCAGGGCTACGAACCGATAACGAAAGGTCTTAATTGGAATCATGTGTGAAATAACTTTTTTCAAAACAAACCAAAAAACAATCACGAAAAAATCAACGCCAATGAAAAAAATTAATTTCAACTATTTTGCATGACAGCAACAAAAACAAAAGCGAAACAAATGCGAAATTGCAACAAGATTTCGCATGAAAGCCACTATTAAAAATTTTGTAGAACATTTTTCCAACAATTGAAAAAATTGGAAGTTTTCGACGAATAAAATTGGAACACAAAATTTTTAACGTTTGTAAAGACTCTTAATGAAATTGACACAAATGAAAAAAAAAACAATAAAAAAAACACTACACTTTCCACAATAACTAAAAAAAGAAAATTTTTATAAAAAAATCAAATGGAATGGAGATTTTACAGTCCGAACTAAGGGCAAATTTTACGGTTTAAACTAAGTTAATTCTTAAACAAAACTTTTGGTCTACAACATTGTTCGCCCTTAGTTTTGACGGTAAAATGTGCCCTAAGTCTTTATAAAAAGTTTTTAATTTTTATAAAAAGCAATTGTTTTAAAAAAATTGAAAATTTTTCGAATGCATTTTTCTTTTTCTTAAATTCCTACAACTAAAATAAAACAAAGATAAATAAAATTATAATTTCCTTAAAAAGTAAACTAGTGGTGTTGACAACACCAGTTCAAATTTAAATTGAGATTTGCATTGAGAATATTTAAAAATTTTTCATAATAAATAAAAATAATTTACAGAACAAAGAAATTCCAGAAAACAATTGATTAATTGATTAATTGATTAATTGATTAATTGATTAATTGATTAATTGATTAATTGATTAATTGATTAATTGATTAATTGATTAATTGATTAATTGATTAATTGATTAATTGATTAATTGATTAATTGATTAATTGATTAATTGATTAATTGATTAATTGATTAATTGATTAATTGATTAATTGATTAATTGATTAATTGATTAATTGATTAATTGATTAATTGATTAATTGATTAATTGATTAATTGATTAATTGATTAATTGATTAATTGATTAATTGATTAATTGATTAATTAATTAATTGATTAATTGACTAATTGATTAATTGATTGATTGATCATTTTATTCATTGTTTGTTTCATATCAACGCAAAATTCCAAAATTTTCAATTTTTAATACAAAATTTAACACACAAAAACCTGTAAATCACAATATAATTTATAAAAATTTTCTTTTCTCCTCCCTTTCCCCCCACACACACACACCGTCATACTAACACACAAGTTATACATTTTTATGTTTATTTTCGAATCCTTTTTCACCTTAACCAAAAAAAAAACCTTTTTATTTGGAATATTCATCTCAAATATATATTGAATAAAAAAAAAACATATTTTCTATCAAATATTTACTCATTTTCGAATTTTTTCTTTAAAACAAAAAATAAATTGTTCCTGTGGAAAATATGTTTTTGCTGTGTGTGTGCGTATATCAAATATTTGTTTGATATGACCGAAAAAAAAAACTAAAATGTTACAAAACTCAAAATATTAAAACACACAGTTGGATTTGGTTTTGAATTCCGAAGATGGAGGGGATCTATCCGATTTTATAACAAACGGCGAATGGTATTTAATCGGTTAGTAACGAATTATTTCTTTCCTACAAATGTTTGTTTTACTTTCAATGTTCTATGTTTTGTCTGTCTATCCGTCTGTCTATCTGTCTACTTGTCTCTATGTCTATATTATTTATCTGTTGTCTATTGCCTAAATTCTTTTGAGTTCCTTTTTTTTTTTTCTTTCTTTCTTGTTTTGTCTCTGTGTTTTGGCCTTTGTACTTATGAGAGATATTTTGTTTTTTGTTTGACCACCGAAGCGTATTTATGGTCGCATACACATTTGAGTTGGTCTTTGTCCATCTCATCTTTGTTAGTTTTTATTATTTTTGGTTTGATGAGTTGTCAGTTTGACTTAACTTATTCGGTCATCCAGTTGAAGTCATTAAGGCCAATTAATTCTGGTGTTTTTCTTTTTATTTCTGTTACCATCGTATATTGATGTTTGTGATTTGTGTGTATTTTGTGTTTGTTTTATTAAATTTGTCCACCATACCGTGAAGTATGACTTGTTATAATTACAGTATTTACACGACAGTTTTGAAATTTCGTAATTGTTTAGATGTGTTGTTTCCCGAAATTATACTTGTGTTTTCTGTAATGTTTTTACGATAATTTTCCATATATTCCCCCAGAGTATAATTCTGCTGTAAGAATTTTATTTATTTGCATTTTTTTTTTTGTCATGCATGGCGTTCTTTGAAACCCATTCTTTAGTTTATAATAATGTTTTTTTTTATGTTTTAGTAAAGATTTTTGTTTATGTTTTATCAGGCAAGTTTTAGGTTGTATGAATATATTTTCTCATTTGTTATCTTAGTAATGATATGTTTATGTAGGAATTATGAGCTTTTTATACAGCTTGGTTTGCCATTTTGTGTGGAATCAATGTGGACAATATTAATTTTATTACAGTTTGAAAGCGTTTATGTTCAAATGTACATTCTCAGCAATTGAAATAAAAAATGTCTTAAGATATTATTGAAACTATAACAGAATGACAAGTCTCTTGGATTAGTTTCGTGGTGGCCCTTTTATCTGCTGTTGTTTTTCATTATCAACGGCACACCTTCATCTTTATTATGAAATAATCATATCTCAAAATATGTAATTTTTCTTTGAATACCAAAAAAACACCACCTGTTGGAAAACCCTGTACATTAGGGTGGAGTGAAAACATGTTTTTTTTTTTAATTTGAAAAAGTTAACCTCGGAAAGAGATGTAGTCTGGGGTCCTAATGAGGGGAAAAATAAAGAAAAAAATTTTAAAAAAATTTTAGGGGTCGCGCCACTCCCTCGAAATTTGGAAATTATCGCTATTTTGGCGTTGATTTTAGAAAAATCCTAAAAATTAACGACTTAACTTATTCGCTTGTTCAGTGCGCAAACAAAAGTATTTGAGGCAAATATGAGGATAATCGACTAATATTTGTAGCTTTGGTGGCGATTTCATTGTTCAGTCAATTTTCTGAAGAAGGGACGATTTGACTTATTTTACTTTTTGAAATTTTTGAACAATGAGAAAATTTTTTTTAAATTTTTTCATTTTTTGACATTTATTGACATAAAACTTTTTAGGATTTTTCTAAAATCAACGCCAAAATAGCGATAATTTCCAAATTTCGAGGGAATGGCGCGACCCCTAAACATTTTTTAAAATTTTTTTCTTTATTTTTCCCCTCATTAGGACCCCAGACTACATCTCTTTCCGAGGTTAACTTTTTTTTTTTTGAATTTCACTCCACCCTACTGTACATGCCAAGGACATAAAGAACTCTCAGAGCCATGCAATGTTTTAAATGGCCAAACAGCAGTCCTAGGCCTCAGAAATCATTAAACAATAAATCTACAAAAATTATCAACTAATCAACTGGAAAGAGTTTTTACCAAAATGAAATATTCGATTATTTATAAAATAAAATCAAAATTTAACAAAATATATATCCGAAGAGCTTAGATTAAAAGCCAATATAGATTACCAAATGGGGATTTCTTGGCATTTTTCAGAGTTATTAACAAAGATTTCTTGTCCAGTAATTTTCAGCCTTTTTTGTCAGCGGATTTCTGTGTATTTCCCCTGCTGATTATAAATCATGACCGTTGAAATGCTTATAAATGCAAATTTTCACATATTAATATTTAATATTAATAAATAAAAACAATTTAAGTACACGTGAGCCATAACTTTCGGAAAATTCATGCAAAATATTTCGCAATGCAATAACAAGATGAAGGGCTTTTAACCAATAAATGGTTAAGAGTAGAATGCATACGTTTTTTTTTTCTTGACATCCTGCATTAATCCTTGACAAATAAATTCCTTTTTACAATGGCTGGCTATTTGCTGAATTGTCTGTTTCCCCTTTTGCATTACAAGCGCCCATATAAATATTGTGTCTCCATATATATATATAACTTTTCGATACTTTAGACTTGTGTAGTTGTAGTTGTAGTTGTAGATATGTATGTAAATATTAAAACAATTTTCCATTGTTAACGATCAATTAAATGTACTTGCATGACAGTATCAAGATGTAACACTGCATGCGTGAGGATATGTGTGTGTGTGTGTAAAAATATATATGTATGTGCGTGTGTATCTGTGTCCCTGGGACTACATGTAACAGTATGCGTTTTAAATAATTTTTCACACAATTTTACTAATTAATTTCATTCAAACATAAAACTGCCTTTTTCCCCCCCTCAACACAACTCAAACGGATGCGCTGAAAACTGACTCGGAAACTGAATGTTAACCGACATCGTTGGCTGAAATATCAAACAAACAAACGACAACAAAAAAACAACGCTTGGAAAACCTCACCGACTTCATATCCTGTGACCCGATGTACCGCCAACCATTGCAACAGCTATGCCGGGCAAAAAGAATACCATCGTCTATGCCTGCTGTCCGGAACCGTATGTGGATGTGACATTCACCATCCAGATACGTCGGCGGACATTATATTATTTTTTTAATTTAATTGTGCCGTGTGTGCTGATATCCTCGATGGCTTTATTAGGATTTACATTACCGCCCGATTCGGGTGAAAAATTAACATTAGGTATGTATACAATCCATCCTCCGAACTTTAATTAAAAACAAAATATTTTTCATTTCATTTTCAATTGAATTTTTTGTTTTATTTTCACTTAATTATGAACAATTTATTTTAGTCTTTAAGATGTTCTATTACAGCTTCGCAAAAAAAAAAATACAAAAAAAAAACAGAGAAAAACCCAATGAAATTTACCACCGAATTACAAGTTGTAGGCCAGAGTACAAAAAAAAACAACATTTTCAATTACAGTTAAACGTCGCAAATTTGAAAATTCGTTAAAAACAAGCGTCCCTTCCAATCTAAAAGAAAAAACAAGAATTTTTTCCCAGCTCTTGTTATAGCGGTAGCGAAATGAGGAAATGCTGGATTGTGTATTTAAATCAAAAAGAAAATATATAATAACTAAATAAAGAAGAAAAAAAACACTTAAAAACCGAATGGTATTGATGTCATTTAAAGCAAAAAATATCACACAAAATTGCATGATTTGAGCTTATGAAATTTATTTTTGTCTGAAAAAAAAAATGTAATGTTTACTCCACAATTCAATTTTAAAAGTCAAGTCCGTTTTATAAAGTGTGCTTTAAGGAAATAGAAATACTTTAAAATTCACTAGGTATGTGAACGATTTTTAGGGGTTGGCGGAAAAATGAGTTTGTTTATAGAGAAAATGCTTTATAAACGCAAGGATAATTTTCCAGATAAATATCAATTTATCAAAAAGGCTGATTTCAGCAACAGCGCCATCTACAGTTTCTAGTTGGAGAATGACAGAGGTAACAATGGCAGTCACGAAATACACCCAACCACTGAAACGGAAGGTTTTTGCTAGTAAGACCTTCAAATATTTTTCAGCGGATATTTTCCACCTCGTAAATGTTGGTGAGTTTACCAGTAAGAGAGTAATCTCTAAGCCACGTAGAACTCCTCTCGAAAAGCATTTGCCGCTTGGAGACGGTTTTAAACAGCAGGACCCGATCAGTGAGTACACAATTTATATCACTGATTCCCCTCTGTTCCTTCATGGGAAAATATATAAGCAAATTTTAACGAAACTGTCTTTCGGCTCCCTTAACAATTACCCAAAGCAAAATGGCCCAAAATTGAACATCACTGATGTATTGTAATGCCATTTTAAATCAATTTGACTTTGGAAAAACAAAATGATAACAAATATAATAGGGAGTTTTTTTGAAAATAATTGTAGAATTCCTGAATTTAAAATACGGTTTGTGTGGGTTTTCCCGACATTGGTCGAACTTTCTAAAAAAAAAATGGTGATGACAGCCTATAGTTTTATATATTCCCCCCGTTAAATGTATCAACCGATATGTGTTGTAACCCACCTATCACAATATTTAAAAAAGAAACCCGGTTTTGTTTTACTGTGCGTTGGGTTATTTGGTTATTGGGTTAATGAACTCATTTCGGGGTTTTTTGTAGACGCCACCACTCTCCCACACGGGTCTGACGTTTGATATTACATTATGATATTTAGTTAGTAATCATGCTATCTCCATGTGTAGATTCAGATCTGATTTCCATCTTCTTTCCATGAGTCTGAGCTCTGCTGCAGCAGTAGTTGTTATCAGTGAGTTGTCGGTTTCCCAGTTCTGCTTGCATTGTAGCATGAATTCCACCACATACTGAGAGTTAGTCACAGGTCAAACCCATTGTCCAAATCAAGGACATGGTCTGCATTGTCCTCTTTCCGCACACAGCTTGGGCACATCGTCGAGTTGGCATGTCCAAATATCTGCAGGTACTTCCGAAAACATCCGTGACCAGTTCAGAAGTGTGTAATAGGGTGGAGTGAAAACATGCTTTTTTTTTAATTTGAAAAATTTAACCTCGAAAAGAGATGTAGTCTGGGGTCCTAATGAGGGGAAAAATAAAGAAAAACATTTTAAAAAAATTTTAGGGGTCGCGCCACTCCCTCGAAATTTGGAAATTATCGCTATTTTGGCGTTAATTTTAGAAAAATCCTAAAAATTAACGACTTAACTTATTCGAAATTTAAAAGTTTGAGCTTGTTCAGTGCCCAAACAAAAGTATTTGAGGCAAATATGAGGATAATCGACTAATATTTGTAGCTTTGGTGGCGATTTCATTGTTCAGTCAATTTTCTGAAGAAGGGACGATTTGACTTATTTTACTTTTTGAAATTTTTGAACAATGAGAACATTTTTTTTAAATTTTTTCATGCCCTTATTTCATTGTTTACGCTATTGCAAACATTTATTGACATAAAACTTTTTAGGATTTTTCTAAAATCAACGCCAAAATAGCGATAATTTCCAAATTTCGAGGGAGTGGCGCGACCCCTAAAAATTTTTTAAATTTTTTTTCTTTATTTTTCCCCTCATTAGGACCCCAGACTACATCTCTTTCCGAGGTTAACTTTTTTTTTTTGAATTTCCCTCCACCCTAGTGTGTAAGGTTGTAGTTCGTGTCTCCGTGTTCTCTGCAAACGGCGAGTTTAGTTACGTGCTCTTGTTTGGCAGTCGGCAGTGAGGTCCTATAAATACGATGTTGTTTCATGTATTTTATAACTAATTTTTTTTTAAAATTTTCAATTAAGAAGTCAAATTTCGCCCCAGTTTCCATTTCGTGAGTGTTTTGCTCTTTCTTCTCTACTCCCTTGGCCAACAATCGTTAAACGTCTGGCGTGTTCAACCTGGGTAGTCTCTATCTATTTAATCGAATTCTAACTTTATTGGATTATATATCGCTGTTCCGTCGCCTGGTCCTTGATGTCTGAACATTTAGGGACTCTCATCCGTTCATTATCAAATGGACTATTGATCGGACGTTGCAACATAGAGAAAATTCATTCTTCAGCCGAACTGCTGGCATTTGGAACAATCTTCCAGCAAGCATTTTTCTTGTCAGCTGTGACACTATCAAATTGTAAAACGCCAATAAACATTACACCCTCTTTCCTTCCTTCAAGACACTTATTTCGTATAGCTAAATCAGTATTGTATTAATAGGAGGCAGCCCCTGAAAAAATTAAGTTCTTATCTTAACCAACCGCTAGTAGGATAATCGGGGATTTTAAATTAAACTAACTATTCAGAAGCTTCAGTTGCCAGCTTCTGTGGGTTTCATGCCCCTGAGCTACACCTATCATGTCTGTTGTAGAATTTTGGAAAACACTTCTAAAGGATTCTGTTTCTAAAGTGGCATTTTGAAAAAGAAAAACCGACACCAACTTGACTTTTAAAACGCTAAAAATAAAACATATGCTTAAATAAAACCCAAAAAAAAAAACACGCTTTGAACGTTTACCCCAGAACTGCAAAGTTAATTTAAACAGCAAACAAAAATAACCCAAAAAAATAAATCACAGTTTAAAATATACAAAAAAAAAATAAAGAAAATAAATTACTATTTTTATATTTAAACCAAACTTTAGCTGAAACAAAAAAATTATATATTTTGCGAATATTTAATTTAAATTTAATTTTGTTTGTGTTTGTTTTTTTTATTAAAATCTTTTCAATTATTTCAGGCGTTACTATTCTACTGTCACTCACAGTATTTCTAAATCTTGTTGCTGAATCCATGCCGACAACGTCGGATGCTGTTCCTCTTATAGGTACACAAACCAAATCAAAAAAAATAAATAAAACTCCTAGAGCAAAAAACCAAAAAAAAACAGAAATGCAACTTTTGTTTTTAGTTTTATTTTTTTTTTTCGTCTTAGAGAAATTTAACAAACAAAAAAAACAATAACCAAGAAAAATTAGAAAACCAATTAGCAAAACCTTCAAAGAAAGCTAAGAAACAGTTGGAAACATTTTGTCGACAATTACATTCAATTTGAAATGAATTGACAAAACTGTCTTTCCACCTTTCTCCTGAAGGCCTTTATTTTTTATTTTGCTTATTTTTTAGTTTTAGAACTTTTCATTTTATTTTTTTTTTTGAGAAACAAAATTTAACCTACTAAAAATGCAAAACATTTTATTGGTTTGTAGTTTCCCTTCCTACAGTGGGGAAAAAATTAAATCCTACAAAAAAATACGATCACTGTGAATGTTGACATTTGTTTAATTTAAAAAAAAAATCAAAATCCTGAATATACAAACATATCTCAAAATACCAATTATTTCTAGAATTTTTTCTCTCTTAATAATTAATTTGCTCTAGAGGAATGGAATGGAATGACTTTAGAATGGCGTAGTTGACAACAACAAAAAGACGTCTAAAATCACCAACAAAAAATTGCCATTTTATGAAAATTCCCATCATACAGAATTCAGAAATCATAAAATACAATTTCCAAAACATATATACATATTAGTCGCAAAACATTGTCAAGTTTTCGGGTGTGATCACAAGAATGTGATAATAAATTGTTGGGTGATTTAATTGGAATAAGTACGTCTGAAATTGTTAGGCTTTTCATTTAATGACAGCCGTCGAAATTTTGTGTCGAAATGACAATGGACAATTATTCTTCTTCTATTGCAACTCTGGTTAACGGTGACCAGAGTCGATAAACCCGGATGATACAGCTAATCTTCCGAATATTTGCAAACGATTTAATCAACTACTCAATCTAATCGATAACTTTTCTAGTTCAATGCCTAAGATATTAAAAGTGTTCTTGTTAAAGTTGCTATGACCCGATGCTATGACCCAAAGAGTAGCTGAGGTGGTCGGAAGACCTCAGCAGATCATAATATCCGCTGGGTAAACATTGGTCAATAGACCCTAGACCTTGACGGCGTCAGTCCAAAATCCAAACAGTGACATCTTCCGGATGCATTGGACGCTGTTGGATCCCATGTGGAGTGGTATACACCCAAATGCGACAATTTTGTTTGGTTGCCGTGCCGTTTCATCGAGACTGGGCGAAGCGCACGATACAATGCCCCAACAGAACACTATTTTTTTTATAAAAATAATCAATAAAACCATATAATATTTGAAAAAGGCTGTGCAGCTAACTGATGTCCTCGAAAAACATAGGATCTTCCAAAATGCACTTTCGTGGACAGTCTGTTAGCCTAATTGCCATGGACGGATATAGCCTTCAATAACACGAGCAAATAATTAATTTTTTTTTTAAACTGACTGAATTAATGGCAGCCCCTTCGACAGATACAGGGTTTTCCAACAAGAGGTGTTGGCGTAGATCTTATCTTTCACCAATTGGGTTCACCTCTTCGAAAGATAATACGGTCCGGAAACTTTTCCTGCAAGACTGTCTTGACAGCAAAATTTTTTTCCATTTTTGTAGTGAATTTTAATAAATTCAAAAACCAAATCTCTGCAACAAATCTCAATAAGTAAATAATAGTGAATTTAGAAACCAGATACGATTTGCGTGCTTTGAACATTATATGAGTTTTTCTAATCTTGAATAATCCTACAAATCAGTTAAATGTCTGTCCACATTTATGACATTTCCATTTTGTACCTTACGGAAATGATTTGTGCTCCCGAAAAGAAAATATCAAAGTATGTTTTTTTTCAGGACGTGTGTATTTTTTTGTATTTCTTTAGAAAGTTTGAGAGTTACTATCGACTTAATAACGCAGGCTCAACACGCAAGTGTTGGAAACAATAACACCTAAATAGTAGAACGATATGAAATCAACATAGAGATTTGTTTGCCCTGGAATCGTACCAACTGTGTGCTGGAAACGTCTTTCACTTGGGACTGCCACAGTCCGTCATTCCCCTGATACTGGCTGAGACAGATGTGCTCTTGGTTTACGTGAGTACCAGCCACGATGGCCTAATCTCACGTTGTAATTGGCACGGGGCTGTCTGAGACAATGAAGGCTTAAGAAAGGACAATTTGTCTCCAATGGATAAAATTTTCTAAAGAAAAATGATTTGTAAAAAAAAAATTTTGGAAAAAAAAAATTTTGGTAAAAAAAATTTGGGGAAAACACAATTTCTGTACAAAAAAAAAATATTATTTTTTTTATTATTATTATTTATAGAAAATTATAGAATGCCTATTTAAATTCCTACGTACTGCGTGACAGAGTCAGTGAATCAGTGTCGAGGGTAAATATATATTAAGATGTTATAGTTCTTATATGTAATTATTTTTTTTTTTTCAACCATTATTACCATTTCAATTTATACAGTTTAACAATTTCAATATTAACAGTATTCGCAAGATATTATCCATTATAGTTGGATATGATATATGGGAACATTTTCCATTTCCTCATTGTTCTAAGGTCGCGATTTGTAGAAAATTCGTGGGCTGACAGCAAATTCCATGAATCTTCCACCACCTTCTTTTTGACGACCATTTTCTTTTTAACTTAACAATTTTTTATCTTCGCAAATCTTGTGGTTTTTTTATAAAGCACCATTCATAATTCACCTCCTTCATCTCCTTGCCTGCTGCCACCCATCTCCAGGGTAGTAATTTGAAAAAATACTGCGAACATTACCCATTTGAAATGCTCTGGCAAGTAAAGGATTTTTCTTCGATTCTTCCAAATTCGATTGGTATCTGTCAATTACATTATTCCAAGTAGTTACCAAAAACCGCGATGACAAAAACACAATACCAACGTTACATTTTCTTAGATAATACCGAATATATGCAAATAGTTATCGATAACCGTAATGCCTGAACATAACAGACAAGGCAAGACGATGTTGTCATCGGGAAAGGGCTCTGTTTGATGATTGCAAAATGACATCGATTTGCCAGTACTGTTCATTTTAAAATTTAAATGCAACACTCATATCATTGCTGGTCTAATTCATTTACTACATCAGACTTGCAGGTGATGACTTCGCATATTTCGTCTACTTTCATCTTGACGTTTTTTGGGCAGTTGCATGCATTATTGCGATCTTGCATCTGATTGATGAACTTTATCCACTCCGATACTACAGTATTCTGTTGGCCTTGTTGTTCTCTCACTACCACCATAGGATCATAGAATTGGTTTCAACTTTCGGACGCTAATTGTTCTCTCTTCTGAATATGCAAAGTTATTGCTTGTAGACTAGGTTATTAGCCTCGGTTGCCTTATCATCAGGGCTCGAATAATTATGTACTATAAACTGGCAAAATATGTATGGATTTATGGATCAAAAAACGGCAAAATATGGATTAAAAAATTGATTTCAATTTAATTTTAATGCTTTTTAAATTTGATTGCAGTAAAGTATGACGTGTTGTTTTAGATTTTCGAAAAGAAAACTTCGCCGCTTTTCCTCTAAAATACTTTTATACGATGAGAATGATCGTTCCACGTCGCAGGATGTTACTGGAGCAAAGGAATATCCACTTAACTCACTCGGTGATAGGTTGCGTATAAATTCGCACGCTTCATGTTGGGGTGTATTGGAGTTCTGTAGGAACATTGATATCCTACGAAGAATATCAAACCCGGTATTTCGTCGCATAACGCCTTCAAATTTTTCTCGAACGCCGACAAATGTAGTTCCATCAAATTGTGATCGGACCCTCATAAACTTCTCAATTGAAACTGCCAACGGAATGCCCTGCCCTTGCAAAGAGGTAAGCGTAGCAGTGATACACGAATAGTTAGTCTTTATAAATTCTAGTTCCCATATGAAGTTATCTGCTGCTTTCTGACGCATTTTCTTCAAACATTCTTCATAAAGAATTGGCACGTATGTTTTGCGGAGTGCTGTGTCTGAAGGCGCAGTGAACGAAGTGAATTCGGCGATGAATTCCTGCACAGCTGGGTGTACAGTTTTGTGCAATGGTATACCGGCGGGGAGAAATGTCTGAGACGTTCCTGGTTGTTGATTGTCTTTGTTTTCTTTTCTTAATGCAGCGTCAGTGTGCTTCTGCGTGGCAATATGCTGTTTGACTTGAAACCTCTGAGTGGCGTTAATTTTCGATTCACAAAATAAACAATATAAAACCGTATTATCGGCACGAAATGTGCGTGGAAATTCTCGCACCATTCGTTCTAAGAACGAGCGCGTATTTTCTCTATTCGTTTTCGGCATTTTCCATTTCCAATAGCGTTGTATCTGTTTTTTTATTCAATTTGATACCAAAAACTGCAACTCCGCAGGTTGCTATGCATGAGCCGAACACAATCATAAGAGCCCGAACACAATCATGTCGCATAGCGAATAGCGAACAACATTTTGTGTGTATTTCATATGGGCGAGCATATTTCTGTGTCGAATGCTCGTGACGTCTGGCGACAAGACGCTAACTTAAAATGTATTCTATTTTCTTGTCGTCATTTGTGCAAAAAAAAATGATAAGCGTTGTTGTGAATATGTCCAAAATATTTATTAAAAATATAAATATGGATTTATACGAAAAAACGCTGAAATATTTAAATAAATATTTAATATTTAAATAAATATTTAATATTTAAATAAATATTTATTCGAGCCCTGCTCATCATCATAAAATTGGTTCCTTTTTGTAGACATCGGCAGCTCTCTTGGACCAGAACTTACCGACATTCGGTCCTAAAAAACTAACATTAGGCCATTTTTGGCCTTAATTAGAAAAACCCATTAGTTCGGTTGATATTTACAATCGACGCAAGACACACACTTGTCCTTTATACATCAATGTTTCACTTCCAATAGCCTGACAATGTTTTGCAAATGCTTGGATTTTTAATCCATACAAACGAAAAAACTACGATCAATCGAACCCTCAACAAATGTTGGACTACGTGGAATAACCACGCCCCCACATACCCCACACTAATAATAAACGAATTTATTTAAACTTCTAGTATAACATAATTTAGAAGAGTTTGACCAATATTTAGATTTTTGTTCAGATTACTTAATTATTGTTTGAAACTTGAAATATTATTTTGCAAATACAAAAAAAAAAACTTAGTTATTCCCCGCAAATAATTGGTATCACACCTTGAGTTGTCACACACCAGCAAGGAAAAATTTCACAGAAAGAAAAAAATAAGCGCCAAACCAAAAAATGTTTGTTTTAAGTTTTCTTTTTTGTCATTCGTTTGTTTGTCCTTTCTTTCCCTTTCACACACCCACACCACAAAACTGAACTGGAAATGAAAACCGAACACTAACCCCGAATTTTAGTTTGCAACACACAACAATTCACACATACACGGAAAACTAAATGTTTCCATTCTAAATGTTTTCATGAGTTTTTTTTCCTTTTCACATTTGCATATGATTTTCCGCAAAACCAAATCAAACAAACAAAAAACTGAACTTGATCTGTGTGGTTTATGCTTTGAAAGACGTCTTAGATTCTATTCTTTGTTTCTGTTTCTGTTTTTTGATTTTCAAAATATTGACATACGAATTGATGATTGATTGAAATTAGTTTTCTTTCGGTTGTAAATGTTTTGTGTTACATTAAGTTTTTGTATATGAAATTTGTGTTTGATAATTTCATTATATCACATGTTATTCACACATCTGGTAACTCTGCGTTTATACCGGCTGCCT